>CM074144.1:817003-1125500 GCA_037178625.1 Skeletonema tropicum | reverse complement strand
TCTTCAGCCGTGATGAGAGTCGTAATTGCTTCAATTTTCAATTAAAGCCAACAGTTAACGCACACAAGAGAGTCATCTGTGATGGCTGCCTTTATACTCTAAATAACGCTGGAGGCATCCTCACCCCTGACCTTATCAGCAGGACACGCGGGACCAACGTAAAAAAGAAATGTCAACGGCCTTGGGACCAGACATGGAAAGACCACCCTGATCGTGGAAAAGTGCAACGACACAATGATTTCATGGCTCTATTCGAAGATGAAACAACAATTATTACTCCAGTCTCGCATCCTGTCGATATGCGGTCATTAAGAGGTTCGCCGGCAAAGAAGAAAAAGAAAAGCAAAGCTACAAATAACAAGCAGTCGAAAGAAACAGAAGAGCAAGAAGAGACAGAAGTGGATCTTCTTCTGCCAAAGAGACTCAATCCGGGAAGCATTGTAATTTTCGACCACAATGGTCACCTTACCGATGATGCTGTTGCACTGTTCGAACAAAAATTAAAAACCTCGCGCAATGTTAAACTACCGCCGAATGATAACGATTAACGAGTTGCTGGAATGTTGTTGCAATGGATGTTTGATGAGCATGATGTCGATGTGCCAGTTGCAAAGTTATCGGCCCTCGGGGCCCCGGGTCGAAACAAGCGCAGTGAAGTGTCGATAACGGGGCCGGGAGGTGCCCAACCCCTTATGGTCACAAATTCTCCATTTTTTTCCAAACTTTTTTCTACAGGGATCTTGGTAGGAATCAGTATAGTAGCTATTTAGTGAGAAAGTTTACCTGGTGGACACGTAGAGGCTCTGTAGACCATACCGCTGTAGGATTTGTACTTGTTCCTACGTAGAAAGCGAGAAGTACCTGGCTTAAAGGTGCTTTTTACAGAAATTGATTGGCTATATCTGTCGAGGATACCGTCATTTGCAGAAAGAAATACAGGTACATTGTCATTATAGGTGACATGTTTCTTCATCACGAGAAATATTCTCCCTTGTTGTATCCTTTATTGATTGTCGTTAATTTGTCATGTTGCCGCGATTGAAAATAAATTTGTCTTCAAGACAAATTTATTTTCCATGCAAGTTGTGAATATTGCATTGGAAAAGAACTTCTCTCCAGGGATGATATACCTGAACTGACCAAGCTGTCGCAAATGGTGTGGCAAACAGGACTGTCTAAGGAGTGTTTCTGTAAGTCCATTATGTTGCCAAGTGTCACTAACACGATTATGTCATCAAGTTCCTGTGATTTATGTTTCGGAATGAAACGAAGCTTCGTCTCGCGATGACCGTCTACCAAATTTTGTTCAGCGACCATACTTTGCTTCTTGATCTCCTTCAGAGGTATGCCTTTGTGTCGGACTTGCTTGACACATAGGACTTTTTGAAGCCAGGTTGTCACAAAGAATATTATATGTTTTAACGATATATTCGGAGCTGGAAGTAACATTGGGAAAAGACCAAAAATGTCAGCGATGAAGTGAAGTATCGGACCTCAAAATATTTTTGTCGTGAGGACAAATTTATTTTCAGAATCGTACACCGTACCAGTGACACTCGTACAAGTATAATAACTCACCTTGTCTAGCAATGGACGATGTTGTATCTTTTACAGGTGTCACAACTGGAACTGGAATGACCTTTTCCGACAGCTCTCCCAACATAGATCCAATAGTTCCAGACGCTTTTGTGTTCTGTGGAATTTCTCCAACTCCAACTGGCCGAGCTGCATTGCCATTATTGCTACGAAATACACCAGCATCGTCTGCTTCCAAGGGGGCGTTATCAACATTACCAACACCCATATTGGTGCCATCATTATCACGTTCTCCTGACAGTCTAGCAACCGAAGTAGCATTACGACACGGATAATCCTTCACGGTAGAACCAGAAGACTCATGAAACAGGCGGTCGAGACAGCTGCGCGGAAGTCTACTGGTAGACAGAGAATCATATAAATGATCGCGAATGGTTTGGCGGCCCACAAGACTGTGATCTTCTGAGCAGCGGCGATATGCGCGAACAGTAGCAGGTTGTTCCCCAGCATGATACAGCAACGCCGGAAGATTAGTTGGGTCAACTGCTGACTCCTCACCAGAAGGAGTAGACGCTGGTATGTCCGTTTCAGACGGATGATGAGTATTCACTGGAGTTGCGGCACTACCATTGCTCTCTTTAGGGCACTGCTGTTCGATGTCATAATTTTTTGATGATTGCTTTAACTTTAACAAAGAACTCGCCTGCTCGACATCGTCATAATCATTATTATTATCGCATGATCTCCATGATTTGCATGATGCATCAAATGCTTCTGCCTGCTCAAAGTTAGTGCATCTAACATGAGCGGGAGAGATGCAATCGCCTTGCTTTGTCTGCAGAAGAGGTATATCATGCTCGTTCTTGTTGTTGTCGACAACATCTTTTTTGTTGCCCGCTGTCACACCGCCATTGCTGAAGTAAATGAAAATAGGGATAAGTAAGGATAAGTGATTAGTTTTTGACATGACGACATTCATATGGGAGAAACAATACCAGTTCAAGTTTAAAATAAATTTGCATACATCACAATTTTATTTTTGGCATGAACTCTATGGAAGGTTAATACCACACAGCAAAAAGCGACTTAAATGTAGATGAATGAGCGATCCTTTCTATGTTCGTACGATCAATCTACGTAATGTTTTACGCAGTGTTAAGCGTTTCGCTTATACATGAAATTCTGAATCACATAAGACGCTTCTTCCAATTTCAGCTCATCTTAACAATACACTTTCGGACTTACCCATTAGACAATACGCTGGAACACTCTGGAGCAGCCAACGACTGCAAGTTATGACTGTTATTTACACAACGGCCATAATTCATTATTCCAGCTTTGCTTTCTGCATCCGATTTGTAGAACTGAGCCGAGCTTGAACCGTTACAGGTAACGTTGCGATTGGAAATGACATTGTAAGCGATAGATAATTGTTCCTGTCTGGTGCGATATAGATCCATTACGCATCCTAGCTCAGACAATACATGTTTTAGTTCACGCATATTGCAAGAGGAAAGAACAAGCCTCAGAAGAGTATGTGGATCAGTAGAGTGTTCGAAGCATGGATTGCGCGATGATTGTAATTCTACTATTTCGCGGAAGATATGATCGCCTACACGCACTTTCGGCCATTGGACTTTGTAAATTATTTGACGAATAGACAGAAATGAGCATCTAACACCCTTCCGAGCGCTCTTGCTGTTCACGTCGGAAGAGGATGGTTGCTGTTGCTGCGCTTTCTCTCTTGAAGTGTGCATATTTTATACGGTCAATTTTGTTCGTGGTTTGGTTATGCCGGTCCGTAATGGTCACATATTTAAGATATTGATTTGCGTGCGAGGAATGTCATACGCAAGCCACTCATTATTATTTATGCACTCTTCTAATTGCATGTGGTGTTCCGTAGCATGATAGTCGATGAGTGGCTGCGCGGAAAAGTCACGGATGGCGACATGTTCTTCCTGCCAGCAGAGAAGCTGACACGTTGAAGTTAGGAGAGGAACAAGTGACGTCATATATTTGAGAATATGTAAAACGCGATCGATATAAAGTACTGTCAAACGCGATCGGTAACTCGGTTTTTGCATGATCGATGATCGTGCAGAAAAAGAGAAAAAGATGCCACCACAATGGCCTACAATGGCACCCCTAGTATGGCCGCCTATCTCAGTCCATGAGTATATTTCATAAGGTATCGATGGCCCATCCCTTAAACGACATTATGGCGATTTTTTCGCAGCAGTGTGGCGTTTCGGCTGCTGTAGGGGTGGAGATAATATCATTGCAATCCACTTCATTGAGATTTGAAATGAAAACAACCACCTTCCCTGCACCCATCGAAGATGATAAACATCTATAGGCACTACCCCTCCGCTACCCATCGCCGATGGTAATATGAAGTGAGATTCTGGTTGCTCGGAATGACCATTAAAGCCCCCCCACACCTCCAAAATACCAAGGACACAAGATGTGCACAAAATTGCATAAATAATTTGACACTCTAACACAACAATAAGCCTGTAGACGGCGGATCGAGCGGCTCTAAAGACCGCAACTCATCAACATTATTATATATAAGAAGTGTCGGCTATTTATTGTCCATAATATTGCAATAGGCTGGATAAAAATAGCAACATCATAGACAGAAATGACATTTATGTAGCATGTATTAGTCATTTATTTATGCGGTGTAGACAGTTGTAATAATAAAACCCTGCGGCTGAATAGTTGCAAAGGGTGTTGTCTGCGATATAGTTCACTGGATATTACTATTGGTAGGGTTTGTGCAACGTGGTGGCTATGAGAGTAGCGGCTATCATGTTAGATACTGACTGTCGAACGAAAAAACATGCATGCATGCAGTTGCGCTCCAGGTTGCTCGGACAGCGCGCTGCACTTTTTTGTTAGCTGCTATCAAAATCTTATGCATCTACGATGCAATTTTGCTTGGAACGGCTCTAAGTAAGTAAGTGAGTATGTACTATAAAACGTTTCTGTTATAAGAATGTTATTAAACAAGCATTGCAGAGCAACTTTATAGACGGATACATTGCAAAAAAAAATCCAACACGAAATCCACAGAATAATTTTGACATCATGACACATTTATGTTACAAAAACAAGCATTGCAGAGCAAATTTATAGACGGGTACATTGCAAAAAAAAAACAGGCCCCGAGGGCCCGCGCCGCACTACACACCACACACAACATGCAGTCACAAATCGCCGCGCGCACCATTTCATTATCATTTACAAAACACCGACCAATGCTTGTTGCTAAGATGCCAGGGACCTATGCAGTCGAGGAAACAACAAGAAATAAACGTGCACGGACAAAGAAAGCAGGTGACTGGCTAGATAGTCTCAAGTCTGGCGGCTTCAACACTGAGGATGAAATGCTTGAGTTACTCATACAGCGGCGGTTGAAGAATGGCATTCCAAAGAAATACATTATCAAAACATGGAATGCACACCATAGATTCGACGTTGAAACAACGCTAGCCTGCTGCAAATTCGCTGGTATAAATCTAAAACAACTACGACGGGTTGCGATGTTTATTGCCTGTGACACTCGTGATCCGGGAAGTAATGGCAGAGGACTTCGACCATTTGCACCAACAAAGGAGTGTTACAAACGGAAAAGGGATGCTGTTATAGCAAAATACCCGACAATGACATATAAGAAGGTCCCATTGCTGGAAAAGGATGCCGATGAACTGAAAGAACTCGTCTACAAACTTTGCAAAGATGATTGCCCAATTAGTGGATGGAAGCCAAAACTAACACGCTCTATGAAAGCCCATCTCCTTTTTGGTGGACATCTTGTGAGACAGCTCCGTCTATGGGGCACTCTTGGTGGTATTGACGAGCAAAACATTGAGAGCGCCCATGCAATATGGAATAAATTACTGCGGCAATTTGGAGTCACTCGAGGTACGGAACTTCAGAAGAAGGTGTTACGTGAGTACTTATTCCAGACGGAAGATTTTATGCATTTGATTATAGCACGTGTCAAAGAAGAAGGCAAGCGCAATCTGAAGAGTAGAGGCAATGATACTAATGAGCTTCCTCGGGCAAGACCGGCACAACGTCGAATTGTCGGTGACGAACTTGATATCGAAGGATTGCAGAATGATAGTTTGGAGATTGGACCTTTGGCAGTCAACATCAACAATGAGGTATTGCAGGGGAGTGACTGCTACTGCCATGGTCATCACTGCCGAGCAGTGGAAGGAGTTGTGCAATTTGGAGCCGACCGATCTCGATAATGATATCAATCGCAGGTTGTCGACCTTGAAGTGCAAGCACAGCTTCATCTAAGCGACAAAAGAAGCAAGGCAACATCAAGTATTCACAGTCTTGCCGAGAGAATTCAAAAGTTATGAAGAAACGGAAAGACGATGGTATGAGTGATTTAGAGACTAAGAACAAAATTCTTCGTGAGATTGGAATTCAAAGTGGACAGCAATCACTCCGTGATGTATTTTCTCGGAGAAGTTCTAGTACGTAGTTAATTGTTACTCCTATGTAATAGTTCAAAGTGGACAGCAATCACTCTGTGATATTGCTTGCTGGACCTGGCTGTGGCACGTGTATTATTGCTCTAGTAATAGGATGGATATCTACGAGTACTTGAATTTACTTTACTTTGACTTCTAAGTACTCCCCCTCCATGCATGCATTCATTTCTATTCATTTCCCACTTGGGAAGTTTGGCAATCTCCGCTGCCGAGGGGCCAGTGGAACGGACAGCCTTGGCTTCAGTAACGGCATCATTGAAAGACTTTACACTTCTGAAAATGCAGCCAATGATGCATGACGAGTGAATATACGAATCATGATTCAGTCATGACCATGGCGCATAAACTAACAAAGTCACCAGAACTGCCAAGAGGAATTACTTGCAAACTCAACCAGGATGACCAATCACCTAGGCCTCTCCTTGATGCTGCTGCCCAATTTCGATAGCTACATTTCCATCCTCTGCACCCAGCCACTACACCACTTCCAACGACACAAACTGAAAGTAACACTGGTTGATCGCATCCACGATAATCCAAGCGCTTGCAGTCGCCACCTTCCACCTTCCGTATCGAGTCGGATTCTACTGGTAATCCTGCAGAACAACGGTATTGTCATGTCGAGAGAGTCCCAATGCAAGTTGACCAATTGTTATTTTGGAAAATATGAATCCCAATTTGTTGCCCACTAGATAACTAGCCATAATGACTTGGCACTTCCTTCTGCGGTAAGAAGATCAAAGATAAACTAGTCACAGCATTTATTGAATGTCCCAAAACGCTTCCTTGAGTTCATTGGCGCTTCCACATAATGCAGATCTTTCCATCCTTACTATACAGCCCGTCACGTAAATCGATGCTTGGGATGGCAGTTACGTTATGAGTTATGAGGCAAGACGATGATAAAATTGCAGTGTTGATGAGGATGACGGATGTAATGTGTATTTGCCCCGCCCGCCTGGTTCTGGTTGAATCTCCAGCCCTCCTCCTCCATTGTTGATTCATTCCATCAGCACTCTGTTTTTGAGAGTCATTGCTATCAGCGGCAGAATGAATGTCCACCGTCCACCCTCAGTTGCCTCTCTTATGAGACAATGATACAACGTTGTGTGATGCTACATCGCTCGGTGCTCGGTGCCTATGGTACCTGTGCTGCTGTGTTTCCATATTCCCGTTTCTGCCCAAACTTGTCCCGTTTCTGCCCAAACTTGTCCCGTTTCTGCCCAAACTTGTCCCAGGTTGATATCTCATGCACGCTCATGATGATTTATGTAATAGGTTGAAGAGAGAGAGGCTACGCTGCACACGCGTATTTCGAACACACCACTGCACACACCACTCAAATTGTAAGTGGTGACGTGGCACATCTGCCTCACGTCCTTGCTTCCGACTTCCTGGCTGGCGCCGGCGCTCCCAACCCAAACCGCCAGTGATTTAATCCAACACATAACAACAAAACCATGATATCTCCTACAGCCATGACGCCATCCAACTTCATACGAAAATTATTTCATGCTACTACCATATCATCATTGATCCTATCAGCACACCGTCTCCTTACGAGTAAAAAATCCAGGTAAATATTCAGTGTTTATTATTTTATCTGCTCTACACAAAAAATGTTGTTACTTACTGAATAATTTCCGAAAAACAACTCCGCACACAGGCCTAATACTCTTATCCCGATCTCCTCCTTTGGCGTTTTCTAATGAATTATTATCAGCGTCAATTTATCATTGTGCTGTCAGGCGTTATTGATAACAGGGCAAAAGATGAGGTTCTCTGAAGAAATTATTGATATTATTTAAGATTTCCGGGGGCGATGGATAGTGGACAGTATTCAGGAGGAAAGGGTGGCAGTCTTGGGGGCAAGCTATTCCATGGCTTAATCCTGTTTGACTGCTTTTCATTCTGTATTGAGTGGCTTCCTCTAACTTCGTATCATCTCGGCTGCTCCTCATGCTCATCACATTCTCAAGAATTACTGACCAACGTTACTGATTGGGAATCAATTACATCGAAGGGGTCGTTGCTGCCCCCTTCGACTTGCTGGAAATCTGGAGAAATTATCTCTTTTCTACGCAACAATAGATAGCCACCGTACAACGGCGATGTTCGTCATGGTCAAGCAATGGACGGGGAAGACGCAGATCGACGTCTAATGATTGACGGAGAGAAGATTTGAATTGAAGCCTCCCATTGTGATGTCTGGCACTACTTTTCCGATTGGAAGGGGAGAAGCCAAATGAATATGGTCGAAGCAATATTTCTTTTCATTTCTACTCAAAATCAATTACTTCTTAGTTGGTCTGCGCACTTGCCCTTTTCCTGGGACTTCGCCCAAGGAATGTCTTCGTCGACATATTCAAAGTTACCCTATCCTTTCGCGACGGATCCAATCCCCTCCTCTGGCATAGGACGAGGAGAAGGGGCTAAGGCCTTTGACAAGTTGGAGGGAGATTTGATGTGTCTCTTATATTTACATCGTTGGACGGAGATGCAGAAGCAACAACTGCGGTGGGAGTCTGCCGGCACTATTGATCGATTTCATCTGAAGATGGGAGAGAGGAAGTTTCCCATTCACGAGGACGTCGTGTTTTTCAGTTGCAGAAATAGAAAGTGACCTTATAAAAGTGAGTACAAACTTAGTACATAAGTTGATGACATCTCTGAATGCAATCAGTCTCACATCTAACTAACTTTTCTCGGCTGCTCCTCATGCTCATCACATTCTCAAGAATTACTGACCAACGTTACTGATTGGGAATCAATTACATCGAAGGGGTCGTTGCTGCCCCCTTCGACTTGCTGGAAATCTGGAGAAATTATCTCTTTTCTACGCAACAATAGATAGCCACCGTACAACGGCGATGTTCGTCATGGTCAAGCAATGGACGGGGAAGACGCAGATCGACGTCTAATGATTGACGGAGAGAAGATTTGAATTGAAGCCTCCCATTGTGATGTCTGGCACTACTTTTCCGATTGGAAGGGGAGAAGCCAAATGAATATGGTCGAAGCAATATTTCTTTTCATTTCTACTCAAAATCAATTACTTCTTAGTTGGTCTGCGCACTTGCCCTTTTCCTGGGACTTCGCCCAAGGAATGTCTTCGTCGACATATTCAAAGTTACCCTATCCTTTCGCGACGGATCCAATCCCCTCCTCTGGCATAGGACGAGGAGAAGGGGCTAAGGCCTTTGACAAGTTGGAGGGAGATTTGATGTGTCTCTTATATTTACATCGTTGGACGGAGATGCAGAAGCAACAACTGCGGTGGGAGTCTGCCGGCACTATTGATCGATTTCATCTGAAGATGGGAGAGAGGAAGTTTCCCATTCACGAGGACGTCGTGTTTTTCAGTTGCAGAAATAGAAAGTGACCTTATAAAAGTGAGTACAAACTTAGTACATAAGTTGATGACATCTCTGAATGCAATCAGTCTCACATCTAACTAACTTTTCTCGGCTGCTCCTCATGCTCATCACATTCTCAAGAATTACTGACCAACGTTACTGATTGGGAATCAATTACATCGAAGGGGTCGTTGCTGCCCCCTTCGACTTGCTGGAAATCTGGAGAAATTATCTCTTTTCTACGCAACAATAGATAGCCACCGTACAACGGCGATGTTCGTCATGGTCAAGCAATGGACGGGGAAGACGCAGATCGACGTCTAATGATTGACGGAGAGAAGATTTGAATTGAAGCCTCCCATTGTGATGTCTGGCACTACTTTTCCGATTGGAAGGGGAGAAGCCAAATGAATATGGTCGAAGCAATATTTCTTTTCATTTCTACTCAAAATCAATTACTTCTTAGTTGGTCTGCGCACTTGCCCTTTTCCTGGGACTTCGCCCAAGGAATGTCTTCGTCGACATATTCAAAGTTACCCTATCCTTTCGCGACGGATCCAATCCCCTCCTCTGGCATAGGACGAGGAGAAGGGGCTAAGGCCTTTGACAAGTTGGAGGGAGATTTGATGTGTCTCTTATATTTACATCGTTGGACGGAGATGCAGAAGCAACAACTGCGGTGGGAGTCTGCCGGCACTATTGATCGATTTCATCTGAAGATGGGAGAGAGGAAGTTTCCCATTCACGAGGACGTCGTGTTTTTCAGTTGCAGAAATAGAAAGTGACCTTATAAAAGTGAGTACAAACTTAGTACATAAGTTGATGGCATCTCTGAATGCAATCAGTCTCACATCTAACTAACTTTTCTCGGCTGCTCCTCATGCTCATCACATTCTCAAGAATTACTGACCAACGTTACTGATTGGGAATCAATTACATCGAACTTGCAGTCGCCACCTTCCACCTTCCGTATCGAGTCGGATTCTACTGGTAATCCTGCAGAACAACGGTATTGTCATGTCGAGAGAGTCCCAATGCAAGTTGACCAATTGTTATTTTGGAAAATATGAATCCCAATTTGTTGCCCACTAGATAACTAGCCATAATGACTTGGCACTTCCTTCTGCGGTAAGAAGATCAAAGATAAACTAGTCACAGCATTTATTGAATGTCCCAAAACGCTTCCTTGAGTTCATTGGCGCTTCCACATAATGCAGATCTTTCCATCCTTACTATACAGCCCGTCACGTAAATCGATGCTTGGGATGGCAGTTACGTTATGAGTTATGAGGCAAGACGATGATAAAATTGCAGTGTTGATGAGGATGACGGATGTAATGTGTATTTGCCCCGCCCGCCTGGTTCTGGTTGAATCTCCAGCCCTCCTCCTCCATTGTTGATTCATTCCATCAGCACTCTGTTTTTGAGAGTCATTGCTATCAGCGGCAGAATGAATGTCCACCGTCCACCCTCAGTTGCCTCTCTTATGAGACAATGATACAACGTTGTGTGATGCTACATCGCTCGGTGCTCGGTGCCTATGGTACCTGTGCTGCTGTGTTTCCATATTCCCGTTTCTGCCCAAACTTGTCCCGTTTCTGCCCAAACTTGTCCCGTTTCTGCCCAAACTTGTCCCAGGTTGATATCTCATGCACGCTCATGATGATTTAATAGGTTGAAGATCCAAGCGACGCATTCTTTCGCAGTCCATGGCAGGTAGTCGCTCGATTTATTGGCCTGTAGAAGTAATTGGGCGTCATAATAGTACTGGAAATCACGTGTGGTGTGGGTGGCACGTCGGCAGGGTGTGACATGCCGCCGAGACCTAGCGACAAAAGGAGCTTGTATGGCAGGATGGCAGGAGATAATATATCTACAATGGTTGATGGACACTATATCTTTGATTTGCCTCTCTACAGTAATCTAGCATTCAGCTTAACGGTTGAAAGGGCGAAATATTTGGAGACGGAGCGTGTAGATGCTAATTCGGTTGCACAGTCCATCGTCAAAAGTGTCGAAAACCACGACTCCGCCAATAGGTAGGCTTGCTGAATTCAACTCGGTCCGCTAGCACTTCCGAACCATGTCGACAGGTCAAACCACCCCTTCTGCTGGCCGCAACAGCAGGAGCGAGAGCGGCCGATCATCCCGACGTTCGAGAAGGGGAGAAGATACCACGCCTGCAAAGCTTTCAGTCCCCAAACATTTCTTCTTCAGCCGTGATGAGAGTCGTAATTGCTTCAATTTTCAATTAAAGCCAACAGTTAACGCACACAAGAGAGTCATCTGTGATGGCTGCCTTTATACTCTAAATAACGCTGGAGGCATCCTCACCCCTGACCTTATCAGCAGGACACGCGGGACCAACGTAAAAAAGAAATGTCAACGGCCTTGGGACCAGACATGGAAAGACCACCCTGATCGTGGAAAAGTGCAACGACACAATGATTTCATGGCTCTATTCGAAGATGAAACAACAATTATTACTCCAGTCTCGCATCCTGTCGATATGCGGTCATTAAGAGGTTCGCCGGCAAAGAAGAAAAAGAAAAGCAAAGCTACAAATAACAAGCAGTCGAAAGAAACAGAAGAGCAAGAAGAGACAGAAGTGGATCTTCTTCTGCCAAAGAGACTCAATCCGGGAAGCATTGTAATTTTCGACCACAATGGTCACCTTACCGATGATGCTGTTGCACTGTTCGAACAAAAATTAAAAACCTCGCGCAATGGTAAACTACCGCCGAATGATAACGATTAACGAGTTGCTGGAATGTTGTTGCAATGGATGTTTGATGAGCATGATGTCGATGTGCCAGTTGCAAAGTTATTATCATTTACAAAACACCGACCAATGCTTGTTGCTAAGATGCCAGGGACCTATGCAGTCGAGGAAACAACAAGAAATAAACGTGCACGGACAAAGAAAGCAGGTGACTGGCTAGATAGTCTCAAGTCTGGCGGCTTCAACACTGAGGATGAAATGCTTGAGTTACTCATACAGCGGCGGTTGAAGAATGGCATTCCAAAGAAATACATTATCAAAACATGGAATGCACACCATAGATTCGACGTTGAAACAACGCTAGCCTGCTGCAAATTCGCTGGTATAAATCTAAAACAACTACGACGGGTTGCGATGTTTATTGCCTGTGACACTCGTGATCCGGGAAGTAATGGCAGAGGACTTCGACCATTTGCACCAACAAAGGAGTGTTACAAACGGAAAAGGGATGCTGTTATAGCAAAATACCCGACAATGACATATAAGAAGGTCCCATTGCTGGAAAAGGATGCCGATGAACTGAAAGAACTCGTCTACAAACTTTGCAAAGATGATTGCCCAATTAGTGGATGGAAGCCAAAACTAACACGCTCTATGAAAGCCCATCTCCTTTTTGGTGGACATCTTGTGAGACAGCTCCGTCTATGGGGCACTCTTGGTGGTATTGACGAGCAAAACATTGAGAGCGCCCATGCAATATGGAATAAATTACTGCGGCAATTTGGAGTCACTCGAGGTACGGAACTTCAGAAGAAGGTGTTACGTGAGTACTTATTCCAGACGGAAGATTTTATGCATTTGATTATAGCACGTGTCAAAGAAGAAGGCAAGCGCAATCTGAAGAGTAGAGGCAATGATACTAATGAGCTTCCTCGGGCAAGACCGGCACAACGTCGAATTGTCGGTGACGAACTTGATATCGAAGGATTGCAGAATGATAGTTTGGAGATTGGACCTTTGGCAGTCAACATCAACAATGAGGTATTGCAGGGGAGTGACTGCTACTGCCATGGTCATCACTGCCGAGCAGTGGAAGGAGTTGTGCAATTTGGAGCCGACCGATCTCGATAATGATATCAATCGCAGGTTGTCGACCTTGAAGTGCAAGCACAGCTTCATCAAAGCGACAAAAGAAGCAAGGCAACATCAAGTATTCACAGTCTTGCCGAGAGAATTCAAAAGTTATGAAGAAACGGAAAGACGATGGTATGAGTGATTTAGAGACTAAGAACAAAATTCTTCGTGAGATTGGAATTCAAAGTGGACAGCAATCACTCCGTGATGTATTTTCTCGGAGAAGTTCTAGTACGTAGTTAATTGTTACTCCTATGTAATAGTTCAAAGTGGACAGCAATCACTCTGTGATATTGCTTGCTGGACCTGGCTGTGGCACGTGTATTATTGCTCTAGTAATAGGATGGATATCTACGAGTACTTGAATTTACTTTACTTTGACTTCTAAGTACTCCCCCTCCATGCATGCATTCATTTCTATTCATTTCCCACTTGGGAAGTTTGGCAATCTCCGCTGCCGAGGGGCCAGTGGAACGGACAGCCTTGGCTTCAGTAACGGCATCATTGAAAGACTTTACACTTCTGAAAATGCAGCCAATGATGCATGACGAGTGAATATACGAATCATGATTCAGTCATGACCATGGCGCATAAACTAACAAAGTCACCAGAACTGCCAAGAGGAATTACTTGCAAACTCAACCAGGATGACCAATCACCTAGGCCTCTCCTTGATGCTGCTGCCCAATTTCGATAGCTACATTTCCATCCTCTGCACCCACTACACCACTTCCAACGACACAAACTGAAAGTAACACTGGTTGATCGCATCCACGATAATCCAAGCGCTTGCAGTCGCCACCTTCCACCTTCCGTATCGAGTCGGATTCTACTGGTAATCCTGCAGAACAACGGTATTGTCATGTCGAGAGAGTCCCAATGCAAGTTGACCAATTGTTATTTTGGAAAATATGAATCCCAATTTGTTGCCCACTAGATAACTAGCCATAATGACTTGGCACTTCCTTCTGCGGTAAGAAGATCAAAGATAAACTAGTCACAGCATTTATTGAATGTCCCAAAACGCTTCCTTGAGTTCATTGGCGCTTCCACATAATGCAGATCTTTCCATCCTTACTATACAGCCCGTCACGTAAATCGATGCTTGGGATGGCAGTTACGTTATGAGTTATGAGGCAAGACGATGATAAAATTGCAGTGTTGATGAGGATGACGGATGTAATGTGTATTTGCCCCGCCCGCCTGGTTCTGGTTGAATCTCCAGCCCTCCTCCTCCATTGTTGATTCATTCCATCAGCACTCTGTTTTTGAGAGTCATTGCTATCAGCGGCAGAATGAATGTCCACCGTCCACCCTCAGTTGCCTCTCTTATGAGACAATGATACAACGTTGTGTGATGCTACATCGCTCGGTGCTCGGTGCCTATGGTACCTGTGCTGCTGTGTTTCCATATTCCCGTTTCTGCCCAAACTTGTCCCGTTTCTGCCCAAACTTGTCCCGTTTCTGCCCAAACTTGTCCCAGGTTGATATCTCATGCACGCTCATGATGATTTAATAGGTTGAAGATCCAAGCGACGCATTCTTTCGCAGTCCATGGCAGGTAGTCGCTCGATTTATTGGCCTGTAGAAGTAATTGGGCGTCATAATAGTACTGGAAATCACGTGTGGTGTGGGTGGCACGTCGGCAGGGTGTGACATGCCGCCGAGACCTAGCGACAAAAGGAGCTTGTATGGCAGGATGGCAGGAGATAATATATCTACAATGGTTGATGGACACTATATCTTTGATTTGCCTCTCTACAGTAATCTAGCATTCAGCTTAACGGTTGAAAGGGCGAAATATTTGGAGACGGAGCGTGTAGATGCTAATTCGGTTGCACAGTCCATCGTCAAAAGTGTCGAAAACTACGACTCCGCCAATAGGTAGGCTTGCTGAATTCAACTCGGTCCGCTAGCACTTCCGAACCATGTCGACAGGTCAAACCACCCCTTCTGCTGGCCGCAACAGCAGGAGCGAGAGCGGCCGATCATCCCGACGTTCGAGAAGGGGAGAAGATACCACGCCTGCAAAGCTTTCAGTCCCCAAACATTTCTTCTTCAGCCGTGATGAGAGTCGTAATTGCTTCAATTTTCAATTAAAGCCAACAGTTAACGCACACAAGAGAGTCATCTGTGATGGCTGCCTTTATACTCTAAATAACGCTGGAGGCATCCTCACCCCTGACCTTATCAGCAGGACACGCGGGACCAACGTAAAAAAGAAATGTCAACGGCCTTGGGACCAGACATGGAAAGACCACCCTGATCGTGGAAAAGTGCAACGACACAATGATTTCATGGCTCTATTCGAAGATGAAACAACAATTATTACTCCAGTCTCGCATCCTGTCGATATGCGGTCATTAAGAGGTTCGCCGGCAAAGAAGAAAAAGAAAAGCAAAGCTACAAATAACAAGCAGTCGAAAGAAACAGAAGAGCAAGAAGAGACAGAAGTGGATCTTCTTCTGCCAAAGAGACTCAATCCGGGAAGCATTGTAATTTTCGACCACAATGGTCACCTTACCGATGATGCTGTTGCACTGTTCGAACAAAAATTAAAAACCTCGCGCAATGGTAAACTACCGCCGAATGATAACGATTAACGAGTTGCTGGAATGTTGTTGCAATGGATGTTTGATGAGCATGATGTCGATGTGCCAGTTGCAAAGTTATTATCATTTACAAAACACCGACCAATGCTTGTTGCTAAGATGCCAGGGACCTATGCAGTCGAGGAAACAACAAGAAATAAACGTGCACGGACAAAGAAAGCAGGTGACTGGCTAGATAGTCTCAAGTCTGGCGGCTTCAACACTGAGGATGAAATGCTTGAGTTACTCATACAGCGGCGGTTGAAGAATGGCATTCCAAAGAAATACATTATCAAAACATGGAATGCACACCATAGATTCGACGTTGAAACAACGCTAGCCTGCTGCAAATTCGCTGGTATAAATCTAAAACAACTACGACGGGTTGCGATGTTTATTGCCTGTGACACTCGTGATCCGGGAAGTAATGGCAGAGGACTTCGACCATTTGCACCAACAAAGGAGTGTTACAAACGGAAAAGGGATGCTGTTATAGCAAAATACCCGACAATGACATATAAGAAGGTCCCATTGCTGGAAAAGGATGCCGATGAACTGAAAGAACTCGTCTACAAACTTTGCAAAGATGATTGCCCAATTAGTGGATGGAAGCCAAAACTAACACGCTCTATGAAAGCCCATCTCCTTTTTGGTGGACATCTTGTGAGACAGCTCCGTCTATGGGGCACTCTTGGTGGTATTGACGAGCAAAACATTGAGAGCGCCCATGCAATATGGAATAAATTACTGCGGCAATTTGGAGTCACTCGAGGTACGGAACTTCAGAAGAAGGTGTTACGTGAGTACTTATTCCAGACGGAAGATTTTATGCATTTGATTATAGCACGTGTCAAAGAAGAAGGCAAGCGCAATCTGAAGAGTAGAGGCAATGATACTAATGAGCTTCCTCGGGCAAGACCGGCACAACGTCGAATTGTCGGTGACGAACTTGATATCGAAGGATTGCAGAATGATAGTTTGGAGATTGGACCTTTGGCAGTCAACATCAACAATGAGGTATTGCAGGGGAGTGACTGCTACTGCCATGGTCATCACTGCCGAGCAGTGGAAGGAGTTGTGCAATTTGGAGCCGACCGATCTCGATAATGATATCAATCGCAGGTTGTCGACCTTGAAGTGCAAGCACAGCTTCATCAAAGCGACAAAAGAAGCAAGGCAACATCAAGTATTCACAGTCTTGCCGAGAGAATTCAAAAGTTATGAAGAAACGGAAAGACGATGGTATGAGTGATTTAGAGACTAAGAACAAAATTCTTCGTGAGATTGGAATTCAAAGTGGACAGCAATCACTCCGTGATGTATTTTCTCGGAGAAGTTCTAGTACGTAGTTAATTGTTACTCCTATGTAATAGTTCAAAGTGGACAGCAATCACTCTGTGATATTGCTTGCTGGACCTGGCTGTGGCACGTGTATTATTGCTCTAGTAATAGGATGGATATCTACGAGTACTTGAATTTACTTTACTTTGACTTCTAAGTACTCCCCCTCCATGCATGCATTCATTTCTATTCATTTCCCACTTGGGAAGTTTGGCAATCTCCGCTGCCGAGGGGCCAGTGGAACGGACAGCCTTGGCTTCAGTAACGGCATCATTGAAAGACTTTACACTTCTGAAAATGCAGCCAATGATGCATGACGAGTGAATATACGAATCATGATTCAGTCATGACCATGGCGCATAAACTAACAAAGTCACCAGAACTGCCAAGAGGAATTACTTGCAAACTCAACCAGGATGACCAATCACCTAGGCCTCTCCTTGATGCTGCTGCCCAATTTCGATAGCTACATTTCCATCCTCTGCACCCACTACACCACTTCCAACGACACAAACTGAAAGTAACACTGGTTGATCGCATCCACGATAATCCAAGCGCTTGCAGTCGCCACCTTCCACCTTCCGTATCGAGTCGGATTCTACTGGTAATCCTGCAGAACAACGGTATTGTCATGTCGAGAGAGTCCCAATGCAAGTTGACCAATTGTTATTTTGGAAAATATGAATCCCAATTTGTTGCCCACTAGATAACTAGCCATAATGACTTGGCACTTCCTTCTGCGGTAAGAAGATCAAAGATAAACTAGTCACAGCATTTATTGAATGTCCCAAAACGCTTCCTTGAGTTCATTGGCGCTTCCACATAATGCAGATCTTTCCATCCTTACTATACAGCCCGTCACGTAAATCGATGCTTGGGATGGCAGTTACGTTATGAGTTATGAGGCAAGACGATGATAAAATTGCAGTGTTGATGAGGATGACGGATGTAATGTGTATTTGCCCCGCCCGCCTGGTTCTGGTTGAATCTCCAGCCCTCCTCCTCCATTGTTGATTCATTCCATCAGCACTCTGTTTTTGAGAGTCATTGCTATCAGCGGCAGAATGAATGTCCACCGTCCACCCTCAGTTGCCTCTCTTATGAGACAATGATACAACGTTGTGTGATGCTACATCGCTGGTGCTCGGTGCCTATGGTACCGTGCTGCTGTGTTTCCATATTCCCGTTTCTGCCCAAACTTGTCCCGTTTCTGCCCAAACTTGTCCCGTTTCTGCCCAAACTTGTCCCAGGTTGATATCTCATGCACGCTCATGATGATTTAATAGGTTGAAGATCCAAGCGACGCATTCTTTCGCAGTCCATGGCAGGTAGTCGCTCGATTTATTGGCCTGTAGAAGTAATTGGGCGTCATAATAGTACTGGAAATCACGTGTGGTGTGGGTGGCACGTCGGCAGGGTGTGACATGCCGCCGAGACCTAGCGACAAAAGGAGCTTGTATGGCAGGATGGCAGGAGATAATGTATCTACAATGGTTGATGGACACTATATCTTTGATTTGCCTCTCTACAGTAATCTAGCATTCAGCTTAACGGTTGAAAGGGCGAAATATTTGGAGACGGAGCGTGTAGATGCTAATTCGGTTGCACAGTCCATCGTCAAAAGTGTCGAAAACTACGACTCCGCCAATAGGTAGGCTTGCTGAATTCAACTTGAACCGAGTTGCTGTTGCAAGAGGTGGGGAGCACAATCAGGCCCGTTATGATGAGGGAACTTGGGATTCATACTTCCAAGCCCCCGATTTCGACTGGAATATCATCAAGCAGACTGAGCGTCAGTGTATGCTCGTGTTCTGTGACCTATTCTCTACCGGCTATGCCCATTCTGCTCACTTGCCGTCTTCTATCTATTTGGTGGTCTCCGCCGTGACAATGTTCGGCCCTCGGGGCCCCCGTTCATGGAGTGCAGAGCAGCGTAATAGGGGGCCGCAGGTGCCCTTCTATTACAGGTGGGAAATTCAGATTTTTTCAGCCAAATTATTCTACAGAGTTCTATCTAGGAATCAGCATATGTGCATTTTAGTGAGAAGGTTTACAGGCTCGCTGCTATATTATTGTATCAAGAGGCTCGGACGAATAATCCGCAGAATAGCAGTCAGTGGCCAAGAGTACCCCTCTCATGGTATGAAGGAAGCAAAAAGGATCATTCACTTTACTGCAGGCACGGACAGGACTACAGAACTCTAGACGGACTGCCTTGATCTCGAGCTCGAGAGAACAAATTTAGGTCAATCGTCGCTAATGATTGCATTCCAAGACAGCCAGCTGCACACTAAATCACTGCTATCTCTACTTCAACCTTTGAAAATGCGAATGATGCATACGTGACAGCATCCAATGCGGCAAGAAGCAAGTGACCGCATGCTTCTCCTTTTCAGCGACCCGACTCTCCTTCAGACTCTGATATCTTCGCCGAGATTGCCACTATGGAAAGCCAACATCTTTAAGCTATCAACAAGTGACAGATATAACGCGACGAAGTTGGATCTATGCAGAGGAGATGAATGATGAAAAGGAGGATGAAGATAGCGACGATGACACTTCAAAGAGGAAGCCACTGTGACGATATTGTTTAAGTAAATCCACTATAACTTTTCCATTTCGATGCGCATTACAACCTAAACGATATGTGAGAATTTCGAATTAGATACGAAGAATATCACGATGGATGATAAGGCATTCTTCCACGCTATAGTCCTCGGTAGATACGCTCTTCGAATTTTTCTCCCCACTATATTTTTTGCGCCACGATATTTTTTGAGGGAAGCTTGCGAGCGTATAACCTCTGAGAGCTCGTGCAGATTTTCAACACTGCCATGCCGAACAGGATTGAAATATCACCCTTTCGTCATCAATGATTCGATTTGGCCGACAATGACCATGTCGAACCACCGGAACATCTTCTCAACCCCTCCCTATCGATTGCCAACGCATCTAGCACCACCGAAGCCCTATTAAGAGCGTGGAGGAAGAAATTTACGGCTTTTATTCGTCTCCATAGACGGATGGAACGTCGAAGGGAAGAGCAAAAGCGTCAAAATTGGCAGCCGATGCCACGATACTGTGTATATCGACCTGTCCTTACCGACACTAATGGCAATGAATGGGAGCAGCAGCAGGCGTCATTACCGAGAGTGCTGTCGGAAGCCAGAAGACTATTCCAAACCACAGCGAAGAAACCGAATCGTGAATGTAATGATTATACGCTGTAGAGCAAACGAAGCTATACCTGTCCCAACACTCCCTATCAAGCGGAACAGGAATAGAAGCCGAACATACAACATACAACCCCGCACTGACGTAGAATCAAGATTGCCGACCGAAGTATAGAATTAGGAAAAGGATCGAGAGAGGAATGGATATGAACATTGTAAGAAGTTTGAGCATCGGGTACGTCCTGTTACATTCAGGGAAGGCGAGGTTGAGAGAGGAGAGATTTATCTCCGATGCTATTGGAAGGCATGATCGATCTAAGTATGTTCGATTCAGTGCACAGCGTATTCGGTCATACTTGAAAAGGTCAGAGAAGAAGAAGGTCTCTAGACGAACAACTTTGAGAATCGCAGTCGCCTCCGTGTGTAGAAGATTTCTTGTAATGTATTATTACTTTATTCATTCAATTCTGCATTACATCCTGCTTCGCCACCTTCCTCCTCCTCCTTCGACGACTCTCTAGAGATAATTGTTTCAGCAGCAATTGCTTCTTCTTCTTTTCGCACTCCATTCTCGTCGTACAAGCCAAGTTGTCCTCGTTGTTCATAGCTGCCAGTCTTGCCTCCGTCAGCTGAAGTTGACCATCATTGCCGCCATCTCCTTTGGAGGCTTCTAGTTCATTCAGCAAATGCGATTCTCCAACAAATATTTTATGTGTTGCCCAGAAAATCGATGAATCCCGCGTCTTCCTTTCTCCTCCATGCACATCGACCTCGTTCGACAGTAGGTAAATCTAACACCCAGCTCGTCCGCACCATCTGGAAGGCACTTCTTGCTGTGTTCCAAACACCTATCGAGAAACGAACTCGATGGAAGTCAAAGCGATGTTAGGTCAGCGGCGTCGAAATTTCGCTCATTTTCATCCTCTTATTACTCCATTTCGACCGAAGAAAAAGCCGTTGTCTAGATCCACCACGGCCAGGACACGCCAAGGGCTAGCGGGTCGTGGGACGATGTGTCGGCATCGATATTGAGAGGCATTTGGCCTCAAATGAGCTCAATTCGACTGCATATTGGGGTGATTTGGCATATTTCAACCCTGTTCGGCACAAGCAACACATGAATAGGTTTCATCATAGAGTTACTATTCGCTTAGTCTATCCATTACAAAAAAATAGCCATTTTAAGGTTTTACTTAGACGCGCTTCTAGCGTCATCACCGTCACCGCAAAGTTCCAATAACAAGAAGCTGACCTATCCGTCAGCGAGCTCTGATTTTACCTCTTTTTAGGCCGCGAGCTCTGGTTGAAAGTCTGAGGACAGCAACGATACGTCTTTTCCATGTATTCACTACTTCTGAAACATCATCGCTTCTTTTGGATTGAAGATATGTTAAACTGGACGTAGTTTTCGGATAATATCTGCTGATCATTGACGAAAATAGTAACACTGAGCCACTAGACATTGTCAAAGCTAGGAACCTATCCGTCAGCGAGCTCTGATGGTACCGCTCTTTAGGCCTCAAGCTCTCGTTGAAAGTCTAAGGTCAGCAACGATACGTCTTTTCCATATATTCACTACTTCTGAAAACAACATTCCTTCTTTTGGATTCGATATGTTTAGCTAGACGTTAAATTAAGATAATATCTGCTGATCATAGTCGAAAATCGTTACACTGAGCCACTAGACGTTGTCAAAGCTAGGAACCTATCCGTCAGCAAGCTCCGATTGAAACCCTTTTTAGGCCTCGAACTCTCGTTGAAAGTATAAAGTCAGCAACGATACGTCTTTTCCATATATTCACTACTTCTGAAACATCATCGCTTCTTTTGGATTGAAGATATGTTAAACTGGACGTAGTTTTTCGGATCATATCTGCTGATCATAGACGAAAATCGTAACACTGAGCAACTACACCTTGTCAAAGCTAGAAACCTATCCGTCAGCGAGCTCTGATTTTACATCTTTTTAGGCCGCGAGCTCTGGTTGGAAGTCTGACTACAGCAACAATACGTCTTTTCCATATATTCACTACTTCTGAAACATCATCGCTTCTTTTGGATTAATGATATGTTAAACTGGACGTAGTTTTCGGATAATATCTGCTGATCATAGTCGAAAATAGTAGCACTGAGCCACTAGACGTTGTCAAAGCTAGGATCCTATCCGTCAGCGTGCTCTGATGGTACCGCTCTTTAGGCCTCGAGCTCAAATATGAAGTCTGAGGTCAGCAACGATACGTCTTTTCCATATATTCACTACTTCTGAAACATCATCGCTTCTTTTGGATTCGATTGATTAGCTGGACGTTAAATTCGGAAAATATCTGCTGATCATAGACGAAAATCATAACACTGAGCCTATAGACAATGTCAAAGCTAGCAACCTATCCGTCAGCGAGCTCCGATTTTACCCCTTTTTAGGCCTCGAGCTCTCGTTGAAAGTCTGAGGTCAGAAACGAACCGTATTTTCCAAAAAGTCACTACTTCTGAAACATCATCGCTTCATTTGGATTAAAGATATGTTAAACTGGACGTAGTTTTCGGATAATATCTGCTGATCATTGACGAAAATAGTAACACTGAGCCACTAGACATTGTCAAAGCTAGGAACCTATCCGTCAGCGAGCTCTGATGGTACCGCTCTTAAGGCCTCAAGCTCTCGTTGAAAGTCTAAGGTCAGCAACAATACGTCTTTTCCATATATTCACTACTTCTGAAAACAACATTCCTTCTTTTGGATTCGATATGTTTAGCTAGACGTTAAATTAAGATAATATCTGTTGATCATAGTCGAAAATCGTTACACTGAGCCACTAGACGTTGTCAAAGCTAGGAACCTATCCGTCAGCAAGCTCCGATTGAACCCCTTTTTAGGCCTCGAACTCTCGTTGAAAGTATAAAGTCAGCAACGATACGTCTTTTCCATAGATTCACTACTTCTGAAACATCATCGCTTCTTTTGGATTGAAGATATGTTAAACTGGACGTAGTTTTTCGGATCATATCTGCTGATCATAGACGAAAATCGTAACACTGAGCAACTACACCTTGTCAAAGCTAGAAACCTATCCGTCAGCGAGCTCTGATTTTACCTCTTTTTAGGCCGCGAGCTCTGGTTGGAAGTCTGACTTCAGAAACAATACGTCTTTTCCATATATTCACTACTTCTGAAACATCATCGCTTCTTTTGGATTAATGATATGTTAAACTGGACGTAGTTTTCGGATAATATCTGCTGATCATAGTCGAAAATAGTAGCACTGAGCCACTAGACGTTGTCAAAGCTAGGATCCTATCCGTCAGCGTGCTCTGATGGTACCGCTCTTTAGGCCTCGAGCTCAAATATGAAGTCTGACTTCAGCAACGATACGTCTTTTCCATATATTCACTACTTCTGAAACATCATCGCTTCTTTTGGATTCGATTGATTAGCTGGACGTTAAATTCGGAAAATATCTGCTGATCATAGACGAAAATAATAACACTGAGCCTATAGACAATGTCAAAGCTAGCAACCTATCCGTCAGCGAGCTCCGATTTTACCCCTTTTCAGGCCTCGAGCTCTCGTTGAAAGTCTGAGGTCAGAAACGAACCGTATTTTCCAAAAAGTCACTACTTCTGAAACATCATCGCTTCTTTTGGATTAAAGATATGTTAAACTAGACGTAGTTTTTTAGATCGTATCTGCTGATCAAAGACGAAAATAGTAACATTGAGCAACTAGACGTTGTCAAAGCTAGGGACCTATCCGTCAGCGAGCTCAAAACGTACCCCTCACTTTGGTTCGAGCTATGGTTGGAAGTCTGAAGTCAGCAACGATACGTTGCCTTTAGATTCACTACTTCTGGAACATTATCGCTTCTTTTGAATTGATGATATGTTAAGGAAAATGTTGAATTCGGTTAACGTCTGTTGATCATAGACGAAAATAGTCACAATGAGCCACTACACGTTTCAAAGCTATTCTGGGAAGACAATTTCTTCATCGAATATTCAATAGCCAATTCGAAAGACGTCAAACATCACGCAGCGCAAGAAATCCTTTTCACCGTCACCACAAAGCATTGGACAACAAGAAGCTGAGCTTATCCGACAGCGAGCTTTGATTTTACCTCTTTTTAGACCGCGAGCCCTGGTTGGAAGTCTGAAGTCAGCGACGTCACGTCTTTTCAATACATTCACTACTTCTGAAACATCATCGCTTCTTTTGTATTCGATAGACGTAGTCAAATCTATTGTACCACTCTTTAGGTCTCGAGCTCTGGTTGGAAACTTGAGGTCAGCAACGATACGTCTTTTTCATATATTCACTACTTCTGAAACAACATTGCTTCTTTTTGATTCGATATGTTTGGTTAGACGTAAAATTAGGACAAAATCTGCTGATTATAAAAGAAAATCGAGATAATTCTGATCACAGTCGAAAATCGTAACACTTCTCCAATAGACGTTGTCAAATCTGATTTTAGAGAAATTTCCTAGGAGAAAAATTCAATATATTCACTACTTCTGAACTATCATCGCTTCTTTTGGATGAATGATCCAGTAGTTTTGCTGATTACAGACGGAAGTCGTATTACTGAGTCACTAGACGTTGACAAAGCTAGGAACCTATCCTTCAGCGAGCTTTGATTGTACCCTTCTTGATGCTTCGAGCTTTTCTTGGAAGTCTGAGGTCAGCAACAATACGTTTTTTCCATATATTTACTACATCTGAAACAACATTGCTTTTTTTGGATTCGGTATGTTAAGCTGGATGTTGTTAAATTCGGATAATATCTGCTGATCATAGACGAAAATCGTAACACTGAGCCACCAGACGTTTTCAAAGCTAGGAACCTATCCGTCAGCGAGCTCTGATTGTACCCCTCTTTAGGCCTCGAGCTCTGGTTGGAATCCTGAGGTCATCAACGATACGTCTTTTCCATATTTTCACCACTTCTGAAACATCATCGCTTCTTTTGGATTGATGATGTGTTAAACAAGACGTAGTTTTCCGGATCATATCTGCTGATCATAGTCGAAAATCGTTACACTGAGCCACTAGACGTTGTCAAATCTAGTTTGGGAAAAAGTTTCCTAGGAGGAAATTTTAATAGCCAATTCGAAAGACGTCAAACATCGTCGCAGCGCAAAAGAGCCTTTTCACCGTCACCGCAAAGCATTGGACAACAAGAAGCTGAGCTTATCCGTCAGCGAGCTCTGATTGTACCTCTTTTTGGGCTGCAAGCGCCGACTGGAAGTAAGTATGAGGTCAGCAACGATCGTCGTCTTCATTATCTTACTACTTCAATAAATATTCTTTACTACTTCTGAAACAACATTGCTTTCATAGCTGTTTGTGTGATATGTCAAATGAGGCTTTGAATTCGGATTATTTTTCGTCAAATGTACGTTGTCGTCACTATAGCAATTATCTGCTTCTAGTTGCCGATAATAATAAGTGATACTTTACAATCACATTAGCACTTCATAGACTTTTGGCGTGCGTAGTAGCGATGCTACAGTTCGTAGCTCCAGCTATTATAATCTTTAATTCATATTTCTGTGTATTTTTGTTGTTTTGACGGAGTGTTTGAGAAAGTTATGTCGTTTTAGCTGTGTGAGTAGGACGCATTCAGTCATCTTATTATCAATATTTGTCATTTGAAAGAAGTCGTAATGCTTCGGCAACTGATTCTGTCCAGCCATCAATACCGGGTTTTTCTGGATAGAAAATATCTTCTTCCTTCCAACCGTTTCTCCTACACGCTGCAAAACTTGTCTCTCCGATGCATGCTGCCAACGCTCTAGAGCAATCCAGGTGTTTAGTGTTTTTCACCCATGCCTTGACAGCTGATGGCGATGCAAAGCATGCAACGGTAGTTGATTTCGCCAGTAACTGTTCCTCGGGCGTCCAAGATGCAGTGACCGTGTCATATGTATTTAGTCTTGATACAATGAAACCCCTCTCTTCCAACCCATTTTGCAAAGTATCTTTTGCCTTCGCCGACGCGGGATATAGGAGAGACGTAGGTCGCCCTTCATTCGTCGCTTCCGCCAGTGTTGGAAGCTCTTTCACTAATGTCGCTGCTGTCGCCTTGCTCGGAACAAAAGCGACTTCTATTCCATATTCTTTCAAAGCTTCTTGTGTTGCTTTCCCAACAGCTGCAACTAAGCCTATTTTCGGACGGCCCTCATCAATCCAAGCAGACGCGAATACCTTTGCCGCCTCTGGTGATGTGATAGCGATGTAATCAAAATTTGATGACAGCAGTGTTTTCCCCAAGATGTCTGAATCTGGACCATCAGCATGTGCGATGCACGGTATTTCGTTAACCTCCATCACTGATCCACTCGACGAAGAAATGATTTGTTTAATGTTTGAGTTCGACAGCAGCGCTTTGTTGAGTTTACCATTCTTTCCTTCCTCTCGAGTCAGTGCAATTACGAAAGGTGAGCGTTTTGTTGATCCTCCGCTCGTCACATCCACATCATCTGATATAGCTTGAGAGTGAAGCCGACAACCCCGTTTTGCAGCCGGCGAAGCATTTGAGAAAGATGCGACGTAGCTAGCGACTGATAAAAGTATTAGTAGCGTGGTAACAAACGCCATGTTCTTGGACGACTTCGCCATGGTGGTGTTGTTGTTTTGAGCACCTCGCACCTCCTCCACTCCATCCCCCATCCCCACCACCTTCAACATGAAGATCTATCCCTGTGCGCATGGGCCTTGGTGGTGGGCTCCTGACGCGAGAAGCACAAGTCGCATTCGATTCGACTAAAAAATCCATGAAATCAAAATTTGGTGCCAAATTTGGTGTTAGTTGTGTCTAATGCTAAAATAATAATGTCTCTAGTGAACGACGTCGCTTCCCTGTTGCCTTTCATCACCCTTCATTTAACCGGGAGCATTGCAGTTGCCAAAGGAGTGCGGTGCACGCTGTTCGCTGGGTTATAGACTCGACCGCGCGGTGAGACATTATAGATCATGAAGAAAGCCTGTCAATCATTTACTCTCTTCTTCCTTGCTTTTCAGTTCATCCTTTTCCAAGTGAAAGTGGTGGCAGCGTTCACAAGGATATGTCCTCTGAGTAATGCACCGGTTCCTCTCGAGTATGACGAGGTTACTGGCAATTTTTTCGTGAAGGAATCATCTTCCAGTGAGGAGAAAGAAGATGGAGATGCTGACGAGGAAGTGCGGCAGCTCAAAAGAACAGCTGAAAGATCAGTGCGAGTTGCAGGCAGCCAACACAAGCGGTACCTTCGGGCAAGAAGAGACGAAGAGAAACGTGTCTATATGGCAAGATTTTGTCCATGTGGTGGCGGCGTTGAGGAAACTTATTGTTTGGTGGAGGGCACATCTGGACCTGTCCACGATACCTGCGGAGTTACTCATAGTGCACTGACAATTTCTCACAGTGCGCCCGGCACAAAAGTCGAGTGTTTCAAGCTCGAATCTCACACTGTCTTCATCCGTAATGCTTGGCCCGTGGTTTGTTTTTGGTACATAGCTCTTATAGTCTTCCTCGTCGCGACGGATAATGGAAAGATTGTACGACAGTACGTAATTTCAAAAGTCTGCCCAAGTTGTAGAATAAATGAAAGACGGCTGGATAGAATCATGCAGAGGGAAATGGAACATAGGGAAAGAATACTTTCTGCCGCAACAAGGTCTGCAAGGTTAGCAGACGGGCGTGGTCGGTATTTGCTCAGAACGAGGGGTTTGAGAGTGCCAAATTCCGCGGGAGGAGATGAAGCAATACGTCGGTGGCTTGCGGAAACTTTGGGTATTGTCCCTACGCCGACTGAATACGTCCTGCAGACAAGAAAATTTAATGCAAAGCAGGAAATCATGAGGAGGGGACAGGCAAGGCTGCTCAAAGCAAATGAGTGTCTCGGCGACAAAAATGAGGAGGGCGACGACGTGAGTCTTCACCTTTCAACACCAAAAAAGAATGGCATAAAGCAAGATACTGCATTAACTCCGGAAACTATTGCCTCAAGCGATGATGATGGAGAAGAACATTCTGAATCAGAAGAAGAAGCTGTACCGAGCAAAAACTCACTGAAGATTACGACTGAAAACAATGGAGTGGAGACGAGCACTCTTGGTGATGAAAAAGAAGATGCGATAGATGATGATGAGTCTTTTGATTGCACAATCTGTCTAGCAGCGGTGGAAGATGGAGAAAAGGTTGGCATACTTCCTTGCTCTCACATTTTCCATGCTGAATGTCTGGGTCACTGGATCCAACGTCGCAACGTGTGTCCGCTTTGCCAGGCCACTGAGATTGCTTCTCCTAGAGCAATTGAAAATCGAGAAATCGAGGATAATGATGATGCTGATGGTGATGATGCAGTCGAGATTAGAGCAAATGCTAGCGCACCAAGGAATATTGATGCCGATGTCAGTTATATTAGGCAGTCTTCCTCTCCTCCAGCCCCAAATAGAACACGAAGGTCAAGTCAGCGCTTACAACTACAATCTCAATCTCAACAACGACGTAGACGGAACGAACAGTTCTTCGTATATTCTCCTTAAAATATTTTCATTTGATTACGGCTGTATTTGGAATCTCCAACTAACATACATTATCCATTAGATATTAGATACTTGTTAAGTAAGTATTGCTCTATCTCTGAAATGAGCTCTCAGCTCTCATGAAGAGCTTTGCAATCACCTCAATTAATTGAAGTTTTGAGACAGCCATCTCCAGGCCATCACCACAAGCACAAGCTACTGGCGGGAACTAAATCGTACCTCGACATAAATGGTACCGTGGCTAATCCCACACAAAACACTAACAAAACACAACAAACATGATTCTACACCCTTATGTGGTGGTTCTGCGCCTCCATGTCGCCCCCCCAACCCAACCCCGAGCAAAATATGATAGTAGAGACTAATAGCTTTCGATAGAACCACTGGTCAACGTTATATGTAGTATGCTCGCACAGCAGCAGTAGCATATAAGAGGTAGGCATGCATCATTCTAGATCGAAATCGCAGTTATTGAGTTCAAATTTGTCGATAGGTGCTCCATATCGACGAATTATAGTTTCTTATGCAACAAATAATGTTTGGGATGTTACGTTTAGCTTACTTTATGTATTTTTGTCGAGTATGATGGCCATTTTTATGACTCTTTTCATGTTGCTAGAGTGTTTTGTGCGTGAAATTGCTAAATGGTATCCTACCGCGGCGACGGTACCATTTGGTTCCCGCCAGAAGTACCAGCCACAAGCCAGCCACAAGCACCAAGCACAAAAAATCTACAATAGATGCCCAGGCAGCAGCCACCTACCAGCTGTCGCCACATGCCGCAGTACAATGTTGACCCTGCTTAGCAGTTTAATAGTGTTACAATAGACTACATCACCACCATCTAAACTAACACTGGACTTAGAAGTCATCACAAAATATGACCATAATCATGCGTCTGGTCACACCATCCATGAGGTCTTCCAGAATCGTGCAAGAAAGCTTCCGCAGGGTGCTTCGACATCCGCGCAGAGTTTGTGCTTTGCACACTTGTTGTGAGCAGCAGCAGTCCTCCCAGTTGCACTTTCAAAGATCAAGATCTCTTGGTGGTGATAGCTCAGCACACCAAGATCAACGTGTGATTAGTCGGTCGCTCTCCCTATCTGCAGCCAGATCATCTATCGATCCCCCCACTCTCTTCTCCCTACCTGGCCTTTCACATCCTTCAGACTTTGCCCAACTTGCCAACAAGGCAATTCGTGACTGCAACTCTATTCGCCAAGAATTAGCATCTGCTCTGAGCGATGAAGATGATGGCGTGGAAATCAACCAAGTCCAGAAGGCCAAACAAACACTGCACTTGCTAGATGACATTTCTAATCTTGTGTGCACTGTCATTGATGCTGCTGAGCTGTGCCGATGTACGCATGCTTCGCAACAGTGGAGAAATGGAGCAAGCGACGCATTCGGAATATTGAGTGAATATATTGGCAGCTTGAATGCTGACGAGAGATTATATCGGAGCTTGAGAAAATTTGTATTCAATGACGAAGATACAGCCACTGCGCATGGATCATCTGAGATTATTGCACAGCTGCCACCGGAGTACCAACGGATGGCTACAGCCATGAGAAAAGAGTTTGAAAGGGATGGAATCCATCTAAACTACACTCAGCGAGAAGAAGCAAGGGAACTGAACAACGTAATCGTGGGATTGGAGACTTTATTTTCAAACAATATCACCGAAAAGACGAAGTATTACAACGTTGGAGAAGAATTGGCTGCAGAAGTAGAAAAAGTTATACCGCGTCACGTGTTGGGCCAGCTAGTCAGAAGAGATGACTTCTCTAATGATGGAAGTATGACTTTATCGTCCGACAATCTGTTGACAAACACTCTGCTTGCCCATTCACCTTCGCCTCAACTGCGAAGGGAAGTGTATATGGAATCAAACACATCAATCCCTGAAAATTTGAACCTGTTAAATGCACTCATTAAAGAGAGGCACAATCATTCTACGCTGTTGGGATACAAAAGCTATGCTCACCGAGTATTATCAGATAGAATGGTGGGGCATCCCCAAAACGTGGCAAAGTTTTTGAATGAGATGGAAAAGCGCAGTAGAGGTATGTTTGAGAAGGAAATGGAGCTTTTGATGAAAGCAAAACAATATGTGGAAGGAGAAAGTCATATTGAGGCCTGGGATGTGCCCTTTTATTCCAACTTTATTAAAGCGCAAAGACAGTATCAAAGATCACAAGAAGAAGGGGAAGATTCTGATAATTCCACTCAGGGTTACTTCACTGTTGAAAATAGCATTAATGGAATGAAGACATTGGTATCAGACCTTTTCGGTATTGAGATGAAAGAAGTAGAAATTCCGATTGAAGAAAGATGGGACATTGACATGACAATTAATGCTGAAGATAAAATCCCAAATGGTGCTGCGTTGCGCAAGTTTGAATTTCATCACGAACATGATGGAGCGCTGGGTAGCATGTATTTTGATCTTCATCCGAGAGACGGAAAGTTTGTCCACGCTGCCCATTTTACGATCAGATGTGGAAGAAATAGAGAAGATGACGTCGGGACCGACCGTCAGCTGCCAATTGTTGCGCTTGTATGCAATCTTTCTCCTTCATCTTCCGATTCAGATTCTTTGCTCTCTCACTCTGAAGTAGAAACTCTCTATCACGAGTTCGGACACGGCGTCCACTCCTTGTTGTCACGGTGCTCGTTCCAACATCTTTCTGGAACTCGGGCTGCCATGGACTTTGTGGAAACGCCATTTCTTCGAAACGTTTGCTAGAGACCCATCTTTTCTATCAAAGGTGTTGGCGAGGCACTACACTACAGGGAAACCCATGTCAGAAATTCGTGCACAGCATTTGAATCAGTCTCACAATGACTTCCGCAGTGTTGAGGTTCAGACGCAGATAGTACATTCAAGATTTGACCAGGCACTTTTCGGAGAGAATCCGTGCAATCCAGCTTTGGGTGGGAGTTCAACCACAGATGTGTTTGAGAAGTTGCACAAGGAGGCCGGTGTCCCGTTCGCTGTTGGGACACATTGGCACAGTCGATTTGGCCACCTCGTGAGCTACGGAGCGGGATACTATGGTTATCTTTATGCTCAAGTGTTTGCTGCCGACATTTGGTCATCCTGCATGTCAGCAAACATCAACTCGACGCAATCATCTTCACTGAGAGAAGGAGGGACAAAAATTTGGAAAGAAATGCTAATTCACGGTGGAGGCAAGGATCCGAAAACTATGCTAGAGGTCGTATTAGGAAGAGAACCTTCCGTCGAACCCTTTTTTGAAGGAATCTCTAAAAGATGATGAGCGAGCATTTTAGATGCAAGTAGTACTGTAGTACCATACAATGAAGAAACATTTCTTAACAGATTCTTAAAAGATACCAAATAGCTTTTTCTCTTCCACAGGCATCGTGACTACACGAGGTTCCACTTCTGGTGCTGGAGGTGCTGTTACCTTGCCTATCAGAAATGGGAACAGCGCACTAAGCAAAATGTCCCAGCCAGGTATATCGAATCGATCCTCCTGAAATACCACCAAACCACTGTTCTCATCCACTGTAAAATCTGTGTAACAAATGTAGGGTTTAATATCAAGCCCCGGTCCGATGTTCACTCCACCAGAGAGCCGCCAAGTAACAGTAATTGTATTTGGTGTTGTTGTGTTCACCACGCACGAAATGATTTGAGCTCTCGAATCTTGGCTAAAGAGCTTCTTGACTCCCCTCGCATAGTCTTCTATACCGGTCAACTTCACGTCAGGATCTTGAAATTGAAAGTTATCATCAAAGTATATCGGGTTCACATTCCCAGTAACAAACCACTCTTTTTCGTACAGCTCTGCATCTAATGTAGCCGCCAACCTCTCCAAACTCATCTTGGCAACTTTGGGAGCTGAGAAATCAATACCTCCAAGTGGGTCAACATTCTTGCCTGCTTCTTCAGGAGTACGTTGCATGAAGTTTGATAAGAATTCGGTAACTCCATTACGATACTCGTCGACGTTGCTCATTTCATCTTTGGAAAACAGAGGTGTCTGCTGCTGACGTGTTACGCTGGAAATTCTAGTTTGGGCCGCTTGAAAGGATAAACATGATGGCAGCAAGGAGGCTACGGCAACGAGAGAGAGGAAAACCATCGTCAGCGGTGGTAGGGTGCAGGGAAGAAGTGGTTATTGCTCTGTCGATAGGAGCAACAACAAGGTGTGGGAGCATGAGTCGATGTGCGTGAAAAGTGAAAGTGACGTGTAGAGAAAAACAGGGAGGAGAGAAATGATTGCATTAAATAGTCCACTGTAATTGCCCGCCTTGGTATTTCCCGTTCAAGTATGTCCGGACACAGGAACTCCGGACATACCAGATCCAAGTCCCTAGTCGGGGCCCGTTTAGAGATTGCCCGCCACCTGAGTGAGCACTCCCGCGGGCAACTACGGTGGACTCACTTGCTTTTTAGGTAAATAAACCAACCACACAAACCTCAGACGATGATAATATGAAGTTATTTGCCACTTTGCCACTCATCTTGATTGCCTCGCTATCTCACTATCACAAAAGAAGTACAACACCATGAACAACCAAACCGCAGAAGTGAGCAAATGCGATTGTTGTGGCAAGGTTACAAGTGCTACAATTCGCCTCAAAAGATGCTCTGCATGTAAGAGGCAAAATGTACTGCTCTGTCAAGTGTCAAAAACAGGATTGGAAGGATGGGCACAAAGACGTTTGCGGGACACTTCAATCCTTTCGACGAGCATTGGACAATGCTACAGTTCGAGGTCCCAATGATCCGTTTTGGGTGAGCTTTTTGGATCAAGCAACACTTGAAAATGTCAAGAAACTTTATCACGACGAAATTGGAGCGTGGGTGATTAGTTTGGACGAACACAACAACTTGGTAATAAAAGATAATTATGAAGACACTATTGTATGTCGCGGTCCATGTAGTACAGAGAAGAGTGAAGATATACTGAAAATCATCTATGCATGCATGATAATGCCAGAAACAGACAATCGACCTCGTCGTCCGAACTCAATTTTCTTGAATATAGAACTCGAACAACACTACAAGTATCTATGGAGTGAGATGCTCTTCATTCCTCTTCCAATATATATGGACAATGAGGAGGGCAGGGAAGAAAATCGTATGCGTCTCACATGGCCTAATAGACGATGGGGCAGGTATGCCGAAGGGGAAACATTCTACTGCTACCAATGGCGATATTCTACACAACAACAACAACAATAGCCCTACAACCTCATCATCATGGGATGAAATAGCCGCCATAATCTCAGGTCTCATCGGAGGAGGACGGTACGGAATGAATCCAGGAGTATTGCGTATCCGTAGGATTGAGTATTGATACTGTACTTACGAGAACATTCCAACAGAGGCCGTCGCTCGATTTTAAATTTTTGAACTGCGTTGGCATTCATCATTAAATCCTTTGACGATTCGCTTCGACAATGCCAGTCAAATGTAACGTAGTCGGTAGTGACGGCAGCAAATGTGCAAATGGGCCTTTGAACAAAAAGTCTGTTGTTCTCACTCTCAAGCTCTGCTGTAACTCTTGTATCCCCAACGTGGGGAATGACCTTGAATCGCACGGGTCGGACTTGGTTCGTCTGACAAATAGCTATCACGATGATGACATCACAGACCTTTCTCTTCGCCAAATCGAACTTCGCTCGATTATTCGTCGCCTCCGGGACAATGGCATCACCGTCGAAGATGATTACGTTGAAAGTTATCTCTTAGATTTTCTCAAGACTGAGAGTTGGGAAGCCAACCGCATATCATTCCAGAAGGGGAAGAAGAGTGTGGATTATATTTTTTACGTCAGAGGAGCTTTTCGCCATTCGCTTATAGAGCTGGTTGCCGGATTGATCGCGATAGAGTTGATGCATGGGAAAAGAAAACAGAAAGTGGCAGAAAGAACAAGGGAGCGGAGAGAGGAGGGGGTTCAAACTGAGATCTGCAGGAGTTGCCTCGTTCCGGGGAATTCAAAATCCATCGCAGCACTGTATGCTCAACCCCAACTCAAAAAGAAGTACTCGTTCAAGTGCACAGATTGCTTGAATGCGTTCATGTTAGAGCTTGCCAAAACGAATCCCTCCCTCCTCTTCATTGATGTTGGCAAAGGCATTTTCTTGCTCAGCAATTCGCTCTACGATCCTACTAGCGACCATAGGTTCCGTGGAGAAAAGACGTTCTGTCTTGACTTCAATCGCCGTAGAACTCCGAAGCCAGAGGTGTTCCATTTGATTGCTGCAGGTGAAGATATTCCGCCCGCCCATGACACGGCGCGAGTGAGAGCTTTCTTGGAGGTAGAGGAACAAATGAGGGTGGATCATGAGCTTCACATGTTGAGCCAGAGAAACCGTAACACTGTAAAAAGAGAAACTTTGGAAGCAAGGGAACTTGCGGTGCTCAATGCACTCAACGGTAATCTTCCCTCATTCACACAGGAAGTGATCGACTAAGAGACGAAGCAAGTAGGCGCGTTTACAGATGATATTCTTGCCAAGTTCCCCGAAAGCGCAATCTTAGGAATGGGTAACGCGTGTTCGGTGGAATCAGAAATCATCGACGGACGCCTATCGACTACGAGGGTGGACAAAGAATGCCTACGAAAACTCGTCAAGACAGACAATACCATTTTTCTCACTTCCAACGGTAGTAAACTCGAGATGGACCAACATTACACAGTCTCAGATGCGAGCGAACTCGATCAAGTCCAAGTGGGCACGTCGACAATGATTCAAGTAATCGTTAGTGATGTTGGTGGTCCGGCCTGTCACGACAATATTCGAAAGATGGAAGAGGCAACGATTGCGGAGATTCAGGAGAAGGCGAAGGAAAATCCTAGCCAACTCATTTCTACCGAGGATTCTGTTTACCATCGAGGATGTATCTCTAGCAAGCACATTCTTGGTCAAACGACAAGTGTATTCATCATTAATTTTGTCCCCTCAATCATGAATGGTGAAATATTCTTCAACGCTAACATGCCGCCGTTCCTCAAGAAAGCGATAATGAAAGTTCTGACCGGTCTTCTACCGAGCATGTGGAAGTTAGCAGGGGACCAGCTCAACTTTGAGCAAAGGATGAGCATGATGACAGCATCTCCCAGTCAGCAGCAGCAGCAACAGATGATCATTGCGCAGCCAACCACAAGACAGAATCGCGAAGCACTCAAAAAACGTGACATCAATGCTCGAGTGAAGGAATTGAAAGACGAAGATCATCACGAAGGTAAGAAGCAAAGGTCTCGCCCTTTGGAATGCCTTGGAAAGAGTCATATTGTCGTGACCGGATCAGTCGGAAATAGATTTGAGCTCCAAGCTAAATTGGAGGCAAATGAATCATGGCTCAAATTGAAATACAGTGATAAATTCCCGGACGACATCCATGAGCGAGCAGGGAAGTATATCTTTGTTCAAGGAAGAGTACGTGCTCAAGCAGGGAAAGTCAAAACAGCAACAGAGAATGGCATCACCATTTGGAGGCCAGAGCAACTAACTGAATTCCTAGCTAACATCTAAAATCTAAGATGTCTATTCACCCCAATTGAAGCTGTGTATTGAGTGGTTGGATAAAGGGCAGCGCAAAGAACTGTTTGGTTACAGAGACGAAGAGAGCCCTCTTGAATACGCCAACAACGTTCTCGATTTTGGCTATGACCTTGTGAACAAAAAGCCAAGATGGATGGGGGACTATAAATCATGGGAGAACTGCTTGAAGGATCTCGAAGACTGCGGAGACAATAATGAGGAGCGACGGTCATATTGGCAGGCTGAGATATATGACTGGGAACATGATTGGACATCTTTGGAAGATGTCTGTGTGCAAATGTACGGTTCCAGATCAGTGGAAGAAGCCGCCATGGATAATATAGGGGTTCCAAGGCTCCATACTAATGATGAGGATGCTGACAAGATTTTGGACAGAGCCGGCTGGGTGTGCCAAGGTTACAAGCCCGGGCGATGTTTCGTTTTGACGGATGAGAGTGTCAAACTTGGGAAACGACTTCTTCACTACCAAGGTTATTTTTGGGAGGAGAAGAGGGCTCCGCAAGAGTATCCATGGTAGCTTGTAGATCACGGGAGATGTGTAACTGTTGTGTATGACAAGATAAATGATCATTGTTGCAGTACTTAGTGCACGCTAGTACAGAAGCCGAATAGTAGAAAAATAGAACTATTATTAAAACGTATGCCCCCCAATGAATACAATCCAGCAGTGATGGCAGTTGAAAGCCTTGAACTGGCAACAGCGGAAGAAGATCGAGGAAAGGAGTTTACTCGTCCTTGACAACCTCGGTCTCAACCGTCGGTAACTCCTCATTAGCGGTAGATGAGGGTAGATGCATCATACCCTGATTTTCTTGAAGCTTGGTAGGAGGATCTAAGTAGTTAGGACCTTCGGACCGGCAGGATAGAAGGAATAGAAGTAGGAAGATAAACTTATGAGTGCGTCCACTTTATTTGACCTCTGCTCCGTCATGCCATGAATATTAAGTTGAAGTGAGGAAAGCAGAGTGTTGCCGTAGGGATTGCATTTTTAAAGACTAGTCAAACTTATATTATTTATGATTGTTATTTCATTGTCTATTCCTCAAAGAAAACAGAATGAATACCAAATGCCAAGAACACCAGGCCACCGTAAAATGCCACTGTCTTCTCTGAAATTCGAGATGCAAGCATACGCCCACCAGCGACTGCCATACCTGTACAGATACTGTGACCTATGCAGCCACCAATCGTCACTCCAAGTGGATCTTTTGCAGCCGCCAATGCAATCGTGGCAATCTGGCTTCTATCACCCCATTCCGCCAGAAACGTCATTGTCAATGCTTGGATAAATACAGCTTCCCACGACGATCCACTGTAATCTCCAGCAGCAGATAGTCCAGACGATGAAGGAGCATGTTTCACTCCCTTCTTTCCACCCCCTCCTCCTCCTCTTCGCTTCACTGCTCCATCCTCCACATCTCCACCACCAGCCATACCAGCCTCTGTATCGTCATCCACCACCACGACGCCATTACTCTCATCCTGCTGCATTTGCTTCTTTTGCATCGCCGCCTTTTGCTTCTTACTCATCTCAGCCAACTCTTCTTCCACCTCCTCCAATTCCTCTGAAACCTTATCCTCCATCCCCCTCGATTCCAGCGTTAACTTGACCCCAAAGTACAAAAATAAAATCCCCCCAATAATATGTGTATACTTCTTCGGAATCAATGCCGGTAGCACCAACCCCATCATGGTACTCAATATTGTCATGATGATGAGTGCCAATATCGCTCCACCGAATACGGCCATGCGATCATTTTTCATACTTAGTATTGCGGCGATAAAGAATGTCTTGTCACCAATTTCCGTGGCAATGATTGCAGAGAAGGAGGCGAAGAGGCCTTTGAGAAAGTCTTTTGCGTGTTGGGGATTGTCAAATTTGGCTCTATCGCTTGCTGAGTTGTTGCTGCTGCTACCTGTGTCATTGTTGGTGGTGGTGGTGGCGCCTGCTTTTTTATGTTGATAGGCAAATGGGTTGGAATCCAGACCGAGTGGTGGAGCACCACCCGCCGATGCAGCAGATGCAGCACCAACGGATGATGATGATGCAGCATTGCCTCCTCCCGAAGAAGAGGATGATAGGAACCTTGCCATGGCATTGGAATATTCCGGCTCAGAAATGACTCCGTCATGATTTGCATCTATAGTGTCGAATACCGTCTGCAGTGTCACCGATGAAGTTGAGGATGACGAGGCCACCTCTGAGGATAGTAATAAGATGGCGGCTACGAGAAGGAGGGAGGTCCTCCTCCGTCTTGTGTTGGTAGTGATCACGGCCATGGTCATTGACTCCTTCTGTTTTATGGGCAAGTGAATTTATGAAGGCAAAAGGCAAAGCGCAAAGGCTTGCGGAAGAAGATACTTATTTTGTCTGTCTTCGTCCGTTGATCAGCCCCCCTCCTCTCTTGATGCGCGTGACGCCGTGACCGGAAGATGAAACTCTTAAACTATTATGTAGTAGCCAATTCTTCTGTATCATGATGAAGTCTCCTCACCACTGCAAGAAGCAGCCCAAGCCGTATTTGATTATAACGAACATCAGCAAGCGTCAGAATATCCGAAATCTAATCCAAATTGGAGCATCCTTTGGTGTCACAACAATATTCGTCGTCGGACAAAAGAGCTTCAACTTTGAAGTAAATAATAATAATAATCATGATGATGATGATGGGAACAATAAGTCATCCTCCTCAGACATGCCTACAGCTATGATTGATGCAGTAAGAAGAGGCAAGATGAAGATTATTCGATTTGACAAATTGGAAGAATGTGTCGCACATATCAAAAGCTTGCCTTGCTGTGAAACAGACGATGAACATGAAATTATTCAAGACGTTGACAACAAATCAATACAGAGATCAAAGAATAGCAAACCAACAACAATTCAAATAATAGGGGTCGAAATTGATCCATCATCAGTCAATCTAGAAAACGAACCATTCACAACCTCCACTGCATTCATGATGGGCAACGAAGGGCAGGGTATGACGTCGAAACAAATGTCCGTCTGTGATGGATTTGTGAGAATATCACAATATGGTGGTGGTACGGCAAGTCTCAATGTTTCCGTTGCTGCGGGGTTGGTGCTGCATAGATTCTTTCATTGGAGTCGAGGAGATAATGTCGTATAGTAGGGCAAGCGACGTGAGAGAGGAAAGATTCAAAATGATGGAAATGATGGATGCTTTTCTATATGTATTGGCAGCTGCTCTGCTGCTGACATGTTTGAGAAGGAAACTTGCAGAAGAAGAAGAAGTCAAACAGGGCCTGCCTTGATCATGAGCCAAGTAGAGAATAGCGCAGGGATCTATAGATGCACAACTGGCATTTTTCCAGAGTACACAGACAAACTAGATGACTTCATTTCGATCACGGTCAGAAAAAACAATAATTTTTACTTACTCTTGTATCAACGGCGAGAGATACCTTTCAAACAAGCCATTTGAGTTACATTGTCGGCCAAAAACGATGATGCTGTATGGTATGAAAATGGAAAGGAGTCGAGCGAGACACAATGAACTTCTCTCGTATCGAGAGAATAGGATACCATAATTGCCACCTAACTGGGCTGACAAAACTTCATTCTTAGCTTTCAAATATTGCTTTCCCATGCATCCTGCCAACTAGATAGAATGATAGAATCACTCCTATTCACTCCGGTGAAGGCGATAATAGGAGGGAGTAATTAGTACCAGAGAACATCAAGCCTACTTAAGTGTGTCACAATCAAAATGACTCTCCAGCCAGGCAGTCATCCATTGCGTCATTTGTTCATTCATGTGTCATTATTAGACTCTAGAGTGTAATTGTGACAAAATGTGAATGAAAGCTATCATGCCAAATGTATCAAATGAGAAACTACAAGTGTCGTCCGGTTTACGTCACAGAAAAATGTCACAGGTACAGGACAACTAACACATGCAATGACTGTAATAGTTCACTTAGTTGATGAGGGAGACGTTAGCGTAACCGTCGATGGAGGTGTCTGAGTGGTTGTAGAACTCAAACACCAATAGATAAAAGGAGATGTAGGGCGTTGAATCAATTCGATTGGACTGTAGACTTCTGTTTTACTTGATTGATTATTTTCTATTATACTACTATATGCTCTACATGAGGATGCTCTGCCAAAACAAAGCTTCACGAGAGCCTTGACACCTGGGAAGACCCGGATGTCAACCCTAAGATTAGATGTGTCAGATGACTGATTCTGACATCCTAACATCATTCACAAGCGGTATTCCTTGACGTGGAACTACCTAAACTAAACCTAAACTAAAGTTCTTTTCCATACAATTGGGGATTGCCATCTAAGACGGCTATCCATCACACTCCTTCTCAGAGATCCTCATGTGTTCTACCAACCCATGAGCTTCCTCCTCAAGATCTGGAACACATCCTTGGAAAGACCTTTCGTAAAGATGTCTCCAAGTTGTTCCGTCGTACAGATCTTCATCAACTTGATCTGTCTCTTAACAATCTCCTCACGAAACCAAACTGTCTCGATGTGATACCACTTCGAACGGGGAGTAAACTGAGGCGGAAGAGTCTGTGCCAGAAGCAAAGCTCCAGCGTTATCTTCGTGAATAGAGACTTTCATCTCCGCAGCTTGCTCCTCAAGACCGTAGACCTTGCTGAGACTCTTAACCATGTCAATGAGAGGAAAGAGTTCTCTACAACAATGAGCAAGAGCTGTAATCTCTGCTTCCATAGTGCTGAGGGCTGTCTTCGAAGACTGCAATTGAGACTTCCACAAAACAGGACAATTAGCAACCTTGATGACGAATCCTGTTCTACTCTTGACACAGGCAGGGTCACTGGGATGTTCATGTCCGTACAAACCACCAAAATCTGCGTCAGGATAAGCTTCGACATTGAGAACATTCGAAGTAGGGGTGAGAATCAATCCCTTATCACGTGTACCCTTGAGATACAAACCGATCCTGATGAGAGCTTCTTCGTGAGACTTGCGTGGAGAGAACATGTACCTCGCACAACAGTTCACAGCATAGGCAATATCGGGACGAGAGTGACCAGAGAGATAGAGCAACATTCCAACAACACTTGAATAAGAGAACGCTCCTTCTGCAGCAGCGCCGTCAGTATCACGAACCAAAGGCTTGGAACTTGCCGGAGTTAGCTTTGGATGGTGTTGTCCTCCTTCTAGACCGAGAGCAGTGATGATGCGGTCGATGAGACCAGTTTGAGTCATTTCAACCTGACCATTCTTCTTCTTCAAATCAACGCCCAAGAAACCAGCAGCATCACCTTCCTTCTCTAGAAGTTGGGCTCATAACCTGTAATAGTTCACTTAGTTGATGAGGGAGACGTTAGCGTAACCGTCGATGGAGGTGTCTGAGTGGTTGTAGAACTCAAACACCAATAGATAAAAGGAGATGTAGGGCGTTGAATCAATTCGATTGGACTGTAGACTTCTGTTTTACTTGATTGATTATTTTCTATTATACTACTATATGCTCTTCATGAGGATGCTCTGCCAAAACAAAGCTTCACGAGAGCCTTGACACCTGGGAAGACCCGGATGTCAATCCTAAGATTAGATGTGTCAGATGACTGATTTAGAGCATCGTAAATCTTCAAACTGAGGCGAGCTTCATCAGCTTCAACGCAGTTCTTGTCAGCGATTTTGAGCAGGAATAAAATCCTAAGATTAGATGTGTCAGATGACTGATTCTGACATCCTAACATCATTCACAAGCGGTATTCCTTGACGTGGAACTATCTAAACTAAACCTAAACTAAAGTTCTTTTCCATACAATTGGGGATTGCCATCTAAGACGGCTATCCATCACACTCCTTCTCAGAGATCCTCATGTGTTCTACCAACCCATGAGCTTCCTCCTCAAGATCTGGAACACATCCTTGGAAAGACCTTTCGTAAAGATGTCTCCAAGTTGTTCCGTCGTACAGATCTTCATCAACTTGATCTGTCTCTTAACAATCTCCTCACGAAACCAAACAGTCTCAATTGCAGTCTTCGAAGACAGCCCTCAGCACTATGGAAGCAGAGATTACAGCTCTTGCTCATTGTTGTAGAGAACTCTTTCCTCTCATTGACATGGTTAAGAGTCTCAGCAAGGTCTACGGTCTTGAGGAGCAAGCTGCGGAGATGAAAGTCTCTATTCACGAAGATAACGCTGGAGCTTTGCTTCTGGCACAGACTCTTCCGCCTCAGTTTACTCCCCGTTCGAAGTGGTATCACATCGAGACAGTTTGGTTTCGTGAGGAGATTGTTAAGAGACAGATCAAGTTGATGAAGATCTGTACGACGGAAGCAGTGTTGAAAGCAGATCCTCCAGAAGCAGCTAACTGTCCGTTGCCGGTCTGTCCTACTTGCAAGCTGGCAAGTGCGAAACGATCGAAACCTCCGTCTCCATCTGTCTCTAAGAAGGATCCCGAGAAGGTGGATGTGCTTGCCCGTGACAGATATTTGCCTGGTGATTTCGTCAGTTCTGATCAGTTCAAGGTTCCCGTTACTGGTCGCGCCCTTTCTGGATTCGATGAAGATCTCTACAATTGTGGTACTGTGTATCATGACATGGCTACTTCCTATATACACATGGAGTTCCAGTCTGATGGCACTGCTTCGGAGACCCTCAAGGGCAAGATTCACTATGAGCAATTCTTGGAAGAATTCGGTGTTACTATCAAGCATCTTCACTCTGACAATGGTATCTATGTTTCGAAGGATTTTCGTGATGATTGTTCCAGTAAAGGACAAAAGCAGACGTTCTCTGGTGTTGGATCTCAATTTGAAAATGGTGCCGCTGAGAGAGCTATTCAAACTATCTTTTGGATGGCACGTTCCATGATGCTTCACGTTGCGTTGCGTTGGAACGAGCACGAAGTTGATAGCCCCCGCCTTTGGCCCTTTGCTGTTCAACACGCAGGTCATGACCTAACGTTTCTCTGCGTAGCGGTCTTTCCTCGTTTTGTTGCTCGTGGTGATCAGCAGATCAAGGATGTGGAGTACAAGGAATACCGCTTGTGAATGATGTTAGGATGTCAGAATCAGTCATCTGACACATCTAATCTTAGGGTTGACATCCGGGTCTTCCCAGGTGTCAAGGCTCTCGTGAAGCTTTGTTTTGGCAGAGCATCCTCATGTAGAGCATATAGTAGTATAATAGAAAATAATCAATCAAGTAAAACAGAAGTCTACAGTCCAATCGAATTGATTCAACGCCCTACATCTCCTTTTATCTATTGGTGTTTGAGTTCTACAACCACTCAGACACCTCCATCGACGGTTACGCTAACGTCTCCCTCATCAACTAAGTGAACTATTACAGGTTGCGTTGCGTTGGAACGAGCACGAAGTTGATAGCCCCCGCCTTTGGCCCTTTGCTGTTCAACACGCAGTTTGGGCTCATAACCTGTAATAGTTCACTTAGTTGATGAGGGAGACGTTAGCGTAACCGTCGATGGAGGTGTCTGAGTGGTTGTAGAACTCAAACACCAATAGATAAAAGGAGATGTAGGGCGTTGAATCAATTCGATTGGACTGTAGACTTCTGTTTTACTTGATTGATTATTTTCTATTATACTACTATATGCTCTACATGAGGATGCTCTGCCAAAACAAAGCTTCACGAGAGCCTTGACACCTGGGAAGACCCGGATGTCAACCCTAAGATTAGATGTGTCAGATGACTGATTCTGACATCCTAACATCATTCACAAGCGGTATTCCTTGACGTGGAACTACCTAAACTAAACCTAAACTAAAGTTCTTTTCCATACAATTGGGGATTGCCATCTAAGACGGCTATCCATCACAATGACCTCACATATTAAAAAGATTCAAACACGCATTGAAACGTTGAAGTTGTTCATTCACTAAGGAGTAATCACTTTATTCACCCGTATCTTCTCTCGAAGAGAGTTCTCTCTCTACTTACAGCACTGGTTGTCAAGAGCAAGCTGCTCAACGAGTACTCATAATATCTTTACTCCTATCCGCTCGATTTGCATAAGGACATCTATCTACTGACACTTGTTCTCTACTACGCTCTCGCTACGTTCCATTCATCCTGCTCTAGTTCTGCCAGAATTTAAATGTTATCCCTACAAGTCACTGCTGCGGCGATAGCTGCAGTCTTCACCTCACTCGCCTCCGACGTACATGGGCATGGGCATCTCGTGTCCCCTCGCTCCAGAAACTTTGTCGCCTATGAGGATGGCATATGGTGGCCGGCCGATGGTAGTACTCCTTATCCGGAGAGCTGTCCTCATTGTAAGTTGTTCTGTACTACTTCTACTTTAAGGCTTCTGCAATGTTTCTCTGAATAGTAATCCTGACTTTTTTCTTTAATTCCCCTTTAGGTCTCAACATTGGCGGCACAGAAGCACGTTGTGGCTTGACCCAGGAACGTAACTATGATTACCCCAAGAATAATCAAGGTCTCCCTTTAGCCCCGGACATCCAAGCGTGCTACGGTGAAGGAGATGTGGTTCAGCTTGATGTCGTCCTCACTGCTCATCACATGGGTCACTTTAGCTACAAGGCATGCGCTATCAACGCTGGTGAAGTGGCATCTCAAGATTGCTTTGATAGCAATCCACTCACCTTTGTGGAGGATGTTTTGTATGGCAGTCATCCTGATCCAAACTATCCCAACCGTGCATACATTCCTCGTACAGACTCTGCATTAATCCAAAAAGACGACGGTGGTAATTACTTTTTCTCTCATCGTTTCAAGTTGCCAGAAGGTTTGTCGGGCGAATTAGTGCTTCTCCAATGGCACTACATCACCGCAAACAGTTGCTACTCCGACGAGGGCTATCTCAACTACGACTTTCCGGCTGGCTTTGAACCAAAGTATGATGTTGGTGTTTGCGAATCCATTCCTCCGGATGGACGCGGAATTCCTGAGCAGGTGAGTAGAATTGGTCATAACATGTATGATGATTTATTGTTGCCACAGTTGTATAAAACAGGCATATTTAGCATTGGTGACTGCTTATCATCATTTCCTCTCTATTCAGTTTTGGAATTGTGCTGAAATCAGGATTTCCAGTACATGCGCAAGCACAGGCAACGAGCCTCCTCCCACATCTCCTCCACCACCACCTCCTCCTGCGACAACCACGGAGGCTACCACAACAACTACTTCGACAAGCGTATCACCGCCTCCGCCTCCTTCAAGCTGTCCTGCTGTTAGCAGTGCTTGTGGACCAAATAATCCTTGCTCCAATGGAATGTGTTGCAGCCAGTGGGGCTATTGTGGTACCACAGAAGCATACTGCGGAGAGTGCTGCCAAAGCAACTGCAGTGGGCAGCCACCTTCGCCACCAAGTCCAAGCCCACCACCTCCAAGTCCTCCAACTTCTGGGTTCAACTACAATGCTGACCACGGAGAAGATAGTCGTCTCATTGCATATGTTGGAAACTGGCAAGCTTGTCCCACCGATGAGCAGATTGATGCTTACTCACATATTGTGATTGCGTTTGCAGTATCGTACACTTGGTCACCAGGCAAGAACAATTGTGATAGCCAATGTCAAGTGTCAAGTAGCCTCCCACTTTGCGGCAACCAGGCGCGCCCTGACTTGATCGATAAGTGGCGTGGAATGGGCAAGAAAGTAATCATGAGCTTCGGCGGAGCTGGAATGGGTGGATCCTGGTCAGGTGAGTTCATTTGAACATGTGCAAACTCTGCTCTATATTGATTGGTTATTTTGATCTCTTCTAACAACATGCAACCAATCTGATTCCATGCCTTCAGGTGATTCAAATAACTGCTGGGATTACTGCTTTGGCCACGAGGATAGACTATCCACTGACCTTGTCAACATGATTGATGCCCAAAATCTCGACGGAATTGACATTGACTACGAGTACTGTTACGATGTTGCTGGCAATCAAGCTGGTAGATGTGGTCAACGATCCAGTCTCTACTCTGATGAAGGGGCTCAGCTATTTTTGAACTCAATGACTTCTTTCCTCAGGACTAAATTGGATGCGCTTCAAGCAAGTAATGGATACAATCGCGGCCGCTATGAGGTCACTCATGCTCCAATGGACACCGATCTCGTATCAGGCTCAAAGTACTTTGAGATTCTTCACGAGCGACGTGCCGACCTTGACTTCTTGATGCCTCAGTTCTACAATGGGTATACTCGTGCTGGTATTGATGGTTTTGATGGCACAGGAGCAGGATCTATGAAGGCTTCTACCATTTACTCATCACTGGCAAATGATTTGTTTGACAATGAGCCTAACAAGGTTGTGTTCGGACACTGCATTTCTGATTGTTCAGGTACAGGATCTAACGTCAACGCGAATCAAGCTGTCCAAATTCAACAGGAGATCAAGGCGTTCAACAGCGGAGAGTTTGAGTGTAATGGAGGAGCTTTCTTCTGGGTCGCAACTCATGACGTCGGAGGAGGGTGGTCAGATGTAGTGGTGAGCGAGGTATCTTTGAGTGCTGGGTGCTCAAATTCTCAGACTACATCAAGTACTTCTTCAACAACAACAACTACCACCACAACTACAGTGACCGAGCCTCCTCCTACGACTCCTCCACCACCACCTCCTCCTACGACTACTACAGAGGCTACCACAACAACTACTTCGACAAGCGTATCACCTCCTCCGCCTCCACCTCCTTCAAGCTGTCCTGCTGTTAGCAGTGCTTGTGGACCGAATAATCCTTGCTCCAATGGAATGTGCTGCAGCCAGTGGGGCTATTGTGGTACCACAGAAGCATACTGCGGAGAATGCTGCCAAAGCAACTGCAGTGGGCAGCCACCTTCGCCACCAAGTCCAAGCCCACCACCTCCAAGTCCCCCAACTTCTGGGTTCAACTACAATGCTGACCACGGAGAAGATAGTCGTCTCATTGCATATGTTGGAAACTGGCAAGCTTGTCCCACCGATGAGCAGATTGATGCTTACTCACATATTGTGATTGCGTTTGCAGTATCGTACACTTGGTCACCAGGCAAGAACAATTGTGATAGCCAATGTCAAGTGTCAAGTAGCCTCCCACTTTGCGGCAATCAAGCTCGTCCTGATCTGATCGATAAGTGGCGTGGAATGGGCAAGAAAGTAATCATGAGCTTCGGCGGAGCTGGAATGGGTGGATCCTGGTCAGGTGAGTTCATTTGCACATATGATGTCTTAATTTTGCTACATTCATGTTTGTTTTTGGGTCTTTTCTAACAATATGTAATCTGATTCCATGCCTTCAGGTGATTCAAATAACTGCTGGGATTACTGCTTTGGCCACGAGGATAGACTATCCACTGACCTTGTCAACATGATCGATGCCCAAAATCTCGACGGAATTGACATTGATTACGAGTACTGTTACGATGTTGCTGGCAATCAAGCTGGTAGATGTGGTCAACGATCCAGTCTCTACTCTGATGAAGGGGCTCAGCTATTTTTGAACTCAATGACTTCTTTCCTCAGGACTAAATTGGATGCGCTTCAAGCAAGTAATGGATACAATCGCGGCCGCTATGAGGTCACTCATGCTCCAATGGACACCGATCTCGTATCAGGCTCAAAGTACTTTGAGATTCTTCACGAGCGACGTGCCGACCTTGACTTCTTGATGCCTCAGTTCTACAATGGGTATACTCGTGCTGGCATTGATGGTTTTGATGGCACAGGAGCAGGATCTATGAAGGCTTCTACCATTTACTCATCACTGGCAAATGATTTGTTTGACAATGAGCCCAACAAGGTTGTGTTCGGACACTGCATTTCTGATTGTTCAGGTACAGGATCCAACGTCAACGCGAATCAAGCTGTCCAAATTCAACAGGAGATCAAGGCGTTCAACAGCGGAGAGTTTGAGTGTAACGGAGGAGCTTTCTTCTGGGTCGCAACTCATGATGTTGGAGGAGGGTGGTCAGATGCAGTGGTGAGCGAGGTATCTTTGAGTGCTGGGTGCTCAAATTCTCAGACTACAACAAGTACTTCTTCGACAACAACAACTACCACCACAACTACAGTGACTCCTGCTCCGTCCAAGGCTCCGACTTCCCCTCCAAACCCCGAGCCAACGACTTCTTTGCCAACGCCTGAACCGACCTCACAGCCGACGCCCATTCCTACCACATCTCAGCCGACATCTGAACCGACAGCGCAGCCAACATCAGGGCCAACTGTTGTCACTCCTGCTCCTACGAAGGCTCCCTTGTCAACTCCTCAGCCCACAGGTGAACTTGTGATTGATCGTCAGAACCGATGTGGCTCATCGGAGCTACATGCAAGAGAGACATGTGGAAAGGTTTGTGTTTCACAAGCCGACTGTGCAGCAGGAGAATATTGCTGGGGAGTTCATGCCAACTATTGTGGATCTATCCCCAAGCGTATCTACACTAACCCTGTTCAAAGCAGTGTCTGGACCCGCTGTGGCACATCTGAGTTGGACGCGCGTACTTTCTGTGGCGAGCCATGCACTTGGCAGTGCTCGACACCAGGAGAAACGTGCCTTGGAGTTCATTCCAACTACTGCGGTTCAGAGTATCACGACGATTCACCGCCTACCACATCTCAGCCGGTGACTCCTGCTCCTACGAAGGCTCCCCAAGGAACTCCTGAACCCACTGACAGGCCGACATCTGAGCCAACATCTCAGCCGACGCCCATTCCTACTACACCACAGCCAACAGCAGAACCAACTGCTGTTGTGACTCCTGCTCCTACCAAGCAGCCTACAGGTGGTGAGCTTGTGATTGATCGTCGGAACCGATGTGGCCCATCGGAGCTACATGCAAGAGAGACTTGTGGACAAGTTTGCGTTTCACAAGCCGATTGTCCAGCAGGAGAATGGTGCTGGGGAGTTCATGCCAACTACTGTGGATCTATCCCCAAGCGTATCTACACTAATCCCGTCCAAAGCAGTGTCTGGACCCGCTGTGGCACATCTGAGTTGGACGCGCGTACTTTCTGTGGCGAGCCATGCACTTGGCAGTGCTCAACACCAGGAGAATCGTGCGTTGCAATAAATTCAAACTACTGTGATTCGGAGTATACCGAACTGTCTTAAGATTAAACGAAGAAAACGCTCACTTACTGAAAAATACTTGATAATAGCAGATAGAGCGAGACGTAGAATGATACAATGTAACAAGAATAATACTATCAATACAAGTTAAATTTAGTTCAAATCAGAAGACATTTGGGTTCTCTATCCCCGCTCGCCCTACTCACTTATATAATCTTTTTAAGTGACATTCCCCAATCTAATCTTATCTTATCATGTGTGAAGTCTTACTCTTCGTCTTCCTCAGCACCATCCAATGGGATTCCCTCCACCAAAGCCTCACAACCCGCATATGCAGCACACATCTTCTTTTCATCATCCTTACAGGAATATTTTCCTGTCTCAAAGCAACACATATTTCTCTTGCAAATCTTCTGACATGCCTTCATATCTTCATTTAATGCACTTTCAGAACATGCGATGACGACACGCTCGGCAGTCTCGAAGAGTTCTTGTTCATTTCCCTCTCCACTACTGCTCCCACCAAAAGGGAGAGCAGAAGAATCATAGGGAACAGCAAAGCCAATGGCAAGGCTAGCCACAACGATGATCGCCGCGAGGGCCAATAGGATCATACCCTGGCGAAATTTTCCGCCTTTTCCACCGGGCCCGTAGCTTCTCGTGGGCCCACCAGAATCTGCCTTGGTCACTCCACCCACTCGAGTACTATGACCTATGACTTCTTCTTCATCGCTATCCGCCTCATCCACAAGGTCGGTAATGTCAACAATTCGGGACATCGCCTTGGGGTCATACCGAGACGACGGGCCCTTATTGCTGGCGGAATCGGATGATCGCTCGCCGGGCACTAGGGAGCCGCTGTCGGCACTGATCAATGTATCACGGCTTAGGCCCCAGTCGAAGCATGATTGCTTCGTTATGGATTTGCAGTCATCGTGATCGACGCTGCGATCGGACGACATGGTTGATATCAATACTTATTTGTGTGTGCTCTTTTGTGCTGCTCTGAATGATCTGTTTTTTCACTTGACTCTCCGGCGGCACTCAGTCTTCCATTCACGAATCAGCTAACTTAGCCAACGAGAACCTAAGCAGTGAGAACCCTTCAGAACCGTACCGGCAAGAGTAAGTCCGAAGTCCGAGTGCTTCAATCTGAAGAAAAATCTTTCGAGATAAGGGTGAAGAAAAAAGAGGGAGGGGCTACGTTGGGCACGGCTTTTCTGGGCACGGGTTGGGCACGCCCTATGATGTGACGATTCTGCCACGTCACCATACCACGCTCTCTCCATTAACCCTAAAAGGCAGAATTATCTTTCAACAAGAGGCGCGCTCTCTCTCTACATACTCTCTCTCTCTCTCTCTCTCTCTCTCTCTCTCTCTCTCTCTCTTTATGTTGCTGCAGCGCGGCCAATGACAAAAATAAAGTAAGCTAAGTGTTACCAGTGTCATTAATACATCATGCAATCCGCACATTCTCAGGATATTAACAACGATAACAGTGGCAGGAGGTCGTCACCAAGCACCAATCTACTAATGAATCCTGGTAATCCTGGTCCTGCTTCTTCCTCTGGTGCGTGTTTGTCAACCTCCACCTCCACAAACATGCAACATCCGCATGACACAGGCGCTGCTCATAGCGTAATGCCACATTACAACAGCAACTTCGCCACTTTGTTTCCTCCTCTGCCATCTTCCAACAATCAGTGGCCAAGTTATAATCATCATCAGCTTCAGCATCTTTTTCCCATCAATTTTCGACCACCTGCACCTTTTCTCAATCAAGCATCGCTTTTTCAAAACCAACAGCAACAGCAACATCTAATTCCTCAACAAAACCCAAGCGAACCTCTTGATATGACGATGCAAAACGGTCTGACTGGCACCATTGATATGCCCACCAACACAACCACAACAACTTCACCAACTGAAGAGGCAGAATTAGATTTGGCCACCAATACATCCACTAATACCTCCACTGCCACTGCACCTTTTAACAACAACGATGTGTTTCCATCGGAACAACTCTTCAAACAAGCAGTGGAAGATTATTGCGTGACTGTGCGGATGTTTCCTAAACAAAAAAAGACAGAAAACAAAAGAACGCAAGCAGATAATTACATTAGCTATCGATACACCTGTCCTAGATCAGGAACCCACAAGTCACAAAAGAAAGAAGGGATCAAGGGTGCCCGGCCAACTCGTCAGTCTCTGAAGACTGGCTGTGAGTGGCACATCAGTGCTGCACGTGAAAGAATGCCTAATGACGCATGCCGTAATGATGAAATTGTCCGTATAACATCTGTCTCTCTAGAGCATACAAACGGTTGTAATGGTGGAGATGACCAGGAGATGATTTTCGCATTACGGAAGAGAGCAGGGAGAACATATCCTGACTATGCTTTAGCGCACCTACGTAAAGAAGTGAAAGCGCGTAGATATGGCACTGATGATGTCAAAAGTTGGTTGATTCAATCAGGATTTCTGGATGCAACACTGGAAGAGGCTACCAATTTGCGTTACAGACTTCTAAATGATGAGCCCATAAAAAATTGGAAACCAAATGAGTGCTCTAAGGAGGAGATAGGTCAATGGACTGACTATCTTCATAACGAAGACTTAGCAAATGAGATTTCTGCCGGGAGTAAAGACAGCATTGATAACCTGCTAATGTTGCATAGAGGTTTAAAGGAAGAAGTAGATGGATATGACAGTCGAGTTACAACTGATTCAGAACACAGATTCAGTGGAACTGCATGGCAGACTGGTAGGATGAGGGCAAGACTTCTCAGACATGGTGCTATGATATTCATTGATGACACAAGGAGTGGTGTCAATACAAGCAACTTTTGCTTTTGGAATGTTATGGTTTCAGATCATGAAGGCAAATCTCAAACTGTAATGGGAGCAATGACTATGTGTGCTAGCAATGAAGCTGTATCGTGGGTGCTGCAAAGCCTTGTTACTATGTCACCCTTTGCTGCTGAAATTGTGAAAGCCACCATGTCAGATTTGGGTAAGTATACAACACCATTGTTCATGTGTGCATCTCAACATCATGCAAGGAGCTGCTTACGACCGAATTCTTTGTTGTTTTTGTAGGAGTTGGTGTGGAGCCTATACAACGATTTCTCCCTTCTGTCACATTCTTTGGTGCCTGTACATGGCATATTATGAGACTAGATTTCCCTCGTAATTTGAAACACATCCCAGGCTATGCGGATTGCAAGTCCTTTGTGTATCAACATCTGGTGAAGAACACCACATGTAAACAGGAATGGGATGTTCGCTTGAATGAAGCATGCCGCAAATGGCCAGGGGCTGCAGAATATCTTCAGCAACTTTCCCTTTATAAAGAGCGGTGGGGGAATCCTTGGAGAATTGAGAATTTCACACTGGATATGGAGGCAAGTTCCGTTGTCGAGGGATCATTCTCAGCGTTCCAACGTCATCTTGGAGGACAAGTTCATTCTTTTACTGGTGTCGTCCAGCAACACCTTCAGAAAGATGAGGATAAGACTTCTGAGGAACGAAAGCAAAGAGTCAAAGCACGAGTTGCAGTCTACGATGATGATGTCCAAGGCATGCGAACAAAAGCGGCTCAAGAATGTTCGATGAAATGTTCTGTCAAAGTTGTGGATAACTTCATCAAGACAAACCTAGAAGCTCAAGAGTACTCATATGAGGAAATGGCAGTACTGTCTGCTGAGCAACAGGCAAGAGGTGTGACTAAGGCATATTTGGTTTATTTAAAAGGTCCAGATAGAGTGACACAACCAAGGAGGGTTGTAGAATTCAGAGACGGTGTGTATTACTGCATGTGGTGCAAAAGGGACATCAACAGTGGACAGCCATGCAAGCACATCCAACGAGTATGCGATTTTGAATTCAATGAGTCACAGTTTCACAATCATTGGAAACTTAATGATACCGAAGTGAAGTCAATCCCTGCAATTTCTCCAGCACCACAAAGAAATGGTGGTTCTTCCATTGATGACACTCCTGCAGCAGATTTTGGGGGTGCCGATTTTGATCTGCCAGATGAGAAGGGAGTCGTTGGTGCAGTTGAGCTGCATACTAATGCAACAGATAATGTACAAGTTGCTGGCGGTGAAGGTGTAGGGGAATTTGTGTCAGATCTTGTTGCCAACCCATTGATTGCAAAACGTTATACAGCAAAGAAAGCGAAACGTTTGAATTCGACTCAAATGCACAATATTCTGTTGGACAAATTCAAACAGCTTGCCAGTACTGCATCGCGCAGCAACGAAACATACCAGAAGCTTTTGCCAGTTGTGAATTACATGATTGCTAATATTCAAAATGTCGGGGAAGAAGAATTAAAAGGAGCAGCTGCGTCGTACCTTGATCTTACAGTTGCGGATGGTAAGAATAACATCAACAACCCTCAAGGCATCCTTCCTTCTACAAGGAAACGGGGCGAAGGTGGAACTTGCATGAAAAGAAAGATAAGCGGAGTGGAAGCAGTGGTTACGGCAAAACGTCACATTTCAACTTGTGATCTTTGTAAGGGTATTGGACACAACAAGGCAAATTGCGCAGCTGCAAAGCAGATTGGGAAAAGATTAGTGAAATCAACTTGGGGATTGATTGAGACTGTTTCGGTTTTGGACGAAACAAAATCAACAGCTGATGTTGATCCTTGTGTTGCAAAGGATGCGATTGGGATTCAAGTTGTTGGAAAGGTGTTTGTTTTGAACAGTGTGGTATACAAGGCGAATATCATTCTAAGGGGATTGGCCATGAAAGATTGTCAACCCATGTATTTCGATCATAATACAGTTGCACTATGGGCAAGAGAAGGACAAAGTAATAGCCATTACGTGTTTCTTCATGGAAAATGATTCTGTAAAGATAAAGACAACTGATTTAATTTTGTGGCTTGAGCACAAGCATTCTTCTTTACTATTTCATTTTATGCAACAAAAGTTGCTAATTCACTGGTTGGGTGATTGGTGGGGTAATCAATAGGTGCTTATCCCCTATCAAAATCAGTGATTCCTGGGAATGAAGATGACATAGAATAGATCATTCTCAGAGAAAAAATTCTCTCCACACATTACAGAGGCAGTATGGTACCAATGTTTGAGCAAATATGCGTAGGAAAAGATGTGTTTTACTTTACTCTTAGAACATTAAACTTATCAATTGGCGCTGCAGATTTGTTCTTTAACATGAAGTTATACATTTGCTTTGTAATGAATGGAATGAGCCTCGTGCTCCAGGCATCTTCAGTTTCACCTTCAGGGGATGATTGGACCAACCCATGCAAATTCAGTGCGCTATTGAAGACCACTATACAGACAGTATCTCTCACATTTGTCTCGATTTGAATGTATTTGCCACCAGTCTCGCTTTCCGCAATGACCAAGTGGGAATCTGCTATAATTCCACCTCTTCCATCTGGACCACCGCGCGGTATGTATACAAGCGGGTGCATTGTACTCAAATCCCCGGTGTCAGCGTGCAATGCCACAACACTGTCTTCTATCATTGCATTCTTCTGGCATCCCTTGCCTATGCGGCGAATCGCAACTTGATTTGCCATCCAGCCAACTGCACCTTGGCAACCAATTGGTGGGAAAGAGAAGTTTGCATTTATGCTCTTAATTTTTTCATTCTCCCTAAATACATTAGGTGTGTAGTTCAGCAAGGCTGCCGCAACTCTACCAAAGATGGAAGAGAGAGAGGAAGTAATAGCTTTTGCCTTTTCATATTGATGATTCATAAGAAAGAAGGGCCCAGTTTGTCTTTTATCCATGGATCCAATCCCAAATGCTGCATATCCCCCACCAGCATGGTTGTCTTGTTCCCAAGCTCTTTTGGGCAAAGCATCAAGAGAATTGTCAAGAGTATTTCCGGCTCCTTTATAGCAGCATTCATGTATGTCACGAAGCAGGGGGCATTCGCTATCTGCGCGAGCATAAAGAACATAAACGCTTGAATTGGAGGAGAATTCAACCTCAACAAAGTCCCCATATTGTGGTGTAATGAGGGGTGCAGGAGAGTTAGTTAAATGTTTGGCGGTGAGTTGTGCTTTGTGTTTCCCCGCTTTACGTTTCTTCTTTGCTGTGACTTTGTTGAACTGAAATGAAACAGTTGAATTGTCAAGTTCCATCGCCTTCCGTTTGTTGTCTCTTTTGGAGTCATATTGCAATGATGATGACAAAAATGATATTTTTTTTGGTGAAGGTTTGTTCTTGTTTATTGTCCGCCACCATTTCAGGTTCTGATTATGTAAATAGTTGCCGCTTTTCATTTGATCCTTCAATTGTGGAGGAGTGTATTTTCTGTTGTAAATATTATAGTCATGACGGACGGCTGCTTCGCCACCGTATCGGCGAACCTTCTGCTGGAACAACTCGAATCGATGTAGGTCATAATAATCGACCAACATTGATTTGTTTGTAAGGTATGTTGTGTGTAAATTCGATAGGTCGTAGATGACCAATTATTGAAGCAGCGGCAAGAATACGAAAAAATCAGACGACGAAAGTGGAATGAGCGGTAGTGTTTTGCTGTAGTGACTATGATTTATGCTAGTTGGTGTTGCCGCGGTGACTTTATGGCTTATGATGTAGTTACTGGGGTATCTAACTTTGACTGTGTGCGGGGCTTGTGGTGGAAAGAAGGGGTGGTGGGAGAGCGTGGTATGGTGACGTGGCAGAATCGTCACATCATAGGGCGTGCCCAACCCGTGCCCAGAAAAGCCGTGCCCAACGTAGCCCCTCCCGAAAAAAGAATCTCCAGTAATACTTAACCAGAAGATGCCCACACCCCGGATCCACCCCGGGTGGCGTCTTTACCACGTAACTGTGTCAATAATAGGTCGATTCTTTTGGTTCAAAGACCAACAACCTTCCATTTAGTTAGTTTAGAACGCCTCTGCAACGTGACATGGTGGTATTCCGACCATTCTCCAAGATATTGGGGGTACTAATTCAGTAGCACTGGCATCGTCGGCCCGGGGTGCTCGGCCATCACGCATCACACACTAACAAAAAACATCTCCTCCATGACGAATCCGACGGCAAACCATGGTACTATTGGGCCAATATTCCCAAAATCAACATAAACAACATAGTGCCTGACCCCATTTTTTATGCAGATTCCGATTCTGTAAGCGGTGGCGGCCGAATCGGCGTCGTTGTGATGGTATACGGCTCTAACCGCCAGAGACACAAAATCTGCACATGCCGGGCAACATCATGACATACTCATATTTAATAGATTTCGGCTATTTAATAGCCATGGTGCATTGCAGACACCTTCTGAATACTATGATGATTGATTATTATTATCAGTTTTATTGATTACATACAAATTAGACGTAATAATTGAGTAGTAGGTCAAATCATCCGCTGTTGCTTTGATCCCATCGGGTAGGAATGGTGCTGTTAGGAGTCATATGATACCCTCAAACCACTGTATAATGCTCGCAACAGATGGCTATTGGTGTTGTGTGGTGAAAAGGCCCCCAACTTGCAGGATGAATACACTCAATATCACTTCAAATACTCGTGTATGTAATTGCATTCGGCTCTTCATTTTCCACCAAAATATGCTACATATCAACCAGTCCAATAATGTCGTAGCCGCAATGAAATAGAGATATCTACACCAACCACGTTGATTGTTATATAATAGTCATCACCTCACAGACTTTTGGCACCCTCTCATTTCATTTTCTGTCAGATATATGCATTCTCCTTTTTGATGTATTTTGTGCAAATTATCAATTTTCAACTACTGTATTCACCATGCCACTACATGCGCCATAGAACACCCCGACACACTCTAGAGGGGATCGATCGCCGCTTAATAGAATATAGATGGCGTCTGCAAACCAGTTCAGTGGCAGAGCAGCTCCAACTATTCATCTGAAGACCATATTGGAAGTGCATCATCACACCGATGTCAAAGCGCAATTTTCCGGCACCTCTACTTTGGTGTCATGATAAGTAGCGATGGCGTGGATCGATGTCCACCTGACGACACCACTTCATAGAAAGGCTATTGGAGAGGGAGTTGCTGCAGTTGGGCTGTCTACTTTTATGTGTAGCTAGTGTTGTTGATGTCGGCACGTACGGGGTCGAGGTGCGCCATGGTGATCGCTGGTGATTTTTTTAGATTTTTTTCATTATCCCCTGGGCATCTTCTGGTTAACCAGAAGATGCCCAGCTACGCGTTTCTACGCGTTTTCGTCTTCTGAGCATAACTACGCCAATAATAGGCCGATTCTTATGGTTCAAAGACCAACAACTTTCCATTTAGTGAGTTTAGAACGCCTCTGCAACGCGCCATGGTGGTATTCCGACCATTCCCGGAGATATTGGGGGTGCCATTTCAGTAGTATCGACATCGGCCGGCGGCGGTGCTCGGCCATCACGCATCACACACTAAAAAAAACATCTCCACCATGACGAATCCGACGGCAAACCATGGTACTATTGTATTGGGCCAATGCACCCAAAACTATGATAAATGACACTCCGTCTGATCCAATTTTTTATGTAGATTCCGATTATGTAAGCGGCGGCGGTCGAATCAAGGTCATTGTGATGGTATACGGTTCTAACCGACGCAGACATAAATTCTGCACCTGCTGGGCAACATCATGATATACTCATATTTAATACAATTCGGTTATTAATAGCCATGGTGCATCACAGACACCTTCTCTATATTATGATAATTGATAATTATTATCAGTTTTATTAATGACATGCCAATTAAACGTAATAATGGAGTAGTAGGCCGAATCATCCGCTGTTTCTTTGATGCCATCTGGTAGGAATGGTGCTGTTAGGAGTCATATGATACCCTGAAACCACTGTATAATGCTCGCAACAGATGGCCATTGGTGATGTGTGGTGAAAGGTCCCCTATTTCGCGGAGTGAATGCACTCAATATCACTTCAAATACTCGTGTATGTGACGGAGTAGGGCTCCTGATTTTCCATGAAAACATGCTATATTCCAACCAGTCCAATTATGTTATAGCCGCAATGAAATAGAGAAACCTGGTCAAACATCGTTGATTTTTATATAATAGTCATCACCTCACTGGCTTTTGGCACCTCTACATCTTGTATTCTGTCAGATATATGCATTCTCCTTTTTGATGTATTTTGTGCAAATTATCCATTTTCACCACCTATATTCACCATACCACTGCATGCGTCATATAACGCCCAGACACACTCTAGAGGGAACTTATCGCCGCTTAATAGTATATAGTTGGCGTGTGCAAACCAGTTCGGTGGCAGAGTAGGTCCATCTGTTCATCTGAAGACCATGTTGAAAGTGCATCATCACACCGATGTCAAAGCGCAATTTTCCGACACCTCTACTTTGGTGCCATGATATGTAGCAATGGCGTCGGTCGATGACCAACTGAGGACATCACTTCACAGAAAGGCTATTGGAGAGGGAGTTACTGCAGTGGGGCTGTCTAACTTTATGCGTAGCTAGTGTTGTTGATGTCGGCACGTACGGGGTCGAGGTGCGCCATGGCATGGTGATCGCTGGTGATTTTTTTCATTATCCCCTGGGCATCTTCTGGTTAAGTATATGTTAGGGTTATGATGTGACCATGTTCATGGTCACTACTTCCTCAATCCCTTTCCAGCACTATGTTCAACAGCACCTGCTTTACCTCAAATAAATCTGGGTTACTATTGTAGCTTGTATCCATGTAGTAATCATCCATATTCACCTTCACCCTATCCTCAACCCCAAAGCATTGCAATACAGTTTCATGCACCAACCACCTCCCAAATGATGGATACAATCGATAACCAAGCTCTTGCAACAAAAGTTGTGAATTAAGAGTAACATCTCCATTCAAAGCTAGTGAATACTCGAGATCGGACGAAACGTAAAAGTTGTCAGTTGTGGTTGGTTTGGAAGTAGTTGTCCAATCTTCAATGTCATCATCTGGTGGTATGCTTCTTTCCCAAGAATCTATTATGCCTTTGTTTTGAAGTAAAGTAGCTGCAGCATCTGACGCGATAAGAGCATTTGCAAGTCGTTCACCCAGTGTTGTTTCTGATGCAAGATCGTGCAGTAGAGATGGTTGTTCCTTAAGTGCAGATTTCAATATAAGTTTTCCTACACTTGCTTCAAAGTCTTTTTTGAATGTAGGAAAGTAAACCTTTTCTTTCACAAGTATCTCATTATATACTCGAAAATGAACGTAGCAGTTGAAATTAAACTCTTCTTGTGCGCTTGCTGGATCTGAAGAAGCTTTGAAGAACGATTTCCGAAGCAGATTTGTTGTATCATTAATCTGTCGCAGCAGTGACTCTGGGCTTATTGTTGCAATGTTTTTTGCTTGAAGACAAGTCAAGAAAGTCTACACATCGTTGTTGTTTGAAGGTCAGAACATATCAGTGAAAGAGTTGATGACATGAAACCCAACCAGTTCATGTCTCATGCGTCATATGTAATAATCCTGCCGACTCACCTCATCGCATTGTTTCAACAAATTGGCAGCGAGAACTCCATCAAATACAAGACTACCATTGTTAGATTGGCTTTGTACAGTTTGTTTTGTTCTTTCATTCCCCCCAGCATCAATCACGTTACGTTTCGGCTGATTTCTCTTGTCACCCAGTCCAAAATCGTCCGAAAGGCGCTCCCATCTCGAATCTAGTTTATCTATCACTTGTGCACCTTTAACGACCCCTGTGCGTATTTGTCGTGTCAATCCATTCATGGGTGCGTCAAAGTTGTCACTTTCTGTGGCAGCGGCAAGAGCAGCAGGTGCTCCGGCTGATAGGCTTATGATGGAAGATGTCAATGTCGCTAGTATGTCACGACGGCGGCGATCGCAGTTGCAATCTTGACCTATTACATGCTTATGATTTTGTTCTCGTTCATCATCTTCTTGCTTGGTATCAAGATCTCCTTTTTGTTCAATGGAATTGTTTCTGTACTGATGCATAGGAGTATTTCTTGATGAGTCAGTGGAAAATGATTTCAGAGAAAGAGCCATTGCAGTCGAGATTTCGCAGCATGCGGCTGCGACTATCATGACGCCAATAGCTGCTGTAGGGCGAAGAAGCATTGTGTTCGTCGTAGTTGTTACGTTTAAAGCAGTAGCATTAGCTGCCACTTCTCTCTAAAAGTAGACAGCATTACTTACTTTCATCAGTGATTCAGTGGAAAGTGAAAAGTGAATGATGTGTGTGCAAAAAGATCTAAATGAGACAAATAAAGTCACAAGTAGGAGTTGACTTATTGTGAGAAGTCAAGTGGATCCGCTAGGTAAAATACGTATTTTTTGTGCACGCCCCACTGGATGTCACTGGTCTATCAAACAATCTAAGGATTCTTCTGGAAGACGCAAGATATCACCACCTCACAATGGCCACAATCAAGTCATAGTACACTTCAGCCTCTATCTAACACACCAAAGCAACCATGTCTCTCGCCGATATCAAAGCCGACCTCAAGGCCCTCATCGCCGAAAAGAACTGCGGACCCATCTTCATCCGCCTCAGCTGGCACGACGCCGGAGTCTACTCCACCGGAAAGCTCACCGGTGGCTGCCCCAACGCCGCCATGAGATTCACCGACGCCGGTGAGGGTACCTTCGGTGCCAACGCTGGTCTTCCCACCACCGCCCTTGACTTTCTCAAGCCCATAACTGAAAAGTACGCTGCCGCCGGAGTCATCTCCAACGCTGACTTGTGGACCCTCGCCGCCAATGTTGCAATCGAGGCCATGGGTGGACCAGCCATCCCCACCCGCTTCGGCCGCAAGGATGCCGCCTCCAGTGCTGAATCCGTCGAGTCTCAAGTGGGACGTCTCCCCGACGGTGACAAGGGAATCGACCACCTCCGTGAAATTTTCCACCCCAAGGGATTCACCGATAGGGACATTGTCGCCCTCAGTGGAGCACACACCGTTGGAGCTTGTCACGCCGATCGTTCTGGATTTGATGGAAAGTGGACGGAGGATAACCGGACCTTTTCCAATTCTTACTTCACTGAAATGCTTGCCAAGGGATATGCTGATGAAGTTACCGCACAGGGATGTCCTCAGAAGGTATGCAAAAAGTCTGGAACTATTATGTTGATCTCGGATTTGGCCTTGTTGGAGGCACCCTTTCGTGAAATTGTAGAGCTTTATGCCAAGGATCAGGAGGCTTTCTTTAAGGATTACACTGCTGCTTGGGTTAAGTTGCAGGAGAATGGATGTGAGGGATTGCGTGATACTCTTTAGGATTTTTGTTAGATGCAAGATTGTTTGTTCAGAAAAAGATGTGCATGAGATGTGAGATAAAACTCAAATTTCAATGATACAGGAGTAAGAATGAAGCGCTGCTTAAGGATTATTCAATGGCATATAATCATTAGATAAACTGAATTTTATGTCTATGTTCAACGCGTTAGTTTTGTATGATTTTCTCTTGCATGCAAGCGTGTCTGCTATGCTCGCTTTGGATGTCACCCTTTTCCCGCCAAGGGTGCGTGCTAGGAAAAAAGAAAAAATCATTCACAACACGCACAATCAAACACATCAGAATCAGAATACATCAACCATGAATCTCAACACCACCGCTGCTAAAATCAGTGCACCCGAGATCGTATTCTCTCCCAATCTTGAGCGTGATGCGAAGGAAGTTTATGTCATCGGCCGCAAAGCCGGTCTAACTCAGGAAAATGTCTTGAGCGTCACTTGGGCCAAAACCAATGATGAAAAGAGTATTGAAGCATTACTCAACAGCATCAAAGAGTCAGGAAAGGCCACAACCTTTCTATCCGATGGGAGGAAACTAACAGTAATCGCACTACCTGCTGAGGAAAAAATCAGTCGCAACAACCATACGTTCTCGCCGCATGAAATTACAGACTCCTTGGATGGATTGCATTCCCCTGCACGTGAAAATCTAATTCAAATATGTGTCATTGACAAAGAAATCGAGAAGGTCATGTGCCCCGTTGCTGCTGCTATTGGAAGAGCGATGCCGCTGTACCATTCCAAATCGAGCTTGAAAGAGTTAGCCCCTACATCTGGTGTAAATGTGACATTTCATTGGGACAGCGTTGATAAAGATCCATCAGGCGAAGCTCCAGAGTGGCAAACTGCCTCGGCTGTTTGCAATGGGGTTCGTCTCGCTGCGCAACTGGGAGATATGCCACCTGCTGAACTCTCTCCTGATACATATGCTCAGAAATGTCAGGAGATTGCAAATGGATTCGCAGGACAAGGGGTAACCTACACTGAAATCACTGGAGATGACTTGAGACAAAAAGGTTATGGTGGAATAATGGGTGTAGGGATGGCAGCAAGGTGTCCGCCTCGTATGGTCATCATGTCCTATTCCCCTGCAGATGCAACAGAGCACATTGCGCTTTGTGGAAAAGGTAAGGCAGTCAACTCTCTGCTATTGCCTTCGTCTTTTATCTCCGCTAAAGACGCTACATCAGATTCTTCCTTCTTCTCTTCCTCTGCATCGTTGGTTGTTTCTTCGTTCTTGGCCTTTGAAGCTCCACCAAAAAATGATCTAATATCTCTCCCATTATTATCATCCTTTTTACTTCCTTTCAGGTGTTGTGTACGATACTGGAGGGTTGGCACTCAAATCCAAAGTAGGTATGTGTGGGATGAAGCATGACTGTGGCGGATCCGCTGGTGTCTTGGGTGGCTTTGTTTCAGCTGTGACATTGGGCCTTCCTATCAAGCTAACGCTCATACTTGCAATTGTCGAGAACGCGATTGGACCCGAAAGCTTTCGTAATGATGATATCTTGACGATGAAGTCGGGCAAGACAGTCGAGGTTAACAATACTGATGCCGAAGGTCGACTCATTCTTGCTGATTGCGTCTCACATGCATCAAACCAGCTTGGAGATGTAGACTTGATCGTAAACATGGCCACATTGACAGGAGCTCAGTGTATTACCACCGGTAGCTGTCACGCAGGTATCATGACGAGGACAAAAGCATTGGAGGACCGTGTTGTTGAAGCAGGCTTGAAGTCTGGAGACCTCACCTTTCCAATGTTGTACGCGCCTGAGTTGCTGAAAAAAGAATTCAAGTCAACCGTTGCAGATATGAAGAATAGTGTGGCAAATAGGATGAACGCACAAGCTTCATGTGCTGGGCATTTCATCGAGAGTCACATTGATGACGAGTACAAAGGAGATTGGTGTCATGTCGACATGGCAGGTCCTGACAGTAGGAGCGATGGAAGAGCAACAGGCTATGGAGTTGCACTTGTGCTCGGCCTTTGTAAGGCTCCTGGATTCTGTTGAGTGATGAAGTAACCATGTGAAGATATATAGACTAGCAACTTTTGTACATGAATAAAAGAACCTTTAAGTTACACCCCATTAAAGGTCTTGATAGCGTATACTTATAATCGTACATTTCTTCGGTACAAAACAAAAAATACTTTGCTGGAGCAGGTTGGATGAGAGTTCACCTCAATCACTTCCTTCCCTGATGTATTCGGGCCAAGGCATTTCTTCACGAAGTGATTGCATAAGACGGAAGTGTTTTCGTGGGTCTTCAAGATAGTCTCCAACTTCCTTCCACCATGGCTTAGATGAATCTCCACCTTGAGTTCCATCGAGGTAATCGTTCGAAATCGTTGGCATTGGGCCAAGAGGTTCGGCAGCCACAGACTCTACTCCCAAGAACTCAGAAACTTTGGTACTTGCCAAGATACCCCGGAATGGATTTGATGGACTTCCTAGGCCTTCCCTATCTGTGGGTGACATAACCTCGTCTTCACCATCAAAGCAACCATTATTGATCTTGCAGAACTGGTCAGGATTCATTCCTGCGTCCTTGGCGATCTGGTAGACCTTTTCCATGCTAGCTGGGCTCAACGATCGAGAACGAGAGTAGATGAAGGCACCGTCGTAGGTGTTCTGGCGTGTCTTGCCATTGTAGTAAATAAACTTGAACTCATCTTGGCCTGGCTCGTTTTCACCAATGATATACCAATTTTCCCAGAATTCTAAAAGTGAAGAGAGAAGAAGAAACATGTTGGTGAGCAAAAAGAGACATTCATTCAAGACAAACATTACAGATGCAACCAGCTTTCAATCGACTTACTTAATCCAAACATCTCTCCTTCAGAATGGGCTGTTCTTGAATACAGCTTCTCTTGACCATTCTTGCCAAGTGATAAATCATTGAAAGCATTCTTCGCATCGTCAAACACCATAGTCTCATGTGTCTGATACTGATTGTACCCCACGCTCTGTAGACCTGATCCATCGACCATAGTTTCCATCACTCCACTCGGAGGCTGTGGACTTCCATCTGGTAAGTACCTCGGCATACTGAACTCGACATCCATTTGCAACCGATCGGCACCAATGTTTAGGCTGCCAAGAATACCACCGGACCTTGCATTCAGCCCATCCATCAATCCACCCTCCGGTGCCGAGAAAGTATTACGTTGACAGGCATAACAATCATAATTCGGATTGTACCCCGCCACCTTGTACCACTTCCCTTCCATACGTCTCAAATCCAAATTTTGCACCGTCGGTGCCGGACTACGTGGTTCCTCACCATACGCATCGGCACCTCCTTCCAATATTGCCACCTTGATACACTCATTGTCTTCAATGGTGCACTTGAGCAGATTATCCAGGTTGGGATTACCATACCTCGCAAAGCATCCAGTAATGCAGGCGTTATCGCCAAGACATTTCGCCGTGCAGGTTAATCCCTTGCGACAGTCGGGATCATCCTGAAGACATGCCTTGGCCTGGAGGGAGCACTTATTCGTGAGGCAGTTGGTGTCCACTAACGAGGAGTCGAATCCCTTGTCACCGTACTTGGCATATAGTTCATCCTCGGCTCGGGCGGAGGCATAATGTGCCGAGAATGGTAGATGGGGCAACAGTGGGTTGGTTAAGAAGAGAGCCGAGAAGCCAAGTGTCGTGCATAATGTTGCAACGTTCTTTTCCAACTGAGATTTTTTAGCGGGTGATCCGAAGATATTTGAGAGGAAGTTGCTATCATCGCCTCCGTCTAGCTTGGCAGAGAGTGGTTGGCAGTAAGACTGAGCCACGTTACTACTGCTGCTGCTCGACGTAGGCGAGAGTGGAGGTGCCATCGATACAGGCTCGACAAAAGCGGCAGCCTCACCTGCGAGCGAAAGGACAGCTGCTAGGACGAGAGCAGATGATGACGATGTGTGCATCATTGACCTTGATCGTTTGCCTGACTTTATCGATAACATGGCTTATCTATTAAGTTGAAGTGACGCGCAAACTTTTAAGTTGTGGAGTAGTGTGTCTTAATCAAATCTCTTTTCGAGAAGAGACCAATCCGTATTCCAACGCACAACCAGACAGCTGTGCAAATTAATAGATGAAGAGATAGATGCACTTATCCCTCCCTTTGATGATCAACAAATATCTATTGATATCTTGCAAGCCTTGTTATGGGCAGTTTGGTTCACACAAGCATGTCCGTGGAGGCAAGCTGGTCGCCACCTTGAGTTCAACAGCAAAGATTGGTGGCCATCTTGTCATGAGTGTGACGCGAGCACTTTCTAGGAAGTTAATGTGACTCAGAAATGAATAAGTGAAATAAAGAGGGGAATTGTTTTGCCCGTCGTTAAAGTTTTACGCATATGACAGTATAAAATTTGAAAAAGGCGTATTTAAGGGGGCAAATACCCTCTAAAAATGATTGTGTCACCATTGAAGAGGGTATCTTCCTCCCCATTCATAAGATCGGAGGGAAGTTTTCATTTTAAGAAACTTTTGTTTAGGACATTCGGACGTACGAGGACAGGCCCTTTTCCATTTGCGATTTTCACAGTTCCCCTTTTCCCCGCCTCCACTTCGCACTACAAAACTTCCATGGCGTTTGGCGTTAGCACCGTGGTCCCTACTGACGCCCTACTTATTCAAACTTGAGCACCTTTAATAATGTCGTGGAAAGCATCTCTCTCACGCCATCTACCGGTGGTCCGTTTCTTTGGGTGCCCCAAAAGTCCTGCTAGCCGGGGAATTATGTGAGTTGCATCGAGTTTGTTTTTATTGGCATTTGATGTGATGTGCGTCGTAATTGAATGCTTGCTGAAAGACGATGCCATGAGCCTTTCATCAAGAGAATCCTCACGTCATGGATATTAATGATCCTGTTCTGATAATATTTTCATCATTGTCTGACATATTTATTTGTCCTTTTTGACACTCCCAAATAATTTCTTGTATGAACAAAAAATACTACTACACAACGCCCTCTCTCTCACCACCTCTAAATTAATAACTTTGTAGCGGATGGTATTCCAAAAACTACGAAGAGCTCAAAATGCTCAACCCCACCATGCCCCTCCTCCTCCGTTGCTCCGACAACGCCATGCCCGCCATCACCACAGAATTATCCTTCAACACATCCCACCTCCTCAAATACATGCTCCAAAAGAATAAATTCCAAAATGCCGATGGATCCACCAACGAAGAACGAACAGCCGCCGCCAAGAAATTCCTCGGTTACCTGGCCGATCCCCAACTCAAGAGGGAATACGAAGTAAGTCGATGGAACAGCCCCGGATTCGACCCCATGCGTCCCTTTTTGGAGGAGGATCAACCCGATTGGAAGACGGATCCCAAGATATCCAAAGATTTGAGTCGATACATTGAAATTCATGATGAGTTGGAATCTACCTGGAATGTGATTACTTCTGGACCAAATAATGAATTTACGAGGGCGGAGAATGGATTGTTGATGTGTCAGCGTGTCGATTTATGGTGTGCGGGGGAGATGGAGGTGGAGGCGGCGTTGAAGCATTTGTTGAATTTGGGGAAGGAGTGTAATGATTTGGAGCCGGAGATGCCGGACTATATTACTGAATTTTATCCTGGGGCAAGTGATCTTTAAGTGGTTAAAAGAAGTTGGTGACGATGATGTAAGTTTGGAGGGGGGATGGGGAGAGAATTATTTTGTGAAGAGAAAGTTCCTTGAGAACTTCGAGGGAGGCTGGTAGTTAGAGTGAACTGCATGCTCTGAGACTATCAACAATGATAAAGAAATCTTATTAGTGTACACAATTACGTGATATTCTACTGATTGTAACATGGTGAGTTTAGCGAGAGGGGAGAATCAAATGTAAAGGCAGGGTGCTCTCCATGATCATGATGTGTGAGAGTTAATAACCGGTCCCGATCAGCCGCTTCCTTAAGCGTGTAAACAGGTGAATGCTAGCGATTAGGTCCATATGTAGCATTGAATAGGGGGGGGCACTCAAGTCAAGCATTAGCTTCGATACTTCTATTTTTTTAAGTATGTAGCAAATATTTAGCAATTGCAAGAAGGAGAGGAGGGATCAGTGTCGGGGCACTCTATCCAAAAAGGGCCGCAAATCGGACCCACTTGAAGCTGAAGTTTTTGAAACCTCCGTTCACGCACAAGTCTTCATCCCTCCATCCTCTCGTCCATCGTCCTCTTCGACTTGACATGCCGTGCTCTCTGTACTTGACCATTGCTTCATAATTCAAACTCTGACACCGTGCGTCGAGCCAGAGCTCCATAAAGAATCGAGTTTGATAGTGTTGATTGCTGCTATTTCATGAGCTGCGGAAGAGGAGACGTCGGGTGCGGTGAATCATCTTGCGCAGACGAAGAATGGATGTCATCACGAAGTCAAGCACCTATTCTTAATCCCACACGTGAAATGTGGGAAAGCACCAAGCAGCAACCAATGAGTAGAACTACGAGCCAACAATCTAGACAGATAGGTTGCTCGTCATGTGGCACATCAATAGCTGACTACTGTCAAGATAGATCGACGTCGAAGAGAATTCGAACTCGGAAAGCAACAAAAATAAAACGTGTAGCTCTACTCCCATTGCTACTCGCTTGTCTGTGTCAATGCGCATCATCTTCTTCCATATCACCAATGCTACATAGTACATGTCCCTCAAAAACTGCAGAGCGACGGAAGAAGAAGAACAACACAGGGTTCTATTACGGTATTCGTGATGAACACATCTCGTGTTCGTCGTCGACATCATCACCATTACGTACCTTGACATCGTTACGACCTCCACCATCATCGTGGAAACCTGCCGTGCAAGGATTGACGTCAAAATTGCAGAGTGTACCGTATCAGATATCCTTACTTGCACGCGAGAGGGTGGAGTGGGTACAAGATATGCAGAAACGCAACCAACACACAATGAAGAAGAACTTGTCAGATGAATCTGTGGAACATTATCCATCGCCGCAATGTCAGCATGAACAACAACAGCAGCAGCAGCAATCTGTTATCTCTGAGAGACTGTCCAAACGACTACCAACCATGCTGCAAAAAATAGATTGGCATATCTCCAACGAGGTAAGACAGTCGCTACTACAGAATCTTTCCCAATCAATGCAATCAGTAGCTAGTCAGCACTGGTACGACAGAGTTGATACCGCAAACAATGTTGCAGGAAGGGAAGAAGCAATTCTAGAAAAGGTCATTTGTTTGATTGGTGGGTCTATGCCACAACATGACCAAGATATTGCAGTCGTTGTTGCTACAAAGTCCAAGCGGAAAAAGAAGAAGAAACGACAAAATAACACTGGGTTCTACTTTGGACTTAGAGAGGATGTCTTCATCCTTCCAAAGGAAGAAGGTAGGACTGGAAACGAAAAGAGTGCTACAACGAATGACAGAAGAGTAGTAACACCACCCTCACGGCAGAAAGAAAAGGGCAAGTCTTCGTCTCAAGAAGAGCAGCGTAGTAAGATGATACAAAAGGGACACCAGCGGCCTTCTCCAAAATTAAAGAGCAGCAACAACAACAAAAAGAAGAAGAAGAAGAAAAAGTCGACATCACGAGAAGGTATATCTTCGGAAATGTCCAATATTCTCGGAGAGACAATGCTTGAATTACGTGAGATGAGGGAAGAAATCATTTCATTGAGAGAAGAGCTGCATGCTGTCAAGAAGAGGCTACGAGAAGAAGGTGGAGGTCAACAACAACTGGGACGACAACCTTTTGATAGTGAGGTGGACATGGAAGGTTTTACCCAGGAAGAAGAGGAGGCGGAACAAGAGTCGTCTCCCGAAAAGGGAATAAGATCACGGAAACGTGACTTTGACCGGATTAGCAAAGAAGTAGAAAAGTGGGCCTGCAATCTATTATTCGAAGAAGAACGAACAGGCAATGGCTGGAAAGAAATATCCTGTAACAACATGATGAGAAAGAAATTCAACAAAGATGGGAGGACTCAAGTTTATTTAAAGTGGATGGCGGATAGTCGAGATGAACGAGATAGGGAAAGTAGTGTTTCTGACAAAGCTGATAGTCTGGACTATCCATGCATCAAATGTTACTCCACGATTGATGCGCCGATGGAAACAGTTTGCTCGTTTCTATCGGATGAGGAGACCATTCCTATCTACAATGAATTGGTGGTAGATCATGATGATATCGAAGAGATTACTCCACACTCGAAAATTACGTGGACAAAGATGCCAAAGGTGCTGTTTGTAAAGTCACGTGACTTTGTGACATTTTGTTCTCATCGTTGGTGGAGAGATGGGACTCAGGTGATTGTCAATCAAGCATGTGAACATGATGATAGACCTGGGATTATGGTAGAAGGACAAGGTGATGCTACTCGTGGGTTTGCTTTGAGAGGTGCAAATTGTGAGTATATATATCGTACTCTCTTTCTCTTCTTGATTTTGCATTGTATGTCCGGCTTTATGCTTCTCTTGTACTCATACTTCTGGATACAATATTCAGTCATCTCCAAGGATCCAAATGACCCAAACAAGACAAGAATAACGATACTGGCTCATGCAAATCCTGGAGGAGGTTTGCCTCAGTGGGCAATGAACACGGCAGTAAATGGTGTTGTACAAATAGAGCCATTCAAATTGTTCCACAAAATCAACGAGGGTGCCTGCAACTATCATCAACAACAGCAGCAATCATCACCTGCGTCTTCTCAGACTGCTCATGTGAATAATCTCCCAGGTAGAAGTGCCAAACCAGCTGGTATTGCCCAATTAGGTGAGTAGCTTTTGAAGAGCCACTTGGGTTGTATTCGATTGACCAAAATTCAGCTCATTTCTTTTCGTTGCATTGATGTTTCTTTGTAGGTTATACCTGTTTTTGGCCGAATGGAGGTGGGTTGAAAGAAAGCAACCCGTTTTCCTCTCATCCGAAACAAGATTGGGATGAAGACGATGATGAAGAAGACAATGATGATGATGTTGTGTATTATGAGGACGAGTAGATGTTTCATCGCTAACTAGAAGTAGGATAGAATAGTACATTAGCTATATTACATTACTCATTCCGAACTTTCCTTGGGACGAATTATTCTCATCTTTTTGAAGGCTTGACAGGCAGCAGCATTTTTCTCCATGAAGTTGCGTCTCATTTGATTACGCTGATCTGCTTCTGTTGCTGATGCAGTTGTACACTCAACTATTGTTGAGTCCGGCCTTGCTACTGTCAGCTTCCTTAAAGAATCTTGTAAGTATAATGAAGCAAGCGTTGCAGTGTACTCCATTGAATTTGCTACCTTGCCATCTCTAATTGTAATGAGTTTCCGAACGAAGTATCCGTCTCCTGTTTCGTCCTGAAGTCGAATCTTTACATCGAGAGAGCATTTTCCGACTGGCTTGAGGTGTGCAATTTTAGCCCTACATCCGTTTTCAAAAAGGCAAGAATGCATTTCTTTGAGTTGTGTTCTAGTGATGTAATGACCATCTACCATGCCAGTGATTGTCATGGAATACTTGATCAAAGAGATGTCCGGGTAGCTGTTTCTTGCTGCCGTCTAGAGCATCTTGATATAGTTTAGAAAGTTGCTTTGGGCGACCTCAAGTGACCTTTTTTTAGATTGATGTGTCATCATCATGATTTTGAAAAAGAAAGATTCCGTATAGTAGTTCTGATTGCTTTATATTAGATAAGTGCAATTGGTTGAATCTTTGACCACCGAAGCAGCAACCAAGAAGTATCCTCCCTACAACTCCTCCCGCTCGAGTTCTGCCTGCTTTCTGTTTTGATCTTGCTTCTCTGTACGTAGGAATTCGTAGTTGCTGTGCGTCTTGGTGAACAAAGCAAGAAGTGAAAGTTGCAAGCAAGAAGAAGTGATCACTTGCCAAGAAACCATGCTGCATGCACACTCATAATACAGCAACCTACAGCAAATTAATAGAGCGTCTATGACCGGAATGGAAGGACTAAGTATTGCGCAGAACAAACAACCAATACAACTGGTGTGCGCATCAGACGAAACAGTCGTTAGTTCAAATCTGACTCCCTGCGAGGAAATATTCATCTCGGAATATTTGGCAGAGTTCGATGGCACGAAGAAGAACTTTGATGAAGTAGATTACTTATTTGAAATAATCTATGATGATGAGTATACTGATATAATCAACGGTATGCAAGTTAATAAAGAACAATTGAGGCAAATTCATTCAGAACACCTCTCTCTTGGATCCAGGGCCTCCATTGTTCATTTTGAGAGAGGAGTGGGCAGCGTGTTTGTCACCTATCGCCTTTCAAATGACAAGAATGATATGTTTATCCAGAGCAGTATCGCTATTGAAACCAACAAATTCAAAAGAGCGAGAACACTAGATGAGTCATTTGGGAAATTTCTTGGCAAACGAAGACAGTAGCGAGCAGTTCATAAAACCATGTATTTGCACAACCTATTTTGTTATGAATAACCAAATAACGTATTTTGATCAAGCTATCGCTGCCAATATGATTGATATCAATCATCAAACTGCGACAACACTGCCAAACATACGACTCCACTACCTTGTCGCATTTCGAATGCTCATCGTATATATTATACATATCACACTGTGACCTCGACAGTCGGTTCAGGTTCAGTTTTGAATGTTGCAGCATCTACAACAGGTGGAGGAGGAAGAGAGGGAGCAGTATCCTCAGTATCCTCACCCTTCAACGCTGCGGCACCCAAATTGGAAATCTGCTCAATCTTTTTTCGCAATGATTTATTCTCCGTCTCTACCTTCGCCGCCTTCTTTTCAAACTTTCCAGACTTGATCTTGAGAAAGTGGACCTCCGATTTCAATTTCTTGATTTGGAGCTTCATCTTGGCTGGGTCATCCGTTTCCGTCATATCAACTGCTTCTCCTCCATCATTGAGTTCAATATCTTCATCGTCGTCAGATGCATCATCGTCACCTTTCTTCTTGCTACCAGTTGTTTCGCTGCTGTTGCCCCAACCATATCGACGACACATCTTCCTCCCCCAACTTTGACTTCCCGTGAATTCCCTCATCGCCTTGACTTCCTCACCACTCAAAAATGGCTCAACCTCATGCTGTGCCAACATTTCATCCTTGATGTGAATTGCCTTTTCAGCAATGATACGACCGGTGACTTTCTTGGTTACACCCTCTGTATCAGCAGCATCCTCGTCCTTGGTGTAGTGAGCAACAAACACCTTCAGGGCCTCCTTAATTCTATCCAAATGTCCATCAAACTTGGTCCTCTTGAAACTCCCCATACCTTCTCCCTCTACCAATTCTACCAAACGTTCTTCACTCTTGATCCATCGGTAGAGAGTACGATAATTGACTCCATGCTTACTTGCAAATTCTCGAACACGGAGTTTGTTCCCATCCTTGGAATTGGCTTTCAGCTGCCGTACCATGGCTAACTTTTGTTGAGCCGTGTATTCTTCACCAGTGGGTTTCTTGACAAGAGTTACGGCATTGGGATCCACAGTAGCAGCAGCAGCAGCACCATCCATGACTCCTCCTGGCACAGCAGCAAGGGTCTCTTCATGACCTCGCTTACGAGTAGCAGATGCAAGAGCCGCAGCCATACCATCCCCACCATCTAACTGAAGTTGTTGTTCCTTGGCCTGTTCAATCAGACGGGGCATCTCCTTCTTCCAACGGTAAATACTCTGACGGGAAATGTTGTACTGTGCCGCAAGTTTCGTGACTGTGGACTTCTCCCCGGCGGCAGCTGCTGCTCCAACAACGGCGTCAACATTCGCAGCAGCAGCAACATCGCCACCAGCGCCGGTGGTTGTTAACACAGTAGGCGCCGCAGCAGCCGCATCAAGTTCATGAAGAATATCCAACTTTTGCGCCGCAGTCAAATTGGACACACCATTTTTCCTCCCAAGCTTGGGAGCTTCTCGTTGAATCGGTTCCAAAAGTTTGGAGGTGCTAATGCCTTGGATTTCCTGTACGACAGCCGGAGCCGGGGCAACAACAACGGTAGCAGCAACAGCTGGCGGGGCTGGATCTTCTGGTGCTGCTACGACAGCCGTTGGTGTTGTTAGTACGGCGACAGAAACTTCTTCCACGGCGGGCACGGGGGGTAAAGCTGGGACCAACCCGGCGACATCTTCCCCAAGGGCGGGAGGAGGAGGAGGAGCGGCGGAGGTGGATAATGGTTCGTTGGTGGACATTCTTTGAGTCGTCGCTATGTTTACTGTCATCAACGATGATGGCAATTGTTTTGTGCACAACTCGTGTTGTGAAATTTTTGAAAAAAATTTTGTCAGTTTGATTGTGTGTTGAATCATGTGGAGCCCGTCGCCAACCATTTTCAGCGACTATGAGTGGGATTATCCAGCCAACTGCTTCACTCGGCCCGCAGTTTTAGTTGAGAGATACAGAGACTGCAATATGATACTTATGCCACCTTCCAACAGTACAGGAATGGGCAGGAAATCTCTCTTAAAGACTTAGAAGTTGGAAGGAGTTTATATTCATCAAAGTCCCTCAAACATTGACTTCTACTGATAACTTTTACAATACTTACATACGTACACATCTAATAATAATAACTTAGAAAACATCTCTTCATGTTGTTGCAAGGATCTTCTCTTCATTCCTACTTCGAGAGCCCAGCTGTAAGGACTAGAGTTCTTCATTCTTACTTATAGATCATGTAGCTCAGCAAAACTTTTGAAGCTCGGCTTCTCAGCACTCTCAAGCTACAACTTTTAACAATAGTGTCGAAATCTAACAACCAAGTAAGAAATCAGCCGTCAGTTTCGCAGTCATCTTCTGTTGCTCTTCCAGCGTAATCGTTCTCACTCCATCGGCAAGTGGAAAAGTCTGAGGCCCATACGCAGCACATCCTGCATGATTACCTCCTTCGATTATTTTGATGATAGTGCCTCCTCGATCGCTGTAGGCAGGCGCGTTTGCTGGTACAATTGGAGGCATGTTCTCTCGGAATGTCTTCTCTTTTTCAGGACCAGACAATTTCGTACTTTTAGCAAGCAAATCCTCACTTCCATTGATCACAAGAACCTTCACGCCAACTGCATCACGCAATGGAGGACAGTCTGCAAAAGTCTTATTTGGATAGGATCCGGTGCCGTACAAGACCACCTTCTTAATTGTAGAGGACATCTCTTGTGCAACTGCAGTAATGGCAGTGAAACATCCCCAGGAATGACCTCCAATACTCCACTCATCGACTTCCCAAATCCCTTTTTCACCCAGAAATAGTGCATCATTTATCATGCGCATTACCTTTTCTCTGAGATTGTAGTTGTACACATGGAACAGTAATCGGGCTGGTTCGAGGTTGGCCACGACTACCAGTATTCCTCTGTCACTTAACATGGTTGCAACTGGGGAGTAAGCAGTCCTATCAACTAAAGCCCCTGGGTAGAATACTAACCCGACCTTGGCCTTCCTCTCTCCACTACTGAAGAGTGGAGGATAGTATACATCACAATTTGCAAGCCGAGACGCCCTTCCAGCTGTTATTCTTTCAACGAATAGATTCTTGGCAGACTTGAATGCATCTTGTCTATTCTTCATCAACATGGCACCTATAGATTTTGCCCCCATTTTAGTGAGAAAATATGGAATACCTGCCGTCATGGCCAATATTACTGTGGAGGTATAACTGTGATATCCTGATTGTTGAACATATGATGCAGAACCCACACCAAAAACTCCCCATGCAATCAGGACTTTTTTCGACTGCAATAACAGGGACAACAGAAACTGAAAGGCCTCGTCTTGATATTGCTTCATGGTGGGCAGCGGATCCTGTGGTAAGACTGCTTTCTTTGGTAGCGATGTTGCAGATTGAAATTGTGAAGTGGACATGTTCGACGACGAGTCTGCATCTAAACTACTCGCACCGGCTGACGATAAGACTTGCTCTCTGTAAGATCTGGCAATTTCTGTTTCATACTTTGCTTTCAACTTCTTGGCCATTTCCACTCTATCTGCAATGGCGTTAGTTACGCTACAAGATGCCAGCTCCTCTGCCGATGCATTCTGAGCCCAATATTCGTTCCACCTGTCGTTACCACCCCTCATCATTCGATCGAATTGATCAGTCGACCAATCATCCATCGTGATGGAGCGGACAAATGAAACGTGCACACCCAAACCTCTGTGAATGCCGGCGCATTCGAGACAAATCGCGATACCATAGGAAACCGACGCCCAAGCTGGATTTGATGAGGAGCACTCAGCACACTTATTATTGGATGTGCACTTTTTGAGCTCTGCAAGCTGGTGAGGTGTAAGTGGAGCCGACATCTTATGAAGTTTATGTTGATGATTTCAGACACTTGTGTTCACTTCGTTCATTCTTCGACTCTATCTAGCTTCCTTGGGTGAAAATGCGATACCGATGACGTGGCACTAGAAAAAGATGTAGGAGTAGAGAGAAAAGACACAATAATTATGAGTGATATTTAAGTACCTACTTACTTACAATATGTGGGAGTGAACAGCGCCGGCTCACGCAGGGGCTCACGCTAAGTATGTCATCTCGAGACTCCAGAGGCGATGGCTGGAGCAAGGAATGGTTTGAGCTACGAGACTGCTCATTTGATGAAAGATGCAAGACTTGTCACAATGATCATCGCTACATATCATTTTACACTCCTTAGCTCTATCATCGTCAATCTTCTTTCACACACGTAAATTCAATCAATTGATGCTCACATGGCATAACGATGAGGTGATAATCTGTATTTGCATTTGCTTGACTGCAGCAGGCGCACATCAGCCCATGTGGAGAGGCAATCTGTTGAGGTACGTTTGGAAGTAAAAGGCTTACTACTCTCCTGCCCCGATACAGTCGACCTAGCACCAAGGCGTGCCTTACACGACGCATCCTCGAGGCTTCTTTTTGGGGACTTAGTACTCATGATACGGCAACTTTCGACTGTAGGTTGCCCTACCATTATAGATGGAGATAGATTCTTGCCGGTTTCCAATACTTCGATGATTATCCGAAGTCATAGTCGAGGTGTCTTGCTAGCGTTCAGAGTTTATTAAGTATATCTATCTAAAGTGCCAAGACAGTGAAACTACCGAACTTAAAAAATTCCAGAACCCAACCCCCCCCCCTGGATCTCTAGCCAACGCATCAACCAACTACCAATTCAACCGAACAGAACAATAGAATTAGTACTCTTCAAAATCCTCTTCTTCTTCTGCAGCCTCATCAAGACCAACCTCTTCGTAGTCCTTCTCAAGGGCAGCAAGGTCCTCACGGGCCTCGGTGAATTCACCTTCTTCCATACCCTCCCCAACATACCAATCTGAAAAAGCGAAGACAAAATGAGAGCAACAATGTGTCAGAACAGAGAATCGAGTGCAGACGGAATGAAAGAGTAATGCACAGTGTTTCACTTACGAACAAAGGCGCGCTTGGCATACATCAAGTCGAACTTGTGATCAATGCGAGAAAAGGCCTGAGCAACGGCAGTATTGTTGGCAGCCAAACACAAAGCACGTTTGACTGGAGCCAAGTCACCGCCAGAAACTCGAGAGGGTGGCTGCCAGTTGATACCGACCTTGAATCCAGTAGGACACCAGTCGACGAACTGAATGGTTCGCTTCGTCTTAAGTACGGCTATAGAAGCGTTAACTTCCTTGGGAACAACGTCTCCACGGTACAAGAGACAGGAAGCCATGTACTTTCCGACCCTGGGATCACATTTGGTCATCACATTGGTGGGCTCAAAGACGGAGCTGGTAATCTCGGAAACAGATAGCTGTTCATGGAAGGCCTTCGATGCAGAGATGAGGGGTGCGTACGAAGTGAGCACGAAGTGGATGCGAGGGTATGGGACCAAGTTGGTCTGGAACTCGGTCATATCCACATTTAAGGCACCATCGAAGCGAAGCGAGGCTGTCAAGGATGAAATGACCTGAGCAATCAATCTGTTTAGGTTGGTGTAGGAAGGACGCTCAACGTCAAGGTTGGTACGGCAGATATCGTAGAGGGCCTCATTGTCGAGGCCAAAGGTAACGTCCGAGTGCTCCAAAAGGGCGTGGGTAGACAACACGGAGTTGTAAGGCTCAACAACAGCGGTAGAAACCTGGGGAGAGGGTGACACCGCGAAGGAGAGCTTGGACTTGCGTCCATAATCAACAGAGAGCCTCTCGAGAAGGAGAGATCCAAAACCGGAACCAGTTCCTCCTCCAGTTGCATGGAAGACGAGGAAACCCTGGAGGCCGGTACAGTTGTCAGCCAACTTACGGACCCTGTCAAGGGACCGGTCAATAAGCTCCTTTCCAACGGTGTAGTGACCACGGGCGTAGTTGTTGGCGGCATCCTCCTTTCCGTTCATAATTTGCTCAGGGTGGTACAGCTCTTTGTAAGTTCCAGACCTCACTTCGTCACACACAGTGGGCTCGAGATCGACGTAGAGAGCACGCGGGACGTGCTTTCCGGCACCAGTCTCAGAAAAGAAGGTGTTAAAACTATCATTGCCCTCTCCCACGGTCAGGTCAGAAGGCATTTGACCATCAGGTTTGATGCCGTGCTCGAGACAGTAGAGTTCCCAGCAGCTGTTACCGGTTTGAATACCGGCCTGGCCGAGATGGATCGAGATAATTTCTGTGTATTAAAATAAATTAATAAAAGAGGGGGGGGGGGCAAATGGAGGAAGGTGAGAGGGATTTCAAAGTAGGTGACTCTGTTGCCATTTTTTGTACACGAAGGCAATTGGGGAAGCGGGTAGAGGGCACTTGCACAGTACTTCTCCAAAGGCGACATATTAATTCATTGTTCAAACAATAATACAAATATTAATTTCTGACGTCAAAAAATGATCGAACGACCATTCCAATCCATCAAAAAAGGACTCCGACTCCAATTGACAATTGTAGAAAGAAATAATGAACAAATGAGAGACTTACCACGCATGGTTGAAAAGAAGGGTGTTGATTGCTTCGAAGAAGATGATCGATGTCAACAGCTCTCGCGACGGGAGTGTGTTGATTTATGTTGTCATGGTGGAGCTGAGGGGCGGGCGGTCGCCGTTGCCAGGCTACATAGTAGTACCTACCCGGCGGGTTTTCGACTGGGTAGAAAGGATGTGGACTAGCCACCTAACGAATCCAAATAGGTAGGTGGGTATGGGTAGAAGTTGGTACCCATCACCCATTGGAGTGAACACTTTGGATTCTTCTTGTTGCATAATTCACAGGTAGACTTGGCCCGCACGAAATCGGATCTCGTCACACCTGTCTTTCTCCTTCTCTTTCTTCCGGCTTCTCGCATCGCTCTGGTCGTTAGGGACAGACAGAAGGGATGTTGAGAGAGAGAGAACAGCCATGGACATTGTTCATCAAGCACCAATATCGTGTAGAACAATCCTATAGCTGTTCATCTTTTTTTGAGTTGGGAGTCCGTCTACCAAGCAAGCTTGCTGCTGCCAGGCTGCATCTATCTGTCGCACGCACACAATAAAATGATCAATCAGGCTTCATCAGGGCATACCGGCTGGATGTATGATGTTAGTTATGAACTGACAAGAAGTAGGGCTCTATCTCTAGAGAGAGTAGATAGAGAGGTGGGAAGCAGCAGGGAATGATTTCATTTGAACTACGAGACTTCTCAGTTGACGAAAGATGCACACTTCTTAAAATGATCATTATCATTTTACACTCCTAAGCTCTGGTACTCAATCTTCCTTCACACGTGTATTCAAAAAGCCAGTCTCGCAAGAAAACAAACTATCCTCCATAATCCTCGTCTTCGCACGACACGTAGCCTCACGATGCAACCCTAACGCCCATTCCAATGTACTTTCCTTCACCTTCAACCAGTCATTCAAAGAAACAATTTCGGAATTCTTCACCTTCACAAAAGCCTGATATTCTTTTTCAGAGGCTACATTTGATTCAACCGGTGTATTAGCAAGATTTGGACAATACTTTTCTGCAAGAAGGTTTTGCAGATCGTTCCCGTGTTTGTAATCCAAAAAGACCATGTTTGGTGCGTTTGTTTTGATGGCCTCGAATGTTTCGCATTGCAATAATTCTGTTGCGCCGAGTCCAATCTCGTCCTTCTTCTTTTTAATGGCAACATTGATCAATTTCTTTTCGTCAACATAACATTGGTTTTGTTTCTTTTTGTAGAAAAAGTCCTTCGGTGGTTCAATGACAACGTGCCCATTATTTCTTCTACACCAATTAGTTACCACCTCATTTATTGCAGATGACAACCTCTTCGTCTCTTCCCGATGGACATATATTATAAGTGAATTGCGTGCCACATTCTCAAGCAGGTAAAGCAAATTGTCCACGTGATACAGATGGGAAGCGATAACTGGTGGCATTTGGTAGAACTTTGAAATTATATCTGACAAGTCAAATCTTGTATCACTGATGAAGTTGTCCATGAGGTCGCTGTAGGATGGTCCATTGCATGCTTTGGAAAAGTCTTTCATTGATGTCCCGGCGGCTTTGGCTGGCATTCTGTGTGCATATGATGATTAAGAGTTACGAATTGAGTTTAGTACGAATATAATATAATATGTCAAGAGACTCGCCCTCTTCTCATGTCAAAGGAATAATACCATCCACTCACAATATTATAACCTGCTCTGTCTTTAAAATTAAATCTCTCAGCTCTGAAGTTTTAGAGCATTGATATTCTACTTTCAGCCTGCTATTGAATATCATAGCTGGTGTAACCATTTGCGAGTCACGAGCATCCTGATACCGCTTTCGATGTTCGATGAAGTGATTCGTATACTCTCCTCCTGCATTATCATTATTATTATTCATGATAAAGATCGTCACGACATTCACCAGAACGAGTAAAAAAGCTGTATAGATAAATAAACGTCGTGATCTGCGGCTTAGCCACCGCCGCCTTATCCACTGGATCAGAGACCCTCTTGGCTTGTGACTATGGGGAAGAATGTGTAGAAATTGAAGCATAAGAAATCGGCAGCTTGAGCTGTACTAGTGATAAGTAATTATTTCAAACTCACTCTTCTGACGATCCGTCAACTGAGACCATTCTCGATATGTAGTAAGTAGTTCACTTCAAGCAATAACACCCACCCCAGCTAGCGCCACAGGCCACAGTGTGCAATGTGCCTGAGTTGTTTGTTGTTTGAGTATTGAGTAGAAATTGTTGTTCGAGGTTGTTCGCGCTGCGTGCCTGCATGTATGGCGCTGTGCGCTGTAGTGCGCAGGTAGGATGCTGGTGCGTGGGTTTCAGGGGCGGGTGGGTGGGCGCTTACGCATAACCTGTCTGCTAAATTTTATACTAATTCCTACATTGGATGCGATGAGAAAGATATTGTCAAATGAAGTACTAATTCCTACAATATTTAGTACCATATGTGACAGAAAAGATATTTTTTGCGATCTCTACTTTTATTAGGCCGGATATCGGGGGGCGAGGGGGGAGACCCCGATAATGAGGGTTCTGATCAGGCACAAAATCATCTAAATGGGATTAAATGGTCCATATTAGCCAATATTTGGCTAGATTTAGACAAAAGTTACGGGATTTTAGCTTCCTAACCGTCCTTCCCTTCTCGCAGGGGGGAAATCGGGGGGATTCCCCCGATAAAGGATAGACTAGCCCCCTATATCCAAAGGCCTTTCTACACAACATATTTTAGATACATCTTCTTCTTCTGCCTGCCCACAAAAGCAACCTAACCGACACGGTTCCCGTGCCGACACTAAAAGTAGACCTCGAACAACATCAATCTACACCATGAATTTCATCAACGTTGCCGCCATCATTTCTGTCCTGGCCCAGATGGGAAAGGCTGACAGCGCCGCTTCCAACGCTAGTCGAGATCTCGAGCGGTCCTTGAACTTGAACGAAACATCCACCAACTCCACCGTCACAGCTGATCCTGCTACTGAGACGGCTGCTGACTCTGCCAAGGTCCCAACTGAATCTGGTGCTACAGCAGATGGATTTTCTCTGATCGATGGAGAATTTTCCACGGTTGACTCTGTTACGATTTCACCTCTCTGCCCTTGGAATACGAAGACATACTACCCTAACGCAGTATTCACAATCCAGCCCTCAACAGGTGCTGCGTATGTGTCCTCCTTTCCAGCTAATCTTGTCACTTCCACGGTTAGTGGAGGAGAATTGCAGATTGAGTGGAATGCTGCAGTTGCCAATGGTGCCGAAAGCGGAGGTGTTCGGATTGGATTACCTCCTGATCAGTTCAAGAAGCTGTCCATTAATAGTGTCATAAGAGCGCAAGTTCTCGATGGATTTACTTCTGTACAGCGCCTTGAAGTTAGCGGTGCTAGCACACTCAAGGCAACGTTGACTTCCAATAAGAGCTCTGACTTGGCCGTAACAGCTGAAGGGGCATCAACCGTCGATGTTATCTCCAACGCAATTGGGTCTGTAGAGGCGCAAGGAGCTTCAAAAGTCAGAGTTCAAGCTGATTCTGTAAATGATTCTATTATGGCAGGGGGATCATCTTCACTTTTCATCGATGGAAGTTTTGGTGGTAGTGGTACCGTCGGCGGTGCCTCTACAGTGTCAATTACTGGTGAAATATCGGGGGTTCTTGAAAATAGTGGCGCAAGCACAATCAATGCAAATACTATCACGGGCGTGATAAATAATTCTGGAGTGAGTACTGTCATTGCCGCATCATGTGCCAACGTAAATAGCGGTGATGTTTCTTCCTGCAGTGTTCGTGGTCCTCCGACTGTCGATGTGGATGTTTCACCTTATGATGCGGTTTCAACTAGCTCTTGTTCCTGCAGCGGAGTCCCCAATTGCGCAAATGATTGGAATTGGAATTGGAATGATAATTGGAATAAAAGTTCTCTTGGGTCTTCCATCTCGTTCGCAATCGCTGCTGTCGCTGGTACTACAACGTTGGTTGCCTTCCTTCTCGTGTAGGCAAGAGGTTCTGCGTGTGTTAGTTAGTGATCGGTTGGATTGAGATAGAGAGAGATATATATCATGCACAAGAATCTACTTCATATATATATACTAGTCTAGAGGTCTCAATGGGCTGACTAAGGCAAAAGTATTGTACGATAGTAGAATTCAATTAATTTCCGATGATCCGTCATTAATTGAGACTGATGAGACCATACTCTAAATGTGCTACTCTTATCAGAAGTTGTGAAATTGTGACAGGTATTCCCAATACCATCACAAGTACTTCGACGCCTTTCATTGGATACGCAAGTATGCAATCTTCATCACCGTTTCTATTTTCCTCTTCATCTTATGCAGCTTACTATGGCTTACCATACCTTTCTAGTATGGAAGCGAGCGTCAATTTCAAGCACGTGCGTAGATTACATAGATAGATAGATTATTTTAGTCACTACTCTCTAGACACCAGTGTCAGTAGAGAAAGAAGAATTTAAACCTGGAGGGGCTCGGGCTGGTCCCGAGTCCCGAAGACGCACTTTGTATCTTCATCTACCTACGATACCGAATACATACTCATCACGACTTACTTGAACTTGTCCAGAAAAGAAATGAACTGAAACTGAACAGTGCTCATAATCTTTCATCTCGTCACGTCACAATGGAACACCTTCACCAAACACCTCTTCACCGGTCCGCTTTCCCTGCAGCTATTGTTGCAAATGCAGGATTGGCAGCGATGTTGACAACGATGCTAATCATGACGCTGGTGTTACTCGCCACCTCGCTGGCGCCTGTGAGAGGAAGACGCTCGACCGCAGCTTCGACGAGTCCAACGGCCACAGCGGACTTTCGCTGCGACGAAGATAGCGTGAGCTCCGCCGAAGAATTATCTGCTGGTGTAGAGGGGAATGAGTGCTGCATCTGTCTTGAGGAACCTAGCGCTGATAGCATTGCCTCTATCAGCGGCTGCGAGCACACGTTCTGCGCTGAGTGTATCATTCGTTGGGCTGGTGCTCGCAATGTATGTCCTCTTTGTCGTACTCTATTCACGTCCATTGAATCGGCAGATGGTGTGCTTCAACAGGTTTCTGGCAGGCGTCCTGCTGCTGCTGATTTGGCTTCTACATTTGATATTGCTGGTGCTGATAACATTCTTGCAAGATTACTCGGCCGCGAAGAAGTCCAAACTCGTGATGACGACGGTGTCGGATCTCTCAACGAAGTATTTTGGAGGTCCGTCCATGAACATGAAGCGTATTGGTCGGCCATTGTAGCCGCTATAACTAACACGTTGAACGAAGTACATGAAAGGAAGAATCAGTTGAATCGAAGAACTAGAGAAGTCCGTGAGAGAAATCGGGAGGTCAGAGAGAGGAATGATCATGCAAATCTGATGAATGACGAACTCGCAGAGAGTTGCAATAACCTACGCGAACTTCTGAGAACTCGCTATCGCGAAGGTGATGGTCCAAGTATTGCATGGCTACGTAACGAAGTGCAGCAACTCGAAAATAGGGATCAACAAGTCAAAAATGAATTAGACTTGATCAGAGATGAAATTGATCAAATCAAAGATGAAGTCGATCTGATCAGTGATGAATTTGATCAAATCAACGATGAAATGGATCAAATCAGAGATGAAACTCATCAAATTATTAGAGACGCAGTTGATCAATTCGGTTCAGCTTCGCCACTTCCTACGCTCGCAAACCTGCCAACCTTGCGACGTGCTGCGCAAATTGTCATCAATGGTGAAAATATGTTTGACCTCACTACTGAGATGCTTGCGAACTTCCAAGCTTGAAATTGCTGATTAGATCATGGTTAGATACTTAAAACCAAGATGAAACTCAAACAATCGGAATAGCGATGTCATCTTCCTGCTGGCTCAGAACTTTTGTGTGTAAGAGAAAAGTAATTTAGAGCATATGGTACTTTCGTAAAACTTTGCGCACTGTCCTAACGCCACCTTTTGACATCTATACTTGCTTCCACAGTTCGTCAATCTCTTTCAGGGCTTCATCTATCTCATCCCATTCATCTACTTGCCAGAGAATCTTCTTTTCAGCGTTTTCATCGCTTTTATCTGATGTAACAAAACTCTGAAAGCCGTGCTCACTACGATGCCTCAGTGGAAGAATCTGCACTCCCCAACTTTTGGCAATCTGTATCAATGAGCTTGATGTCCCCATGATAATACCCACATCTGCTGCCAACAGACCCGCGAGGTCTGTCGAACTGTCGCCCACGTATATAATGATACTCTGCGATAGATCATGATCTTGCTTGATAGACCTCTTCAACTCCAAAATTCGGTCTCGCTTTGCTAAAGCTCCTGGCACATGCAATGTCACAACACCATCTCTATCCACTTCATTGCTCCATATGGGCACTTCTGTATCGCATGATTTAATACTCATAAGGCTTCTCCGTCTCCGCAATACAGGTTGCACAACAGAGGCGTCAATGAGTGCTGGGCACCAGTTGATACTCAAAATCGCTAGACTCCATCCGAGGCATCTATGTGCACCTTCGTTTGAATTCGACGTGTCGTCAAGTAGTATCCTTGATAGTGTGCTCTCGCAACCATGCCGTAAACGCACAACTACCTTGTCATCAGAATGATTTTCCCTATTGTTCTCGTTTTCCAACGTTGTTTCTCTTGTATCATTGTCAATTTCTGTAACTCCGTGAAGGTTCAACATTCCCTCTACCTCTGTTGTATCAGCATGACCCAATCCAGACAAACATCCACTTGCACTGACCATATCCGTGACTATGCAGGAAGGCTCATCGAGTGCATCCAACACATCATGTAAAGTTGTCGATTGATCATTATCGTCATTACTAAACATGTTTGATCTTGCTTCTCCATACCTCTTCATAAATTCATCTTCTAGTAGTTGGAATTGATCAAGACGCTTTTGTAGATCTTGCTGATGATTGTAGCCTTCTCCGTCCTTGGTTGTTGACGATGATAATGTGTTATCATCTTTTCCCGCTCCACCACCTGACTGGGATATTATTGACGATCGACTACGTGTGGCAAAAGCTGCCAGCCTCGGTAACAATGGCGTTGTGTCATGTTCTGTACATGTACCATCAAAGTCCACGACAAGCCAGCGACGTCTCCTGGATAGACCATTTTGATTGGGATGAAACTTGGACTCGGGTGGGAAAAGAGTTGACGATGATCCGTCATTCATGATGGAGGATGATTTTCGCTCTGATCTTTCTGGTGAGAGGAAGCCGCTTGATTGAGATGATGATGATAAGAGCAAGAAGTAGAATGCAATTGTACCTCTCGTAGATGATGACATGCTATCTACTTGATGTATCTACTCCTTGTGTTGCTTCTTTGTGGTGCCTGTGTGTGCAATCAAGAGACGATCCAAAAAAGTATGTATTAGCGCACATGATGTAGAAATAAGGTGCCATCAGATCACAACTGAAACCCCAAGTAAGAGCAGCCGCCACCGATACATTATGATGTCGGAAATCTTTTATACGAAACAAACAATAAAAATCACTTGATCCACTTTTAATAAGGATTTCCTTGTTGATATTGCATGCATCCGTTCTAGCAAAAATGGTGGAAAAAAAAACATCAGCTAGAAAGTGAGGGACAAGTCCCTCGACATGCGTTCGTTGCGGCTATCCACCGCTCGTCACACTCAATCATCGTCTTCTCACAAATTGCCAACGCCATCAGCCAATTGAAACAAGCTACACTTTCATACCTTGGAAGATAATACTCTCTACTGCTACTGCGCCACATTCGTCATCGTCTGTGAACTGTGAAAAAGTGAAATATGGGCAAGAGAAGAGGGGAGGCTAGAGAAAAGGCGTGACGAATCACAGCGTTGGTACCGTTCTTCTTGGCATTTTGGACCTTGAACGTTGCAGGTTGCCATAGATATGGTTAGATGAAAGCTGTTCAATTGGTGCCCAATACGGTTGGGCTGGAGGGACTTTGAGAATTTTGATAGCCAATTGTAGTTAGTACGCAAGAACCAATCATTGACCAAAAATATGAATTTCTTTTCTATGAATTTTATATGTCAAGTGCAAGTGTCTAGCTCCTCTTTGTCTTCAAAGGCTCGAGGGTGTTTCCAATTCCCACCAACATCATCACCAAGTAACCAATGTCTTTCTTCTCATCTCCAAGATTAGCTTTGGTAGCTGCCATTTTGCCCATTTGGTACACTTTTACGATCGATTGATTGAAGATAGAGTAATCTAAATGTTAGGAACAAAGTCGTCTATGTAGCGACGGGCAAGTATAGCAATAATTACAACACGCAGAAAAACGTACCAATATCTTGCAGTTTTTCTCGAGCAGTTTCATAATGACTTTCTGCAAAATCAATTCTATCTTTCGATGCAACCAGCACTTTTCCCTCTTTAGTATTACATTTCTTCTTCGCAGTAGTTGCGAAATTGCTATTATCTTTTTCTTCATTTTCTTCTTCATCATTCGCACAGACTACATCCTCGCCATCATTGCATGCCAACAGCGCCTCTGCTATCAAAGCATACGTCTCAACTACAAGCCTTTGACACTTTAAATCTTCCACCGCCGATAAAGATTCTCCCTTGGCCTTATTATTAGCTTGTTGTTGTTGTTGTTGTCGCTCTTCCCACGCCTTTTCGCGATATGGCAAAGCTCTACAGTATGCATCGACTGCATCTCCAAATTTGCCACAATGGGAATGAATATCCCCGATTGTGGTGAGTACTCTTGGAATTTGTGTCAGGGAGTATTGTTTTCCTTCTTGTTCGTCTGGTATTGTTTTTGTGTTGTTGTCGTCGTCATCATCGGTGGAGTGCCAATAATCATAGATGGAAAAGGAAGTTGACAGCATTTCCAATGCCAGGGCGATGTCGTCTTCATCATTGTTCTCTTGTTCATCATTATTCTCTATCTTGGCCTTTTTGTCGCTCGAAGCACGATCAGATTCCTTTGTATTGTCATCATCATCAAGAGATCGTTTCCGTCCAGCAGAATCACTCGGTTTTTTTCGCTGCCGGTTTCCTATCTTCCTCATGCTTCTGCTGTGTGTTATCATCATCATCATCATCACCATCCAAAGGCTTTCGCCGTACAACCGCTCGAAAAAGCGCATTACCATATTCATAATAACACAGCGCTGCAACCAAGCTAGTTTCACCGCAGGTATTGCGAGTCTCTTCGAGCAAAGAGGCAAAGATATCAATTGCTCCTTCGAGTGTCTCATCGCTGCTGCTTTTGGTGGTGGTTGCACCGCCGTCGTTGCCACTACTGGTCATGAGACTTCTGGCCAAACGAAATCTGGCGTCGCTGGTGATTTTAATTATGTTATCCATCTTTTGTTTTTGCATGGATTTCACCACTACCACAGCAATCCAACCAACTGCTCGGCTTCAGCTGTGAAAAATGAAAATCTAAATAATGAGAGGAGCTAAGTCGTTCGGTCGGTCGGTCGTTCTGTCGTTCTGTCGTTCTGTCGTTCTGTCCGGGCCCTTTGGCGTGTCCTTTGGCCTTCACGGGCATTTTCGATCGACTCTTATACCACCCTATCCTCTGCCGAGATCAACCTTCATCTCCAAACACACCTCATCCATGTCTCCAACATCCTCAACAACGTACAGGAGGATTTGGATGATGCAAAGACCACGATCGAACAGGTCAATTGCTCCTTGACTAACTGGAAAACAAAATTTGATATTGTGTGTAACTTAGCACAGAGTTCTGGGGTCGATCTTGAAACCCTCAACAATATCAGAAATGAACATGATACTCTTACATTGTACAACAAGGCTCTCACTTCTAACGTCAATTACATCACCACTTTCACCAACATTAAGAAGGAATCCGAGAGTGGGTACTAACTCTGCCAAATCATACTAACAGTCCTGTAGAATATTATTTCACCAAATGATTTACATCTCGCTCTAATTTCTTCCTACCTGTCTTCAATCGTTTCCACACGTTCACATTAAACCTCTTCATAGATAATCCCTCTCACATAAATCAATATTCTCCCAACCGTGTCTCAGTAATCACTACACAGCATTCGTAGAAGGCAATGTACAACCTTTATTACATAATTATTAAAGTGTTACATAACGTACTATTTGAATACTGCTATGTATATAAGTAGACACAATCAATATCGTAGTAGATAGCCGGTGCCTCCTCTCTTATTTAGAAAACCCGCGCAGCGGCTAGACGAGCGTCAGCGAGGCTAGTGAAAAATGAAAAATGAAAAATGATGCTGCGTGTGATGGTGGGCGCGGTACAAAATAGCGTGGGCGAGCTTCGTGCTCAGTCCCGAGTCCCGTCTCCCTGTCCGTGATTCAAGATTCACACTGACGCAAAATGCAAACACATCAAAGCAAGATGCTGATGATGTAGCAAGCCTTTGTAATATTTACTGCAAGCCAGAGCTATCATTTTGTTGGTGCTCTACTGATGCTGCAACATAATCATACTGCAAATATCACTTGTGTGCTCGTCGTTCACTCATCCATCTCATAACATCAAGTTAGAAGCCGACAACATGTACACAGAAAAGGTTGAACTCGAAGTTGACCACAGCTACGGATCATTCACTCAAGAAGAATCTCCCATAGACAATAATGGCAGCAACAACAACGCAACCTACATATATTGGCTATTCTTAGCTTCAGCAATCATATGCGAAGTAATGGGAACTACCATGATGAAACTGTCCGATGGACTTACCCAAATTCTACCATCCATAGCCATCTTTCTTTTCTACGGGTTTTCATTCGTCTTGATGCCATTATCACTTAAACGGATAGAGCTTTCGACAGCGTATGCAATTTGGAGTGGGGTGGGTACTACTCTTACGTCTCTGATTGGGATTTTATACTTTGGTGATACGATTAATCCAGTCAAGATTGTGGCAATTTTATTTGTGGTGGCTGGATGTGCTATGCTGCAAGTGGCAGATTCAATATGAGGTGTCAAAGTTGAAAGTATACAGTGCAGTTTGATGATACTGAATGTGAGCAGAAATGATGACAGCAAGAGAGTAGGCATGTGAATACGCGAGCACAATTCTTATTACAAATTACATTATGAATAGTAAACACATTCACTTTTCAATATGTCAGCCAACGAAAATCTCTGCCTGTCTCAAATATCAAATACTTCGTTCTTTTCAATATGAAGGAAAGTGCATGCAATGCCTCCTTCATTCATTCAGAGCCCGAATATAACCGTCCAAGTCACAGGGGGCTGTGCAGAGCTCTCCTTTCGTGCAATTATCCAGCACAACCTCGTAAGGAAAACCATTCAAGTCTGACCAATGTCTCATTACAGTACCAGGCATCCATCCTTCGTCCATACAACATTCAACCCTTTCTCCGACACTGAATCGAAGCTTGGGACGACGGATGTATTCATCTGTATCAAATGGAGAGCTAGCGATAGTTCCATTTGCAAGTACCACAACGTATGTAAATCCGCCAGTCCACTGTTTCATTACTACGCCGCTCTCCCACCCTTCACGCATGTTGCATTCGACCCATTCTCCAACATTAAACCTCAGTTCAATTTTGGATTTTCTGGAAAGCATGTCAAGGAGAGACCGAAGCTCTTGTGTGCAGTCGTCGTCATTATCGACCCGAGAAGAAGAACTCAAATAATGTCTCATCATGTCACACATACTCAATCCTTGTCCATACAAGGTTTCAATGAATACCCTTCTGATTGCTGATACGGCAGTAAGAGCAGAAGGCCTATTGAGAGGGTGCTCATGCGACTCAAAGAATGGTCTTACATCTGCTCCAGCATCAAGTAATTCGGTCACAATGGATTCGTATCTCGAGGAAGAATCTTGTAGCTGATGATTTTCCTTTCCCTGCTGGACACTATTCATATAGCGTGCAATCCAGCAGCCAAGCTGTGTGTTAGGAAATGCTCCATTTGACCATCCAAGCGAATATGAATACATCTTCCCAACTTCTTGGGCAGGATCTCCACGATAAGTAGGGTGGAAAACAGACACATTGAGTGCCATCGGGTCTAGCGAGGCATGGAATTGCACCACATCACGAATATCTCCTTTTCCGTGAAATAGAAATGAACATGATCCATTCACTCCTGTGGTTGCCAGAAGATTTAGGCAGGCGTCCAATCTTGAGCTCGAAGTTGGAATCTTGGAAAGGTGTGCATCCCATCCGTTTCTAGCAGCACGTAGTATCTCGAGTGCTTCTTTGGGGTCCATCACGGAATTTCCCTCTGTAGCATGCTGTGCCTCTTCTCCAAACTCTAGTCGGAAGTTATGTGTGCCGGGCTCTCCCGTCGCAATGGGAATGTTAGTATAAACCACAGTCTCGCCATCTACCCAGCGTCCATCGGCATCCTTCACCTTGACACGACGTTCAAACTTCTTGAGACAGGATTGATTTAGCTCCTCTCTATTTCCAGCATAGAAGCGAGTGGTACATCTCTTGCTGACAATCACACGGTCTTCAACGGGTGTAAAGGGGCGGACGAGTTCCCAGTAAACACCTTCTTGTAGGACGACATTTCTTGCAGTAAAAGATCCATCCTCCTGTACTTGAGTCTCGGTCTTCGGCGGCCATGCATTCCGTATTGCACTTCTCAACAGCACCATTGCATTTTAAAGCAGAGTTTGGTCGTGATGATGCACTAATAATACTCCGACAGTATGTAATGTAGCTTGATTTGAGGCAGCGCTTGCATACTTGCATTGCTTCCCATGATGTTGTTCACACAGGATGTAAACTTCGTCTCGAAAAAAGCCTTGGTGACGTCGGTGAGTCCGATGGGACATGTCACTTTCTCGCAGTCGAGCTTGTGTGTGCTTGGAGTAGCACCGCAAAGTTTATCCTCATAGAAGTAGTAAGTGCCAACAAAGATTCATCACTTCTTACTGAATGGACCTTACTCATACTCTACAATCTATTTGAACAATGATTTCATAAATACTTTTGAACTTTTCCTAAGAACCAAGCAATCAAGGCAATGTATATTATTATTTGTCACACAACTTGATGGTAATCCATCATCTCAGCTTGTTGCTTTTCAGCCTGCCATTTTCTCAGCAAGGTTTCTTCATACTTGACGTACTGAGACACTCTTGGTGCAATTAATATACCCATGACGATGGTCAACGGATACCAAACGAGCAATGGTAGAGTGAACAGAGCCAGATTCGGATGGTCTTTGTACAACGCATTGATCAAGGGAATACCCATAGGCATTGTCTTTGAGATTGACAAGAATAATCCTGTAGCATGAAGTTTTGGCTCCGATTTTGGCATTGGGAAAAATACATGCAATAGCATATACACCCAAAGCATTGATATGGTCATTATGACTATTTGAAAGACAATCATCACTGCCACATCGAATAATGTTGTTCCCGTCCCCTGTAAGAATAATTGACTGAACGTTGAAAAGATGATGAATACCATAGCACCTTCTTGTATAACTTTCAATGGATGATCATATTGCGATATCGTTTCTTTGGAAATCAAGAAGTAGTGTATCAGTTGACCTGCCAATAGTGGAAGTGCAACTTTTAGAAGTAGCATAGGTATGACAAGCGACTTATCCACGTGCGAGCTAACACCCAAGTAGCAGAATATCAAGATTGGGCTTAGAATAATGCCAGCCAAATTGGAAAACACAGCATTGATCATTGCCGTGGCTGGACAACCCCTAGCTGACTTGGTAAGCACAACCGCTGAGCAGATCGACTGAGGGAGGCAAGAACAAATTACCAACCCTTTCGCAAGACTGTTTGGCATTACCTCATATTGCATCACGAGCAATGACAACAAATAGCAAAATGCCGATATGAATCCAAAATTGAATAGCTGGACGAACACATTAAATTTGATATTTTGCCTGCATGGATAATCGAAGCAGTATCCATGGAAAGTCCTGAGACGAAAAATATAATCACGACTGCTATCCAGCTAGCGCTGATATCCGGTTGAACGTATACAGCTCCCAACTTTGGATAAAGCCATGCCACAATGACGCTTGCTGTTATCACTGCTAGTAAAATGTTGGAGATGAGTGCTTCGGATATGTCTCGGCGGATGTCGGTAACTACTTTAATCACTGCTTCGTGAGCTGACTCGAAGCTGGATCTGCCTGAGATGTCTTCATGAATTTGAGTATCGGTGATTAATTCGTCATCGCTCTGGTTCATCATGGCCGTTGGAGCCATATTATTATCTCTTCTTGAGCTTGGGAGAAGCGTCGACGAGTTGCTCTTATATCTCCACAGCTAGCTGCTCGGCTGCTGCTTTCGTCCAATGATGAATATGAATTTTTATGAGCGTCCAACAACAATAATGGGTTAGCGAGCGTCTTCATTTAGCTTTTATTACAATATCGATTTTGCCGGCGTTGGGCGGGAGTTTCCAGTTGGGCAAACGTTCGTTGTTCGTTTGCATCTCCATTGCTTGTTAGCAGAGCTAGCAAAGTGCTCTCTATATAGCTACCCCAACTGAGCGGGTGTGTGTAGATCTCATGTATCGAAGGAATCTTCTTGAAAATAGGAAAAGAGTCAGTGCCGGATTCCTTTTCTTTCTTTCTCATCTCAGAAGGCAGAGACAGACGACGGCGACCTCCATCCTCCACATCCTCCAACCTCCAACCCTCCAACCTCCCCCACAAAACCATCATGATGGGTCAACTTAGACAGAATAGCGCTGCGCTGAAGTGGCTGAAGCTGAAGTGACCGCCACAGAAAGATGTGAGTCGCAACAACGCACATGATGTGTGCACTTGTGAACAGAAGAGAGGGGCTATGATGACTTCATATCTCATTAATTCTTATCGCAATACATTGCGTGAAGAAAATATCCAAAAACTCTGAGCATCCTCTCTATTATTTGTTGCAAAACATTCATGTTATTTGGCATTTACTGATGTGATTTCATTCAATGTCTAATTTATTTATTGTCTCGTTTTTCCTCTTGAGTAGAATGATGTGCCGAGTGAATAATGTAGATCCATCAAGTATGAGAACCAACAAATGAAATAATACACATCACATCAAGATGCACTCTGCAGTGCATAGTTGGACAAAAGTCTTCTGTCCAATTAACTCCTTCGTGCGGAGATATCAGATGGTGCCATGAACTTGATGACACATAGACGAGAGAGAGAGATAGTATGTATCGAACCAGATGTGTTATACAATTACAATCTATCCCCAGATCGTAGAGTCCTCTGTGATGGGTGCCAAATTATTCGATGTAATACTCCGAATCACAGTAGTTAGCATGAACTGGTTGACACGTCTCCCCTTCTCCTGCGCACTGCCAAGTGCATGGCTCACCACAAAATGAGCGTGCATCCAACTCTGATGTGCCACAGCGAGTCCAAATAGTGCTCTGGACAGGATCCACATAAATACGCTTGGGGATGGATCCACAGTAGTTGGGATGGACTCCCCAGCAATATTCTCCCGGACCGCAATCAGTTACTGACTGGCATACATTTCCACAAGTTTCTCTTGCATGAAGTTCACTTTGCCCACAGCGATTCTCTCTACTAACTATCAATTCGGTAGTAGGTTGAGGGGTTGACTGAGGGGACTTGGTAGGACCCGGAGTAACGACAGTTGGTGCTGCTGTTGGTTGGGATGTACTTGGAAGAGGTGTTGGCTTTGATGTCGGTTCAGATGTTGGCGTGCCTTGTGTGGGTTGAGGAGTTGCCGGAGTAGGAACAGGAGTCACTGCAGTTGGTGCTTGTGTAGGCTGAGTTGTGGTTGGCCCTCCTGTAGGCTGAGATGTTGTAGGAACAGATGTCGGTTCAGACGTTGGCGCTGGACTTGGAGAAGAAGTCGGAGCCTTGGACGGAGCAGGAGTCACTGTAGTTGTGGTGGTAGTTGTTGTTGTCGAAGAAGTACTTGATGTAGTCTGAGAATTTGAGCACCCAGCACTCAAAGATACCTCGCTCACCACTGCATCTGACCACCCTCCTCCAACATCATGAGTTGCGACCCAGAAGAAAGCTCCTCCGTTACACTCAAACTCTCCGTTGTTGAACTCCTTGATCTCCTGTTGAATTTGGACAGCTTGATTAGCGTTGACGTTAGATCCTGTACCTGAACAATCAGAAATGCAGTGTCCGAACACAACCTTGTTAGGCTCATTGTCAAACATATCATTTGCCAGTGATGAGTAAATGGTAGAAGCTTTCATAGATCCTGCTCCTGTGCCATCAAAGCCATCAATGCCAGCACGAGTATACCCATTGTAGAACTGAGGCATCAGGAAGTCAAGGTCGGCACGTCGCTCGTGAAGAATCTCAAAGTACTTTGAGGTTGAAACGAGGTCGGTGTCCATTGGAGCATGAGTGACCTCATAGCGGCCGCGATTGTATCCATTACTTGCTTGAAGCGCATCCAATTTAGTCCTGAGGAGAGAAGTCATTGAGTTCAAAAATAGCTGAGCTCCTTCATCAGAGTAGAGACTGGATCGTTGACCACATCTACCAGCTTGATTGCCAGCAACATCGTAACAGTACTCGTAGTCAATGTCAATTCCGTCGAGATTTTGGGCATCGATCATGTTGACAAGGTCAGTGGATAGTCTATCCTCGTGGCCAAAGCAGTAGTCCCAGCAGTTGTTTGTATCACCTAAAGGTATGTAATCAAATTGGTTGCATGTTGTTAGAAAAGACTCAAACACAAACATGAATACAGAGTAAAGTTAACACATCATATGAAAATGAACTCACCTGACCAGGATCCACCCATTCCAGCTCCACCGAAGCTCATGATTACTTTCTTGCCCATTCCACGCCACTTATCGATCAGATCAGGACGAGCTTGATTGCCGCAAAGTGGAAGGCTACTTGACACTTGACATTGATCATCACAATTGTTTTTCGCTGCTGACCAAGTGTACGATACTGCAAATGCAATCACAATATGTGAGTAAGCATCAATCTGCGCATCGGTGGGACAAGCTTGCCAGTTTCCAACATATGCAATGAGACGACTATCTTCTCCGTGATCAGCATTGTAGTTGAACCCAGAAGTTGGAGGACTTGGAGGTGGTGGGCTTGGACTTGGTGGCGAAGGTGGCTGCCCACTGCAGTTGCTTTGGCAGCATTCTCCGCAGTATCCTTCTGTGGTACCACAATAGCCCCACTGGCTGCAGCACATTCCATTGGAGCAAGGATTATTTGGTCCGCAAGCATTATTTTCAGCAGGACAGCTCGAAGGAGCTGGAGGTGGTGGAGGCGATACGCTTGTCGATGTTGTAGTTGTAGTTGTTGCCCCAGTGGTCTGTGTGGTAGTTGTGGTTGCCTGCGTAGTTGTCTGAGGAGGAGGCGGTGTCGTAGGAGGAGATGGTGAAGAAGGGTTGCCTGTGCAATCACTAGAAATTCTGATTTCAGCACAATTCCAAAACTGAATAATAGAGAATAACAAGCGGTGATGATAAAGGTATGAATGTTTGTAAGAGTGGGCTACAATAAATCAATATACATGTTATGACCAATTCTACTCACCTGCTCAGGAACGCCACGTCCATCTGGAGGAATGGAATCGCAAACACCAACATTATAATTTGGTTCAAAGCCTGCCGGAAAGTCGTAGTTGAGATAGCCCTCGTCGGAGTAGCAACTGTTTGCGGTGATGTAGTGCCATTGGAGAAGCACGAATTCGCCCGACAAACCTTCTGGCAACTTGAAACGATGAGAGAACTTGTAATCACCTCCGTTATCTTTTTGGATTGATGCAGAGTCTGCACGAGGAATGTATGCACGGTTGGGATAGTTTGGATCAGGGAGGCTTCCATACAAAACGTCCTCCACAAAGGTGAGTGGATTGCTATCAAAGCAATCTTGAGATGCCACTTCACCAGCGTTGATGGCGCATGCCTTGTAGCTAAAGTGACCCATGTGATGAGCAGTGAGGACGACATCAAGCTGAACCACGTCTCCTTCAGCGTAGCACGCTTGGATGGCAGGAGCCAAATTACCACCAAGTGCATTCTTGGGATAATCATAGTTACGTCCGGCGGTCAAGCCACAACGTGCTTCTGTGCCGCCAATGTTGAGACCTAAAGGGGAGAGAAGGAAACATGTCAGGAGTGATGTTCAAAGGAACATTGCGGAAGCTCTCTCGATACGAAAGAAGAGAGTAGATCAACTTACAATGAGGGCAGTCCTCCGGGTATGGAGTAGTATCGTCGGCTGGCCACCAAGCGCCATCTTGTTTGGCGACATAGTTTCTTGAGCGAGGAGACACGAGATGCCCATGCCCATGGACGTCGGAGGCGAGTGAAGTGAAGATGGCGCCAATCGCAGCAGCAGTGACTTGCTTAGATAACATGTTGGATAACATTAGAGTTTTTGAAGAGGACGATGAAGAATTGACTGATGTTCGATACAATTTGTGTGTGAATGTCTGTATTTGTATATGCTTCCTCTTATTTCGGGATCATTTTCGGGATTGAAGCGGTTGAACTAGTGATTGGAAAGCTGACAAGTTGATAAGCCTCATGAGTATAATCTGGATCGGATTGGTGATCGGAGTATTGCACTTCAAATGATTGGGCAATGACGGCGTTTGACAGGTAGGGGTGCATGCAAGAAATCTGCCCCTCTAGGCAAGATTGATAGTGTCACAGTGCGCATGTAAATAATGTTAGTGTTAAGTAAAAGCTAACATTTTACGATAAAAAACTCAAATTGACAAGATAAAAGAAGTTTAAGTACAATTTACATACAACTAATTTCTGACATTTTGACAAGAATGATATGACACTTGAGTGCCGGAAGATATTTATTTACATTCCGTCCCACAATTTGTACGATCGCGAGTGAACATGATCGGGCGAAGAATAGAGTGAGCTAGTGGTGGCTTAACGTAGTCTAGGATGAGGCACGATCGAAATCAATCAGTCACGATCGGCTAAGGAATGACCGATGATTGGAAGAGTCCCGAGTGCCATGGAGACTAAACAAGGATGATGTCCATCGGACAGAATCCTTATGTAAGTAGGCACGATGCCAGATCAAGTTGTCATTTGGTTCTACCCGTAAGTTGGCAAAGGAAAGACGTGATCAAAAGTTTATTCTTTAAATTAAGTATGTCGTGTTCAAAATTGTAGTGACGTCTTCTTCGTTGAGTTTTGCTGTAGTGCATTATTTGACACCGTGACTTCAGCAGATGTCGGTACAGGGGGTAGAGTATGAGTTGGTGGAAGAGGAAGAGCTGCTGAAGATTGTTCACCAGCAGGTCCTGATATGTAGGTCGGAATTATGTCCCCCCACCAGCTAACCTTGTGCTTCCCTTCTTCGATTGCCTTGTAGTCGTTCGAGTCAAATTGGAGCAATGTCGCCAAAACAGGCAGCAGCGCTGTCCGCTCACTAGATCCAGGAGGTTTGGCAAGATATTGAACAACAATACTCTTCAAATAATCCATGTTGACACCCTCTCGTCTATGAACTCGAGCCAAATCTTCCACCTGTTCCTCTTTCTTTTGGACGGCTATCTCGGCGCTGGCGAGATCTCCATCTCCTGCTTCAAGTTTAGCAGTCAAACGTTCTATGAGTCTATCTCGAACCTCGATCTCGGCAGTTGCAGCTGTTTCTCTATTACTCTGCTGCGCTGCGAGCTCAAAAATACGCCTATCGCTCAACGAGCCCTTGTCAACTTCAGTTTGCAAATACTTGTTCGTTTTGCGTAGCTCTGCACATTCCGACTCTCTTTCTTTGATCATCTTTTGTGCGGCAACACTCTTCTTTTTCATTTGATTCTGAAGGTTATCTACTTGGGCCTGAAGGGATTTAATCATTTTGGCCTTTTGGATCGAATCCTTTTCGGTATTCTGCTGAGCTGCAACAGCTGATTTTTCAGCCTTGCTCTGCGCCTCTTTCAGTGCTGTCAACGCTTTTTCTAATTCACCTTGCATTGACTCTATTTCCTCATCTTTTTGGCTCAAGTCATAAGACGTTGCCTCAAGTTTTGCTTTGGTGTCACTTAACGAATCGTTCAAATCGGCAACTTGTTCTTCAAGCATGCCCACAAGTGCAGTTCGCTGGCCATGCTTCTTCTCATTTGCGTCTTGTTCTTGCTTCAACTTTGTCAGCGCACCATTTGCCTTGGTTTGCTCTAATTTCAGGACATTGTTTTCTTGTCGAAGAGTATTCAATTCGGACTCCGCATTCTTATATTTTGCCAAGAGTTTCGATGAACGCTCAAGCTTCTCCTCCGTGTCCTTCTTATCTTCGACCAATGTAGAAAGATTCAAAGAGAGGGCCTGAAGCTTTCCTGATAATTCTTCGTTTTTGTTCGATAGAGAGCTGTTATCAGATTTGATTTGTTTCATTTGACTCTCAAGACTCTCCTGTGCTTTCAACATTTCGTTGGCGTTCGCTGAGGCCGCGTTTGTTGAATCGGCTAAGTTCTTATTAAGTGACTCAATTTCATCCAGTAACTTCTTCACTTTTGCGGCACGGTCACGTAAAGCACTCTGCAGGGCTTCTCCATCTGATTTAGAAGTGCTCAATTCATTGGTAAGTGCTTCGATTTTTTCTTTATACTCTGCCGCTTCACTCTCCGCCTTCTTCAAACAAGTTTCATTCTCATCTTTCATAGTTTTGAACTTGCCTTCGTAGAATGCCTTCAGGTCATCTGCATACTTCGCCATCTTTGCCTGATTGGCATCATTCGCTTTCTTGTGATCTTCTTCCATTTTCGATAAGGCTGCTTCGTGATCTTTCTGAGCTTGCGACATCGCAGCCTCGTGCTCTTCCTTGCTGGAGGAATTTGATTTCAATTCTTCGAGCTCTCTCAGCGCAGCCTCTTTCGCTCCAATGGTTTTCTCTAAGTTTGCCTGCACATCGCTAGCTTCCTTCTGCGACTGTTCTACAGATACCTTCAAGGAATCAATCTCAGCCTGCAAAGATGCCATAATTTCTTCCTTGTCCTTTTGGGCTTCGCTAAGAGCCTTGGATTTGTCTTCCATGAGCGCCTGTACTTTTTCACCGGCAGCCTTCTTTATCTTGTTGGCAAGTTGTAACGCCTTGGCAGTCTTTTCTTCAGAAGTCTTCAGGTCTACCCGGACTTGCTCCAGTTCTTTGTTCTTTGCTTCGACTTCGTTAGACATTTCGTTAGCCGCCTTCATCTTCTCTTCGAGGTCACTGATCTTGGCTTCATATTCCGATGTCAAAGTAGAACGAAGACTGTTGATTTCCTCCCTGTGAGAAGCTGCAAGTTGCTCCAACTGTTCTGCTTGCGATGAATTGGCCATTGATGTGACGTCTGCTTTTATCTTCTCAACCTCAGCCGCGTGAGCTTCTTTCAACTCACACGTAACACTTTCGAGCTCAGATGCATGTTGCTCAGCAGCTTCAGAACGCGCGCGCTCAATTTGTACGGCAGAAGAAGATTCTAGCTCGGATCGAAGATTCTGCAACTCGTTAGCATGGGACTCGATCAATTCTGCTACTTTCTTCTCCATCGCTTGCGATGATGATTCTTCCAGCTCAATGCGTAGACGACTCACTTGCTCTTCGTGTGAAGCTACCAATTGCTCTCGCTGTGCAGAATGTGACGAGTCAGCCATAGCCATCATCTCTGATTTCAACTTCTCAGTCTCAGCTGCGTGGTTCTCTTTCATCTCTAACGTAATGCGTTCCATCTCAGAAGAGTGTCGCTCTGCTGCCTCGGATTGTACACGATTAAGCTCTTCTGTAGCCAGGGATTCCATTTTACTGCGCATAGATTCAATTTCATTTTGGTGTGATGAATTCAACTCTTCAATCTTCTTTTCAGATGATGACAGCAGCTCGTCTAATTGAATCTTTGACTGTTCTGCATTCGATCTCAACGAATCAACCTCTGCTTGCAGCGCCGCGATAGCTTCTTCCTTTCCTTGTTCTGCTTCGTCAAGAGCCTTCTTCTTATCTTCGTTGAGAGCCTGGACCTTTTCCGTGGCTGCCTTTTTGATTTTATTTGCAAGTTGCAAAGCCTTCGCTGCCTTTTCTTCAGAAGTCTTCAGTTCCAGCTGAAGTTTTTCGAGCTCTTCGTTCTTGGCCGATATGTCACCCGAGGCTTCTGTCAGTTCCACAACCTTTTCTTTTAGACTATTGATCTTGGCTTCATATTCCGACGTTAAAGTGGAGCGGAGACTCTCTATTTCCTCTCTGTGCGATGCAGCAAGCTGCTCTAGCTGTTCAGCTTGGGATGCATTGGTCATTGCCATCATCTCTGACTTCACCTTCTCCATTTCAGCCGCATGGTTCTGCTTCAGCTGACTTAATGCCTCATCAACCGCAGATGACCGCTCATGTTCTGCCTCAGCACGGACTCTTTCAAGATCACTCGCCGCAGAAGCCTGAAGTCGCTCTAGCTCAGCGGCATGCGCTGATGTAAGTTCCTCGACCTTCATTTCTAATGCCTGTGATGATGATGCTTTCAGTTCAGAGTGCAGCCGCTCCATTTCTAGTTTGTGCGATGCCTCCATTTGTTCCAACTGCTCAGATTGTGATGAGTTGGCCGTTTCAATCAACTCAGACTTTACTTTCTCGATCTCTGCTGCATGAATTTCCTTCATTTCATTTGTCGTTGATTCCACTGCTAATTCGCGGTCTTGTTGTGCTTGATTGCGAATGCGTTCAAGTTCTTCAGCTGACGATCGCTCTAACTCTTCTCTCAGAATATTTAACTCATTGGCATGACTTGCCGACAGTTCGTCAATCTTTTGCTCAATTGTTTGCGATGATGTAGCTTCAAGCTCCGAACGCAGCAGCTCTAACTCTTCCTTGTGAGCTGCTGTCAACTGCTCAAGTTGTTCTGATTGAGATGAATCGGCCATTGCCATCATTTCCGACTTTATCTTCTCGATTTCATTTGCGTGACTTTCTTTCAGCTGATTCGATACTGCCTCGATCGCAGAAATACGCTCCTGCTCCGCCTCGGTGCGGACACGCTCGACTTCACCAGCCGCTGACGCCTCAAGCTCCCCACGAAGATTCTCTAATTCGACTGCGTGAGCTGATGAGAGTTCCTCCACCTTCTTCTCAATGGTGTCTACAGACATAGCTTCCAATTCAGAACGCAGCCGATCCAGTTCATCCTTATGAGATGCTGCAAGCTGCTCTAGTTGCTCAGACTGTGTTGAGTTGACCATAGCCATCATATCTGACTTCACCGTCTCCATCTCTGTCATGTGACTTTCTTTGAGCTGGTTCGTAACAGCCTCGACTGCAGATACACTTTCATGCTCAGCCTCAGTGCGGACTTTCTCAATCTCTGCCGCTGCTGCACTTTTTAGCTCTTCAACACATTTCTGGAGCTCAATAGAATGAGCAGACGTCAGCTCCTCAACTTTACATTGCATTGCCTGGGCAGACGATGCATCCAGCTCAGAGCGCAAACGATCAATTTCATCATTATGAGAGGCAGCAAGCTGTTCAAGTTGCTCGGATTGTGATGAGTTGGCCAATGTCATCATCTCGGACTTGACCTTCTCGATCTCAGCCGCATGATTCTCCTTCAACTGACTTAATGCCTCCTCCACTGCAGATGACCGCTCCTGTTCTGCCTCGGCACGGACTCTTTCAAGATCTTCTGCTGCAGAGGACTGGAGTTCATCGCGGATTGTTTGAAGCTCCACACTATGAGCTGATGTGAGCTCCTCGACTTTCTGCTCTATTGCTTGAGAAGATGACGACTCTAAATCAGAGCGCAAGCGCTCCAACTCCTCCTTGTGCGATGCTGCCAGCTGCTCTAGCTGCTCAGATTGCGATGAGTTGGCCATTGCCATCATCTCTGACTTTATTCTCTCAATCTCTGCAGCATGGTCTTCCCTCAGCTGATTCGTTACTGTCTCAACTGTAGATGCACGCTCCTGTTCAGCTTCATGACGAACACGATCAAGTTCTCCGGCTGCAGAAGACTCAAGCTCATTCCTCAGGTTATCTATCTCGGTGGCATGCCACGACGCGAGCTCTTCAGTCTTTTGTGCTAACGCTTGAGAAGATGATGATTCAAGCTCAGACCGCAGCTGCTCCAACTCTTCCTTATGAGATAACATCAACTGCTCTACTCGTTCAGCATTCGAAGAAGCAAGCTGTTCAAGTTGCTCTGATTGTGATGAATTGGCCAATGCCATCGTCTCGGACTTGACCTTCTCGATCTCAGCTTCATAGTTCTCCCTGAGCTGACCCAACGCCTCCTCCACCGCAGAAGCATGCTCCTGCTTTGCCTCGGCACGGACTCTTTCGAGCTCTCCTGCTGCAGAGAACTGAAGTTCATTGCGGATGGCTTGAACCTCCTCATTATGAACTGATGTGAGCTCCTCGACTTTTTGCTCTATTGCTTGAGAAGATGATAATTCAAGTTCAGAGCGCAGCTGCTCCAACTCCTCCTTGTGCGATGCTGCCAGCTGCTCCAACTGTTCTGCTTGCGATGAGTTGGCCATTGCCATCATCTCTGACTTTATCTTCTCAATCTCTGCAGCGTGACCCTCTTTTAATGCATTCGTCGCCATTTCGACCTCAGATATGCGTTCCTGTTCCGCTTCGTTACGAACACGATCAAGTTCTCCGGCCGCAGAAGACTCAAGCTCATTCCTCAGGCTGTCCAATTCTGTTGCATGAGATGTCTGAAGCTCCTCGATCTTTTGCGCTAATGCTTGAGAAGATGAAGATTCAAGTTCAGACCGCAGCTGCTCCAACTCTTCCTTATGAGATACCGTCAGTTGCTCTACTCGTTCAGCATTCGATGCAGCAAGTTGTTCAAGTTGCTCTGACTGTGATGAGTTGGCCATTGCCATCATCTCAGACCGTACCGTTTCAATCTCAGCTTCATGGTTCTCCTTCAACTGACCTAATGCCTCCTCCACCGCCAATGACCGCTCCTGCTCTGCCTCAGTATGAACTCGTTCAAGCTCACTCGCCTTCGATGCCTCCAAATTACGTCTCAATTGTTCTAATTCTTCCAAATGCTTCGATTGTTCCTCCTCACGTAATTTCTCCATCTCACCATTATACCTGGTAGCCTCCTCCTCACGAACACTCTCCAACTCCACTTGACTCTTCGATTGCAGTTCACCAATCTCAGCGGTATATCTCTCAATCAAACTATTCCGTTCTGTTTCATGAGATTGTTCCAATTCTGCCATTGCCGCAGTGTGACTTGATTCCAAAGAGGCAGTTACTTCTGTCGAGGTGGAATTGATTGCGTCCATTTTGGCAGCCATGACTGCCTCGGATAATGTCTCTTCCGCAGCACTTGTCAATTCCACACGTAATTTTTCCATTTCCTCCTTGTGTTGTTCGGCAGTATTGAGTTTGACCTCTTCCAACTCCAATTGAAACTTTTCATTTGCCTTTTGCAATTCCATTTCAAGTGTTGACTTCAATTGCTCTTCATTTTGTTGTTGCAATTCTCCCTTGGCACGTTCCAATTCCGCCTTGTGAAGTGGTTGTAATTCTGCAAGAGATGTTTCCAATTCGTTAATCCGCTCATCCTTTTCTTTCAACACTTCCATTGGTACTGTTGATGCAGCAGCAGCATCTGCAGCATTTTGTGCCAAAGCTTTTTGCGCATCTTCCGCCTCCTTGGCACACTTGGCAGCTTCTTCCCTCGCATTCTTCAATTCCACCGCCACCCGTTCTTTGAATTGACCAACTTTCTCCAAATGACCCTTGAATTTGGCTTTTAGAGAACGATTCTCTTCGGTTAATTTTTGAATTGTCTCTTCTTGTTCCTTGACCACTCCACTCTCCTCCTCATCACCACCACCTGTAGCAGGAGCAGTAGAAGTAGTACTACCATCCAAAGAACCCACAGGAGGGGTAGCAAACCCCCCCTCCGCCCGAACATTCTCCAACGCCTCCCTCATATCCTCCCTCATCCGTGCAATCTCCCCATCCTTCTCCTCCGTAATCTTCTTCCGTACCTTTTCCAATTCCGCCTGTGATTGCATCGTCATGACCTTGTATTCATTCTGAATGTGTTGCAGTGTTAATTGATGTCGTTCATCGGATGTCCTCCATGCCATTTGGAGGATGAGTACTTCATCTGGTTCATTATTATTATTTGGATTGGTAGTTCCATTCGTTATACTTTCACTACCACCATTACCATTTTGATCAATCCCCTCCTTTTGATTCTTCAACGCCTCAATCATCTTCCCCCTAGCCTCTTCATAATCCACCTCATCCAAAACCTCCCGTTTCATCAACTGTACCAATCGTTCCCGTTGCATTTCCGATACTTTGACCTTTTGTTCCAATTGTGATCGTGATACAGAGAGGGATTTGACACGTGTATTCATCTTTTTGAGAATTTCCATTAATTCTTCTTTGGAGACGTCTTCGGGTGAACGTGCTGAGAGGGGGTTTGTGATGGGTTGTTGCGGTGTGGTTAGATTTGTAGTTGTTGTGGTGGAAGGACGTTGCGGTGTGGTTGGTGGTAATTGTTGTTGTTCCGCGGTGGTGGTGGTTGTAGATGGACCATGAACACTGCCATTTAATTTACCAGACGAAGCCGCCAATTGTATTCGTGACATTAAACTACCACCCAATCCACCTCCCTGCTGTTGTTGTTGTAGTTGTTGTTGTTGTCGCTGTGCCTCCTCCTCTTGAGCAGCAGCCTGTTGCTGTTGTTGCTGTGCCCTCATTTTTTCTTCCACTTGACTCGACATTTCTGTCGCCTTGGCAGCGATTTCTTTGAAATTGAAGCCCCATCCGCCGGAAGATTTTGATTGCTCGTTGTTGCTGGACATTTTGAGTACGTATTATGTTACTGTTGGAATCTTAATCTTATGGATCGACGGTTATAATAAAATGACCCTTTTAGGAGTGGGCAGGGCAACTTCCTGAGACGAAATTTCAGCACCACGCCTCTCTAGCTATCACCAATGGGCAATTATGGAAGCGCAGCTATTGATGAACTGCAGTCAGTTACAGTTATTAGTGCGTATGACCAAGAGTTGCACCGCCGTTACCCAAGCAATGCCATTTTTTTCTTCGCAGATTTTTCGGTGGGGGCTGGTGTTTGCTGAGGGGCTGAAAATAGGTTTTCAATGAGGCAAAAATACGGACATTATTTGGTACGAAATCCCGAAATAAGGATCGATCTGAACTGTTTTCGGGCCAAAAGATCCAAGATGATCCAAAATCTAAAAAAGATCAAAATCCAAAACATCAAGCTAAAGCAACGTGCTACTGGCGGGAACTAAATCGTACCGGAAATAAATCGTACCACGGAGAAATCTCCACACAAATCACTAACAAAACACAAAAACGACGCATTCTACACCCTAATATCATGGTTCTGAGCCTCCATGTCAACGCCTATCCCAAATAATCGACAATAATATGATAGTATAGACAAGTAGCTTTCGATAGAACCACTGGTCAACGTTGTATGTAGTATACTCGCATAGCAGCAGCAGCACAGGCATGCAGATATGCCGTAGACATGCGTCATTCTAGATCGAAATAGCAGTTATTGGTCCCAAATTTGTCGATAGGTGCTCCATCTCGACGAACTATAGTCTCTTCTGCATCATATAATGTATATATACTGTTTGGGATTCTATTTTTAGACCGCTCTATGTATTTTCGTCGAGTAGGATGGCCGAATTTATGACTCTTTTCATGTTGTTAGTGTTTTGTGCGTAAAAATTGATAAATCGTACTTACCGCGGCGAGGTACGATTTAGTTCCCGCCAGTAGCGTGTTGTTCAAGAAGATGATCATCACAACCATGGCCAAGATGACGCTCAAACGACCTACCGCTGCACTTCTCTTCTTTACTATCGCCAGCTTGCTACTAGTTCATGATGTGACCCCCTTTACTCCCCCATCATCGCCAGCAGTATCATTATTATCACGAACACGCACTCCGATCAACCGCCATGATGTCAAAATCGCGAACCCCTCCACTACGCACAACATCTTATCTCCAACAACCCACCGTGCCCCAACAACAACAGCACTACACCTCACAACCCTCCCCTCCTGGACCTACTACTCCCTAGCCCATCTAATCGGAGGGACCACCGGTACACCCATAGTAATGCGTGGTACCAAAAAAGGTTCCTGGTTCGATCGCATTCCCAAACCGAACATCAATCCACCCAATTATGTATTTGGACCAGTGTGGACGGTGCTGTACAGTCTCATGGGGGTGAGTGTCTCTCGCATCATCAAGGCATCATCTTCTACTTCAGCAGCACAATCATTAGCTGTACCGTCTTCGTTGGTATTAAAATTATGGTATGGACACTACACACTCAATCTACTCTGGGCACCCATCTTTTTCGGCTTGCAAAAGTTTCGATTGGGATTTATCATTTCCTCACTCCTCGTACTAACATTGGGGATGATATTACCACTCTATCATGCAATTGATCCAATTGCGGCATATTTGCAACTACCGTATTTAGGTTGGTTGTGCTTTGCGACTTTGTTGAATTATCAATTTTGTCAATTGAATCCTATGGATGGGAATGGGATGAATGAGGCCATGAGACAGGCGCAGTTGGTACAAAAGGAGAAGAAGAGTGGTGGGGAGTATACAGAGGAGAGGTTTCAGAGTGATTTGAAAGAGTTGCAAAGGGCTGCTGGGGTGTATGCTGGATTGTGAATTGAGGAAGTGGGGTTGGAGAGGGATGAGTTTTTGTGGTTGTTTGTGTTTGGTAGAGTGTGAGTTGTATGCAGAGCGAGATCGAAAGCTACTTTCACTCATGTGGAGCAACTATCAAGCACCAAGCTATAAAGGGGAAATGATGACGAGCATGAAGCTTGAGCAGCTCTCAACTATCTACATTGTATATTCATCTGTTTTTAAGTTAAAATCTTAATTTACTGTGTCCCTAAACATAATGGTAGAGAAATATCACAACATGCATCATCATCTCTACAAGAGGTGTTCATTCATTAATCGCCGAGCTGACGTTGCTCCAATGGAAACACCTCACATACCCCTATTCTGAACTATTTAGCTGATAGCCCAACTCTTCTTTCTAACAAAACTAATCAATACATGAAACAAAAGACATATCAATCTATCTATCCACCCCCGTACCTTCTTCACTACTTGGCATGCTTGGAATCATTAATATTCTTCCATCGCAATGCACTCTCACCAATAGCCTCCACAATCTCCATAGCAGCATCCGGAGCACCACACTTCTTGGCATTGGCACTCAAATGTTTCAACTTCTGTTCATCCGTTAGCCAACTTGCCACCACATCTGAAATACCCTGAGGATCCGAATCAGATACAAATGTACCGAATTCACCCTGTACGACATAGTCGACATTGCCCTCTTCCTGACCGGGTAGGAAGCTTGTGAGCATGACTGGGAGGGAGAGGGAGGCAGCCTCGGCGATGGTTCCTGGTCCTGCCTTGCTGACGAGTACGTCGGCTGCGACCATGTATTCGGCCATTTTGGTGATGAAGCCGAGTCCCATTACCTTTACGCTAGATTCGACAATGCTATTGGAGGTACCGATTTCAGCTTCATATTCGGTTGAATTGTTGGATTCAGTTGCTGCAACGGCAGCTGGGACGGTGGTTGTGTTCTCTTGATTGTCATCTTCCAATCCATTTAATATAGATGACATGTGATAGACGCCTTTTCCTTCGTTTGTGACATTCATGGCAGTATTGTTGTCGGCATCCTCGGTGGTGGGGGTAGTACTCCTTGTTCCAGGCAAACTAGTACTAGCCTCAAACGGAGCACCACCTACCCCACTCTCCTTCACTGGAGTAAACGCATCATTTGGAGTAGTCCCCGTAAAAGGGCTCAACAAGGTAGGACTACTAATAATCCTCTTCAAATGTCCCGCCACACCACCCTCTCCACCCACAACCCCCGCACTCCCTCCCCCAATACATCCCGCATCACTCAACAATCCAATACAACTATCCAAATCCACTCCCCGATTACGTGCAACCATATACCTTTCCCGTAAACTATCCCAATCCCGAGTAGCCAATGATTCCTTCAACTCCTCATTCCGTCCACACACTACCAATATCAACGCTTCAATATTCCGTTCCACAAATTGCAAATACAACCCATCCACAATATTCGACAATCGTCCACACCCCTCCCCACCCCCCATCACCAACACACACTTCCGTCCCTTATACTCCTCCAACCCCAACTCCACCCTAATTTTCTTCTGATACTCTCTCCCCTCCTCACAATGCCTCTCCCCCATACTCAAAGCCTGCACACTAAAATCATTCCGAATCGGCAATCCACTCATCACAATCTTCTCCAACGGGACCTTCCCCCGCACCATGGCCAACTCCTGAATCGCCTCACTAGCCACAAACAACTTCTCCACCCCATTCGCAAACCACATCGAATGCGCACTCCCCAAATCCGTACACACTGTAAAAATCGGCAAATGCTTCCCCGTCTCCTTGGTAATATTCCGACATGCCAACACGGGCACATTCGTCATTAACGGATGAACACTCACCACAACATCCGGTCCCTTCTCCATAATCCGTTTCCGTACCGCATGTTCCATGGCACTCTTCATATGAACATCGGCCAACATTTCATACGCACGTGTATTGGACAAACTGTACACTAATTTCCACTGCTGGGGGTGCGCCGAGAGGTGTTTGTACGATCTGACGAGGGTGTTGTAGGGTGGGGGGCCGTCGAGTTGGACAATGTCGCAAAGTTCGTAGGTGGACCCTGGGAAGAGGAGGAGGAATTGTTGCGCGAGGGAGGTGGCCGAGGCGCGGTGGCCGCCGCCTGTGTCGGAGGAGAGGAAGAGGACTTTGAGCGACTTGGAATTTGATGGTGGTGAAGGTGAAGGTGATGTGGCGGTGGTGTCTGCGGCAGCCTCTTGAGGGGAAGCTGTTTTGGCGGCCTGCTTGTCATCATCGCTACCACTCCAGTCGGCCCGTGAGTAGGGTAGCGAGGCCATGATTCTGTTCATCATTTTGGATTGGTACTCCTATTATTTAGAATGTAGTGAATTTATATATGTGGAAATCAACGAGGTGATCGATATAACGATAATGATGGAGAAGTAGTCGAGTGGGCGGCAGCGTTCAGTGCTCCTGTACAATATATAGCTGTTCATTACAATAACATAACATGTGCATGCATCCGTGCATTTGAATAGGGGAGCGCGGGAAAGGGGGCTTGCGTACTTTTACTCGGAATCATCCGGCATTAAAAGCGAAAGTGTCAAATGTCAAGTTTCCCATTTTTAAGAAATTCAACGCATATCGCCAAATATTGTGCCGCTCGGCATAACGGTTACGCCGCCTGCTTTACTCGGCGTTACTCGGCGTTAATCGGCATAACTACTATGCCGAGCGGCATTACTCGGCATTACTCGGCGTTACTCGGCATTATGATATGCGCACATTATGAGCCGCTCGGCATTAATCGGTATTACTCGGCATTACTCTGCGTAACCGTAATGCCGAGCGGCGTTACTCAGGGTTATTCGGCGTTAATCGGCGTAACCGTAATGGCGAGCGGCAAATCAATTTTTGGCGATCAATGATATGCGTTGAATCTTTATGGGATTACTTTACATTAGGTATTATCAGAAAAGGGGGCATTTATCGGCATAAAAATCGGGATGCAGCCCGCTTTCCCGCGCTCCCTAGGAGTAATTTTTTGATAGTGCGTTGAAAGTTGGAATGTCATTGTTCTGACAGGTTCTGACGAGCGATTCTCTTAAACAAGATTACGAATCTTGGCATCTTGAGTACCGCTCTGGACATGAATCTAGCTCGAATTCAGTCCGTATGTAGGTACTTCGTATTATATAGAGTAATAAACTGAACTTTTAATGTTACATGTTACCTACATAGATAGGAGTAGATACATAAAAGTACTTACTCAGGCCAAGAGCATTACGCTTTACATTTCCGTAGCTACTTGAGAGAGAGGATCGGATAGTGTGTGTTTGCTATTTTATTGTAATGATGAGGGCGATGGTGAGCGGCAGCGGAGGCCGAGCTGTGATTAGTACTTGGATAAATATGATGCACTCGTGACAACTGTCATGTTTGAGCAGACGGAAGTGGTCACTTTTTATCGACGGCACCCCTGGTATTCCGTCAGAGCTTTTTTCATCCTCTACCGCTCATCGTCATTTCTAACTAGACAATAGTTAATTATCTTCAGTCATTTCACAGTGGCATCAGAGACACTGAATCTAGCGATTCAGATTCAGTACGTATCTGACATCGTACTAATAATTTTATGTCACCTGCCCTCGCTCGGGCCAAGCAAAACCTCAACAACAACACTACTAACCATGGTACGCTTTTTGCATTTCCGTAGGTAGTGTTGCTCTAGATAGCTGCTACTAATGTAGCCAAAATTCAGTGAACCGTGTAAATTTGAAGCACATATCCAAAGACTTACACACTTCCTCCAAAGACAAAGAACACTGATACTTATGAGGAACTTTCACCTAAGAGAAGAGCTCCCATCAGCACAGGACCGACCGCCCGTCACCCTCGACCCCTATTGCTAAGTAAATGATATCAAATTACCAATACTTCTATCTTATTACTATGCGCAACGTAAGACCACCCATTCAGTTGGATGTTCTTAAGAATTCATGCCCAAGATGGAAAAAGAAGAAAGGTAACAGTAGTCAATCAGGTAAGTGCCGCTTGCTGCGAATACTGACTTTGCAGACATCTACGAGATATCAAATGAATAAAAACCTTTGTACTAACAGGGAAATATTATAAACACTAATCATTGTTCAACAAGAGCAGCACCAGTCTCTTCAAGTTCAACACTTGTAGTACCGCAAACAGCAGCACGGCTAGCAGAGAAAGGAGCTAGGTCAACTGGAGACTCCTCACCAGTCAATAAACTTGCCATGCAATCACCAATCAGTGGGCCAAACTTGAATGCTCTTCCAGATCCACCAGAGAATACTGCAACGTTATCGACAACTTTGTCCATAACAAAGTAGCTGTCTTCTGTCATTGTGTAGGGATGACAATAGCTGTCACTTCGCTTACCGACGGAGGGGAGATGCTCCTCGACCCATTCATCCATGAGCTTCAATACCTCGTCAGAACCTTGGTAGTCAAATGTGCTCATTTTTTTGAGAGATCCTCCCGTTGGATAATCGACACCAACTTTGACAAATGACTTGCCGCCATTGTTCTTGGACTCGGATGCACTTGATGGGAAAACATAGTACAATCCACCACAGATATCATTCTCCTTGCGGAAGTGAAAGGCCTGAGGAATCGATGCGGCAACTTCATTATCGACCTCATAATGAGCCCATTGAACTTGCCAAATGTCAAGATTCATTTCTTCTACTTCTAAGCCAGCAAGCTTCAGAACATCATTCGTCCAAGCACCAGATGCAATGACCGCATTATCAGCAGTGATTGTCTCACCATTCTCGGTAACTGCTACGACCTTCCCTTCAGGACCTTGAGTATTCATTGATACAATCTTGCTATTGAGCTTCACGTCACAACGATCGGCACCATCTGCCATTGCAATACAAGCCTTGGATGCCCTAATATGCCCAGCGGTATCTTCGCATACTCCACTATACGGCTTTCCACGGCATCCTTCTAGGGCAGGAAATGCATCCGCAATTTCATCGCCAGTTGCATAAAACTTATGAGGCAGACCAAGAGACTCCATGACCTCTTTTGCGCCCGCGACACTTCCTTCGACAGTCTCACCCGTATCTTCTCCGTAGAACAACAACCCATTCTCTTGCAACAGTTTCGTACCGCTTTTCTTCTCAACGTCTTCCCAGCGATCTAAAGCCTTTGCTTGCATCTTTGAGAAGAATTCTGAGCTGTACATCTTGCGATACATTCTACTATCCCCGTTGGACGACGCAGTTGGTGGGGCGAGACTCGAGCCTTGCTCGACCAATATTGATTTGATACCCTTCTGTGATAAGGAGAATGCTGTAGCGGTACCTGCCAAGCCTCCTCCGATAATCAATGTTTCTGTACTCGACGAATGATCTTCAATCCATCTGGAGAAATCCTCACCGACGGGAGTACCGTCACGATGAGGCACCACGCTCTCGAGGTTGTCATCTACATCTTGTGGTTTTTGGTTGGCATGCGCGGCTAGATTCGAGGCCTTGGTGGCCGAGATGTCTCCGATCCAACCATACATCTTTGCCGGCTCAACAGTTTGATACAGATCAATATCTGACCACTACGTAGAAAACAAAGGCAAGATATGGTAGTGGTAGGCATGAGAAGTGAAGATGTCAGCAAATGTGTAGCAAAGGAAGATGTAAAGCAAAGTAGAAAGATGCATGCATGTCTAGGTACGTACCTCAACACTATCAGCCAAGATAGCTCCAGCAGAACTGATGCTCTCGGGTATGTGCATTACACCTCTAGCATCAAATATTTCCTTCGCTTTCTTATTAGCAAATGGGCTATTTGTTGCACCAACACAATATTTGATTCCTTCTGGAAAGTTCCTCGCTACATCTTCGGTAATTGCCAAAGAATTGGCACATGGTACAAGGAAATCACATTGCGTGCTTGCCCAATCTTTGACTTTGATAGGAGTGCATCCCTCGATATTGGCAGCTTCGGGATACAGATCACACGTTTGTACACACTTGGCACCTAATCTAACGAGCTCCTTGGCAACCGTAGAACCGACCTTGCCACAACCTTGGACCGTGAATGTTAGACTACTGAGATCACGACTATTCTGCAACGTCTCAACTACACCCAAAATCGATCCGATGACCGAAGAAGCAGTTGCCACATTGGTATCGACAGCAGAATTGCGCCCCGCTAACACATACTTGTCGTTTGTAGCTTCAACTAACCGATCCATATCAAGCTGTAATGGTAATGATACCAAACATTCGTAAGAGAGTACAGATATGTATATTTTAGAAGAAGAAATAGTACACAAATGAATACAGATACAGGGTAAATAATGAAAACACATTACATCATGAACACACGTTAACTTACATCACATGTGTTCAAGTCACAGCCAGTTAGCATACCACCACCGAATGCACGCAATGCATCAGCTACATTCTTCATAAGTTGATCACGATTGATAACACTCAAATCTTCGTGATCACTCTTCACAACTACCTTGGCCCCAGAGAAACCAGTTCGGAACATATCATGTTTCCTAGTCATATCCTTCGCAAGCCGAACCGCATCGTCGATGGCAGATTGCGTTGAGTCATACTGAAGTAAGCGAATGCCTCCATTGCCAGGGCGGTCGGTATGGCCATAACTATCGGAGTCGAGGGCGATATACACATTAACACCCTCTTGATCGGCGGGTGTTTCTACCACAACGGCAGAGCATTCTGGGCTTGGTTGTTTCACAATTTTAAATACATCGCCGAGATTTGGAAATGATGGTAGCGGCGGTGCTATGGAAGAAAATGCTGCAGCGGTGGGAAGGCCGACGATGGCTAGTGCTAGTGCGATAGGAGATACTTTCATTGTGAATAGGATGTGTTAGTGTTAGTGTTAGATGTGTGTAGTATTAGTATGGATGTAAGAAGTTTGTGGCTTGTGGCTTGTGGCTACTGCTTTGCTAGCTGGCTGTACAGAACGCTGCTGTCATAAGTAAGAAAGTAGGGTTTGGCCGGCTGTATGTTCGCAAACAATGGCTGACTCATCCAGCGCACAATGACGATGACCCCAAGACATCAAAAAATGGATGGCTACAAATTCAAATCTAGAAGATCCGGTATTCAGAAAGATTTTCTTGGGTGGAACTAGTATGCTAGACGTCAAAATCAACCACACGTGTTGATGTCATCATTTTCACAAAGCACAAAGCTAGAGGGCGCATGATAGACCGCAGGGCTCACCACGCAACGATAACAAGGCAACCGCGGCGGAGCCAAGCTAAGTAGCTATCCGAAGCATAATAGCATTAGGATTACTTTGAAATCTATCTAATTTTTGCACTTGACATTAATTCATTCAGCACCATGAAGATCTCCGCAATAGCTGTCCTTCTCCTATCTACAGTTTCGGCTACGCATAGTCTAGCTGTTGCCACCGCCGATTCATCCTGCACGGCCACAAAAGCGGGTGGCACCGGAGTGCATGTCCCAATCGGGAAGGATGGAGAGGGTGAATACACCGCCAGCACCAAGGGATGTTTTGATGTTATTGGCGCCGCCACTCCATTGGTATTGAATGAGATTAAGAAACAACCCCTCCGTCCATTCGGCGTGGTAGTCCAGCCTATCATATCGCTGACTATGGCACAGCTGACGCCGGAACGTCACTTGGTCTGATGACTAGAATGATTGAGGCTGTGAGAGAGCGTGAAGTTGAGAAGGAGGTTGTTGTTCATTATGAAGATCAGCTGACGTAAGTAACATGTGCATATTATTTTCTTTTATGAGCATACAAAAAATACATCTTATCATACCATCATCACGTTGTGACATACCGCTTTATACATACAAGCGCAGCAATGAATGGCAATCAGTATTCAACCATGCTTTAGGTCTAAAGTCTGTTTCAGATGCATATGGAAAGCCAATTTCCAATCCCTACTCACTTCAGAATGTGTACATCGAGGCATGTGGCGTAGGTTTCCATAACCAGTGCTATCCATCCAATTCGATTGACTTTGGTGTATCCTTCACTGCTATGCATTGGTTGAGTCGTTTTCCATCCTCTTTGAGGGGTAGTAAATACATGCATGCGGCACGATGTGATACTTCTCCTCTACCCGAGAAGGAGCAGGCTGCGGAGGACTGGAAAGCAATCTTAAAAGCACGTGAGAAGGAACTTGTACCTGGTGGACGATTCGTCTGTGTTAACTTTTGCAAAGATTCGAAAGGACAATTCTTAGGTCAAACTGATGTTGGTGAGAGTATGTGGGATTCTTTCCAGTCGTCCTGGGATAAGCTGAAGGAGCAGGGTCTTATTGATGAGGACGAGAGATTAGGCGTTAGCTTTCCAAACTATTATCGGACCAAGGAAGAATTCCTCGAAGGTATTGAAGCAGACGAAGACCTATCATCGTCATTAAAGGTCGTTTCTATCGAAGAGCGTGTCGTTCGGTGTCCTTATCGTGAATTGTACAACTCTGGTAAATCTGGAAAGTCTCCTCGTGAATTTGCTGAATGGTATGTGCCTACTACCAAGACATGGTCACACTCTACGTTCAAGAGTGCGCTGAAGGCAGAACGAAGTGAAGATGAGAAGGATTCTATCATGAGCCAATTTTGGGAGAACTATACGGCATTAGTGGCAGAGAATCCTGAGGTTCATGGTATGGACTATGTACATGCTTATATCGTATTTGAGAAGGTTGAGTAAGTCAAGAAGATGAATAAGTACGATTTTCAGCGAATTTCTAAAATAGCCTTACTATTGGATTTTTGCCTGCGGCATTACCTACTACACTCTCTAAGTATTGCATGTCGAGCGAGGTCAATCAGTCTGTTTCTTCATTCTAAGTATCTTCGCTTCGTGTTCACTCTTTCAGGTATGAGTACTTCTATTCGCTCTACTCTAGAGAGATAAGAGGAGTCAAACTCAATCCTATGTACTTTTTATAAATTCGCGCATCCTTTGTCCTTTAAGTGTCAGTAGATACCACTCAGAGGATATGGGTGTTCATATGGCTTCTCTGTTTATTTGCCTGTTCTACTGTGACGATGGCGACAACTCGCTGCAAAGAAGCAAAGGTTGCTCAGGGGAACTTGAAAACTCGTTCGAAGTATTCGAAGATGAGGTTTTAGAGATAGTGAACGAAGAACTCTTCACAGTCGTCTTCGTCTTCGCATAGCTACCTCTCTCGCCAGTGCTCTCCATTGTCTGCATTGTCAAGGTATCATCTTCCGAGATCTCAAACCAGACAATGTGGGCTTCGATCGACATGGAAACCTCAAGTTGTTCGACTTTGGTATGGCTAGGTTCATGCCTCGGAATGTAAATGCCTATGATGAACAATGATGTACATGAAATGACTATCTTGGGACGCCAGGATATACTCCACCAGAAGATCTTTTATCATCCCTATAACCTTAGGTCAGATGTATACTCCTTCTCCGTAGTGTTGTGGGAGATTTTGAGTCTGAAGAAGCCATTTGCACAGTCCAAGTCCAAGCAGAGGAAAAAGATCTTGAGCTGGCAATCAACTGCATTTTCAAGAGCTGATTGCAAGACCCTTGCCATCAATCAATCGGAGATGGCCTCGATCGGTTCAAGATCAAGACATCATCAAAAGCGGCTCGTCGCAAGATCCTTGGGCTCTTCCAGTAATGAGTGAGTTGTGTGGTTCTCGATGGACACTTCCTTGAGAGAGGAGTAGAGGAGTTCGACAATAAGTCTCGCCCAATGGTGTTGGACGATCTGTTGTGTCTGTCCATTTACCATAATCGCTAATGTTGCGTCTGAAGCGAAGAGTATGTGAGTGTTGAAAGGATGGTGCGATAAACGAAGCGACCAATAAGGATAGTGACTTACGGAATCGAATCCACGGCAGAATTTCTACTACAAACCCATCCTGTGGAAGCAATACTCCATCACTTAGCTGTGCGCCATGTATTCCAATCATGGCATCGAGTGACATGTGCATTAATAGTTGTGCCTGTATTGAATTAGCCTCCTTGACGTTGGCTTTGATACAGACCACTTTTTCAGTAGAAACTTGGCTTCGCAGGCTCGTATAATCTCATTGATATTCAACCATACACGGCGAGCTTTAGCTTTACGGTCTGTCAAGCCAACAATCTTCCATTCATCTGCATTATCAATCTGTTATCAATCTGTCCTGATGTTACTCCGTTCTCCAGAAGTATATTTCGTCTATACTCTCGAATCTTCTCGTGAAGCAGCGAATCCTTCCTTTCATAACGTGGTAACAAATCCTGTCGAAGGCGATTGTACGCTGTGCATCTGTCGCCCCTACGAAAGCCACCATAACCATAACATGCATCGTCTGAGTCCAAATGTGCAACTTTATCCGCCGTGTAGAATATTTTCTGACTGTCCATGGTGGCATCGACTTCGTCATCAAGATAGTATTCATCTTCTAATTTGTACCCACAAAATACTAACTTTTCAAAGCATTGACAACTTTCATTTTGAGATCAGTGAAAGGAAGGAATCAATCTTGTCATTTTGTGGCAAGGCACCAAGAAACAAACGATGTCCATGAAATAGGGTTTTTATCGGTCCTCTGATGCAAAATGAACATAAGTTGTATATCCTCGTCCAACTTTGGTGGAAATCTCTCATCCACTCATTGAGTCCTCGAACTGTTCTAGAGTAGAATTCACCAATCATATCATTGTAGAACGATTGAACGACGAGATGGTATGGAGTCGACGAGAGACGATAGTTCGCTGGTGTTCTATCATTATCATTGTGAGCTCTTCTGTTTTGAGATGCTAATGGTGATGACACATTGAAATAGTATCGTAGATCAGGATCATGTTCTTCGGGTATATCTAAATTCGAGTACCAGACTGACGGCTGGTGAAGTAACATACGCGATGATGCAGCTACTTGATCATTGTGAATGTTATCGTAGAACCATTCACCATTGCCATGGCAAATGTTGTCCAAATGAAAGCAGCTCGGATTATCTTCCTGCTCCCAAAGGTGACGTGACGACCCACTATAATGCTCTTACCTTCTGCCGCCAGCTGCTGCTGCTTCATTTTTGACATCTTCCATTGGATTTATTATCTTTGCCAACTTTCCCCTGTATGTAGTGACGCTGTTGTGAGAAAAGAATCTGCGATGAACGTATGACGCTAAAAATGCTCAAGCCAAGAGCCAAGACGCATGTTGTTAGCAATTCCTGCACCTGTGAGCAATAAGATCATATGACGAAAGTGAACGTTATGTTAGATAGAAGATGATGTCTGCGAGAGTGTTCAACTTCATTGCATGCAGAAGTGCATCAAATGCAAGTCCTCGTTTACAACGAAAGCAATAAGAATGAACTCACCCGACAACTGCCATTTCTGACGACCTAAACCTAAAGAAGCCTCCATTGCGCTTGCTGATCGCTCTTGAACAGCTGCAGCTGTTTCTCGTTGATAGAAGTATTGTAGGCAAGCAAAAGGCAAAAGCACAAGTTGCATGGAGGTGGAGGAGATAGGCGTGCTTTGAGTGCCGGATGTGTTTTTCCACGCGAAACAGCAGGAATCCAGAAGATTTTGCAGCCAACACCATCAAGCTACGCCACATCGACAACAACTATGAACTCAACGTAGTAAGTACACAAAGATGAATCAATTCAAAGAAGATGACCTCCACCTCATGCCTAATACGACAATGGTGGTCAGCAAGCGACTCAAAGCTCCTCGCCCAATCCGAGAGTCGCCTCTTAGATTCTCTCGTGAAATACACTCATGTTCGCAAAAAGTTCAACATCGGCGGATTAAACGTACTTGAATTCAACAAGGCAGCAGCTGGTCGCACCAGGCACATCCATCCAACCATCATTCTAACCCACGGCTTCGGATCTGGCCTAGGATTTTTCTACCGCAACATTAATGATTTACACACAAGTGAAAAGGTATCACGTGTCATATGCATAGATTGGCTTGGTATGGTCGGTTCCGATCGTCCACCCTGCTGGGAGAGTCCCGTACGATCTCTATTTCAATCGTCTTCATCGTCAACCGACAATACGGGATTTTCGTTCTGTAATTCACGATTTACTCCGTCTCGTGCAGTGGACTTTTTTCTGGATCCAATGGAAGAATTATTACAATACAACAACAGCAATAATCATGGACAGGGATTATACTTTCATCCAAATGAAAAGATATGTTTGGTAGGCCACTCGCTTGGTGGATATCTCGCTGCAAGATTTGCCATGCGTCACAACAATAACAATGATGCCATCCATATATCGAAACTCATCCTAGCAAGTCCTGCAGGCTTTCAACACCCACCTCCACCAGGACAACGTCTCCCCTTCTCAAATCTACCACCAGCCATGCGACTATTAGATGCTCTATGGAGTGCCAATTTCACGCCTCAGCAAATAATTCGACTTGTGGATGAGAAACGTGGTAGACGGATGATGGAACGTGCCTTACGTGGGCGGATATCACACCTATATCGCCTACCGATGTAGATCTGTTGGCTGAGTACTTTTATCATATTATTACAGTTGCACCGCCAAGCGGAGAGTATGCAATGAATTCATTATTGGAACCGGCTGTGGCGAGTGAAGGGGGAGTAGCGGGAGTGTATGCAAGAGAATCATTTGGGCGATGGAGTAATGACGAACGAGATGCTGTTGTCGCAGGAGAAAGAGTCCAAGATTGAATCTGTAAAGGTATTATTTGGAGATAGGGACTGGATGGATGTCGTTTAATCAGTCGGCCGTGGTCAAGGAAATGAAGGAGATGCAACATAAAATGGGTATTGATGCAAATGTTCATGTGTTGCCGGGGGCGGGGCATCATTTATATTTAGATAATGCCGATGAATTTTTGCGGCACGTTCTGGATTAATGATTGTGAGCTCGACGACATCTGAGGAGCATCTGCGGTTGGTCCTCGTGTTACCTCCGGGAGGTCGACGTAAGGCAGGAGCAAAGAGAGAACTGACATACCAACTTGATGAACGGTTGGAGCGTGGCTGCGGCAAGAGGGGTCACATGACAGTGTAACAACGTTCCATGTCATCGATCTCTTTCTCTTCAGCGGAGTACAAATGGCGACACGGCTCGGAAAACATGCACGCTTTCCACGCTGCTGTCATACAAGTGCAGAATATTAGATTATTGGTCGCCTGTAAAGTACAAATTTTGGACAGATCTGATAACTTGCTGCTATCGGAGTTTGGGTGCAACATTTCGAAAATCCAGATAGGATGGAGCTGGAGCAAACTCATCAATCGCACTCCCTATCAATCGCACTGTGGGAAGTGACCCGATTCCTATGCTTCATCTAAAGGAAGTGGCCCGATTCATTATGCGTCATCTAAATAGATCGAGCTTCATCACGAGTTATTGTATGGATTATGTCTGCTCTCTATTCTCAGGGTAGATAACATTAACAGGCAGTTTAGATTTGAACCAACTGCTTATCTGACCTTGCAGCACCAAAACTTTCATTTAGCATAAAAATATATCCAGAGCCATATAAATTTGATCTTGACAAGTTACATTACATCTTTACAACCAACTCAATGGTAAGTATACTTCATAAATACTTCACAACAAACTTTTGATCTCTGCAATTACTTATCCCCCCTAAACCTAAAGACATGAATCAGTTCACTTCACTTCTACTTATTCACTGCCAAAGGCCAACTCGACTTTCATCGCCGGATCCCTTGCCTTTCCCCTTCTTCTCTCCGTCCTTCCCTTTTGCCTTTCCTTTCCCTCCTCCCTTTCCCTTCTCTTTTCCTTTCAATTTCGGTTTCTCAATACTCGCATTCATCTCATTGAGTTCCTTCTTCATCTCATCAGCTTCAGTGTCTTTCCAAGCTTCGATAATTTTACCTTGCTCATCATCGTGCCTGCCAAGGAAAGCTGCTTCGCTGCCACCTTGCATTGCGGGATTTGGTTTGACAGAAATCACCAAGTCATCTGTGTCATCGTAGCTACCAGACGTACAGCTATTCAAGCCGGGACTACCAGAACCATACATTATGTTCGCACGCACAGCTTGAAGCGATCCTTGGGGCAACGTAAACGATGCCGTCACTGTTTGAGCCCCACCATCTGGGCACGATTGACGCTCTCCAATCTGAGTCCAGACAGGATTGGTAGCATCACTTGCATAGTAAAAGTCTATGAAGTCGCTGGTTCCAATATCCCAGCACCATACATCAGCACTAATTGTCACTACGTCGCCCTCAGTCAAGTCACCCGCACCACCAGATGCAGATGCCCTAGTAACAACAATCCTGTCAATAGATTCATCAGAATGATAGGACCCACTGTTACCGTCGGTACAAGTGTCCAAGGTGTTGGGCGCATGGAGTTCATTCCCATTTGCGATACTTCCTCTACCGTTGAGCAGAGCAGCCCCTGAGTCGCACGACAAACCATAAGAGCATTTGGGAGCTCCAAGATCTGCGTCGTAAGAGGCAGTCTGAGGTCCACTTGGCCCATCATTAGTAGGCATTGGAGTGGGAGGTAGAGTTGGTACTGGGGTTGGAGGAGGAGCTGCATTGGGGTCCTTCACAGCGAAGATTAAATCATCGTGGTCATCGTAGCTTCCATTAGAGCAAGTGCTTGGAGAACCATTGTAACGCAAGTTGACACGAATGGACTGGTTGGCGCCTGACGGAACGTCAAATGCGTGCGTGATTGTTTGTGCCCCACCACCAGGGCAAGTGATTGAAGCCAAGGGTTGCCAGTCAGGACTAGAGGCGTCACTTGTGATGTAGATATCTGCAGTATCGGATGAGCCTGTGTTCCAGCACCAAAGATTCACCCTCACAAACGCACGACCACCTTCAACAATGAAGTCACCAGAAGGAACTAGAGTTCCAGAAATGATATCACCAGCTGTGACGGTAATCTGCTCGATTGATTCGTCAGACTGATAAGTTCCTGAATTACCATCATTGCAAACTGCTCCATTCTTGTTGGTATTCGAATGGTTGGGTTCACTGCCATTCGAAATTGTTCCTCTACCATTGAGAAGAGCTAGCGAGTCGCACGAGGAACCCACATTGGCACACCTAGGAGCACCATACCCCGAATCAAAGACGGCTTCCTGTAGCGGGGCAGGTTGATTTGGATTTGGTTTGACTGTGATTACCAAGTCGTCTACATCGTCGTAGTCATCATACGTGCAGCTAGCTGCACTCACAGGGGTAGAGTAATACATCAGATTAGCACGGACAGCTTGGATTGACCCCTGGGGCAACGTATACGATAATGTTTTGCACTCCTCCACCTGGACACTGTTGACGATCACCGATCTGAATCCAGACAGGATCTGAAGCGTCATTTGCATAATAAAAGTCGATATAGTCATTAGATCCATCATTCAAAACACCACACAGTCGCTGAGACTGGTAACATCATCACCCTCAGTGAAGTCATTGCCACTGCCAGAGGTCTGCGCCACAACAATCCTGTCGATAGATTCATCAATGTGGTAATTTCCATAATGTCCGTCGATACAAGAGTTCAAGGAGTTGGGTTGATTGGGTTCATTACCGCCGCTTATCATATTTCCTCGACCATTAAGGAGATCTCCTGAGTCACATGACGAACCAAAAGAGCATTTGGGAGCACCAAGGTCTGAGTCGTACGAAGCTGACTGAGGTCCACTTTGACCAACGTTGGTCGGCATTGGAGATGGCGGGTTAGTTGGAGTTGGAGCTGGAGGTGGAGTGGGTGTAGTTGGAGGATTGGAAGGAGCGGGCGTTGGAGGGTTCGAAGGTTGGGGTGTGGGATTTGGAGTTGGATTTGCAGTCGGAGGAGCTGTCGGAGAAGCTGTCGGAGGATTGGAAGGTGCGGGCGTTGGAGGGTTCGAAGGCTGGGGTGGGCTGGGGTGTGGGATTTGGAGTTGGATTTGCAGTCGGAGGAGGTGTTGGAGAATTTGTCGGAGGAGCTGTCGGAACGGAGGTTGGAAGTGGAGTTGGAGCCTTAGTCGGTGGAGCCGTGGTTGGAGAATTTGAGGGCTGGGGCATAGGTGGCGAAGTAGGAATGGGCGTTGGCTGTGTAGTTGGGTAGATTCGAAGGTTGGGGCGTGGGATTTGGAGTTGGATTTGCAGTCGGAGGATTTGTTGGTGGGGAAGGTTGATTTGGTCTGACTGTGATTACCAAGTCGTCTACGTCGTCCCAGTCACCATCCGTGCAACTAGCTGCACTAACAACATTACTAGAACCATATATTGACATCAGATTAGCACGGACAGCTTGGATTGACCCCTGGGGCAACGTATACGAAGCTGTAATGATTTGCAGTCCTGCACCTGGGACACTGTTGACGATCACCAATCTGATTCCAGACAGGATCTGAAGCGTCACTTGCATAATAAAAGTCGATATAGTTGCTGGAAGATTCATAACACCACACAACCGCTGAGATGGTAACATTATCACCCTCAGTGAAGTCATTGCCACTCCCAGATGTCTGCTTCACAACAATCTTTTCGATATGTTCATCACTGCAGTATTGTCCTCTACTTCCGTCGATACAAGAGTTCAAGGTGTTGGGTTGGTTGGGTTCATGACCGCCGGGGTTCAGATTTCCTTGGCCACCCAGGAGATCTCCTGAGTCACATGACGAACCAAAAGAGCATTTGGGAGCACCAAGGTCTGAGTCGTACGAAGCTGATTGGGGTCCACTTTGACCAGGAGTGGGCGGGGGCGGGTTAGTGCAGCCGCTGCCGAAATAGATCTTGACGTCAGCAGAATCATTGCCGTCAATACTGACAACTTCAACTGTCAGGGATTCGCCGCCAAAGTCTGAGTTGGTATAACTTTCCCCAGAACTTAGCTTGCCAAGTAGCTTTGCAACGGAGGAGAGTAGACCACCACCTTTTACTACTTGTACGACAGTAACTAGATTTCCAGCCTCTTGGGTTTGCCTATTGATACCTTTCTGCGCGTTAAATGCAACGAAGATATCGGCTCCAACGTTATCGGCTCCAGTGATATCGGCTGGATTTACGACCTTGACGAGCACCTTGTTTGAAGTGGTATTATAATCAGCAATTCCAGAAAGTGTTGTGACGAGGCAACCGTCAAATACGCTATGCTTCAACGTCTTATCTCCATATGCCCCTTCTGGTCCGTACCAACCAGATTGCCAGCTCTTGGCCGCATTAAAACACTAGAAGCAACGATGTGAAAAAAGCAGAGTTGCAGATAAAAAATAAGAAGAAAATAAGAATAAGAATATAAGTCAAAGTCAGAACATAATGACGTCTTTTCTCACCATAACTGGTCCTTCATCCTCAATGTAGCTAAAGCCCATCATGCCAGATTTATCACCATACGTTGCTTGTTTACCTACATCACCCTCTCCTGAGTGACCAAAGCCGAGATTACTGGAACGAAGAGTAACGTGAGTATTGATTTTAAGCGAAGTAAAAACACATAAAACGAGAGCAAAGCAATACGACTCACTGCCCAAGCTCATGCATTTGAGCAGAGGGGTAGTTACACCACTCATCATTGTAGTAACTGAAGTAAGTATATTGGCCAGCGTAAGCAATCCCACCGCTTGTCTTGGGAGGTAAGCAGTCTGAAAAGTAAGCAAGAGGAGGAGGAGAGAAGGAGGGAGTTAGAATGAACTTTGAGCTGCAAAAAAGAGTTCAACAAGGATGATTAGGGCACACTCACACATCCAGTGGTCAGCAAGATCCTGCATTTCGTTGATGCCAAAGATTTCCATGATTTTGTCAGTCACTTCGTTGCGGAGGACGTGTGGGGAATTTCCTTCCGCTGGAATCATCCACTGAAATCGTGACAACTCCATTTTCAATCGACACTCCTCCAGAACCAGAATGACTGGCCAAGGGACTGAAAGTGAGTTGTCCGAATGAACACTGATCATAACCGACTGCGAGGTTGAATTGATCACCTCCCTCCCCGATGCCAAAGACCTTGCTGCGCAAATAAGCTTCAGAATTTGAGTACACATCATCGGTAGTTTGTACCCTCACAGCAACGACGCTCTTGTTACCTATAGCAGGAGAATACGAACGGCTGCAGAGGCCAAGATTGTACTGCTGCTCTTGCTCTTCGGTTGTTCCCGCGATGTTCCTATCGAAGAGATTCGTCGTCTTCTTCTTGCTCCTTTTGCCTTCCTTTGAGGGCTTAATCTTCGCTCCATTCATCTTAGCCTTGGCAGTCTTTTGTCCCAAGAGTAACTCCTTTAGGAATATTGACCAATTGGCCAGACTTGAGACTCTTCAATTCTTTAACATCAACATCATCTATCTCGTAGATTAAGTCGTCGACCATGATGTTGTATGTTTCGTCATGGCTGGAATCTTCATATTCAATCAAGGTCTGTAATAATGAAGAAAGATGATGATGATGATTAGAGGACGAGTAAATAATAAGTAAAGGAGACTACAGCCGGCGTCCGGCGTGGGAGACGATAAATAATGGCAGACGACTGCGAATAATGAACTGTATCAGTATCACTTTCACTTACACGCACGAATGTTCCTGGCCTGTCTTCAGTGATTTCGAGGGTGTCTCCGATTTCAAATTCACCATCAACCCCGCGGAGTAATGACGCTTTGACTTTGACATTGGCGGGGAAGAAGAAGAACGCTGTGGAAGCGATGAGCGTAGCTACTTGGCGGAGCTGCATACTGATGACAAGAATACCTTATGATGGTGATGGATTATTGATTTTTGATTATTGGCACAGTCCAAGAGTGTAAAGGTGGCGGAAGGTCGGCTACACTACACCTCCATGGCTAAGCCAAGGTGGAGCGTTCGTGAATAAACGCTTCCGTCGAAGTACCTCGAATTTGTTCACTTACATTTTGTATTAATTCCGCACGTAGAGGATCTAATTTCGTGACCCATCATTTGTCTTAGTGATTCATTCTGACGTCGACGCTTTTGGTACTTACATACTCTCTTGGTGATGGCGTCGCCCGCGCGCGGAGCCCCAAAACTCTGGACAATGGGTATAAATCAGCTCATACTACCCGTGAAATGACAAATATACCCTCAAAATGACCCAAAAATTCCTCTGAAACCTCTCCCCAAATCGATTCTGTTGTGGGCACGCCCCAATCCCCGAATCTGGTGGCCTGACCACCTGTAGGACCTGTCACGTTATTTTAGAGTGCCACAGCGGAGTATGGTCACTTTGTTCAGACGGTTACAATACCGCCTCAGCAGAAGATTGGCGTTGGCACTTTTCGGTACTCTCTTGTGGGCGTCGCCCGCAGAGGCTACAATATGTACTTTTAGAGAGTAGCCACGGCGGAGTACTCTATCGACTCGGCATCGCTCGGCAGAACATCGGCATCGGCATCGGCATTTTTTCCATCCCAATCCCAATCATTATTTGAACCTATCAGAATGTCCTTTTTTGCTTTTTGAGTTCTGCAGCTGTAGTTTCTAGGTATATCATATCACTTATGAAATTAGGTAAATGTTGCATTATCGCTACCTGCCTAGACATCATTGAACCAACAATTGGAGTCTTCATACGCCGAGGGCAGAACCAAACAGAAACAGCGTTGCAGTCGGGACCACGGGAGAGGGTTGTCTCTCCTACCACCTACCACAGCTCGTTATAGATATAGAGCCCGGGATATATTGACGTGAATGTCAATAAGCCTGCATATAGGCGAGATATACAAATACAAGTATTTGCACGTGCACGAGAGTATAAGCATATACCCATCTCTATCTCTATCCGTGGTTGTTTTCACCGCGTCGGAGTGCTGCCTGAGGCCTGAGCCCGTTGGCGACGTATCAGTATCAAGAAGGCTACACGTGCCGCTTTCACTGAAAGCAGCCAATAAGCTTGATGTTCACCAGAAGTTGTTTCGAGATCATCGAGATTGATTTCCATCAAATATTTATCCTCCTCTCCTAGCCCTTCTAATTCTAAGCCCATCTCTTTCTCTTGCTGCTCCCCTATAGTCTATAGCTATTTGTAGCTCCTCCTTCCTCTCTAACTCTAACTCAAGCATACCCGAAATTTTATCATGAATCAAGAAATTCCTCACCAGCCACTGTCCATGTGTCATCTCCATCAGCTTGATTGAGAAGCTTTGTGCCCATTTTGCGCCCGAAACCGAAACCGAAAGATAGCTGCCCTCTCCAGACGACGATGTGTCTCTTGAATCGCACAGAACTCATTGGATATCCATTCCTTCCATAAACCGCCGCCATCCAATCTGCCAACTTCCGCAATATCGGGTCATGATCGCTAGCAATGCAGTCCATAAAGCTTTTGCCATTCCGGGCCCTCACGAACCTCATGATATACTTTTCCACAGCACTTCACATGTCCCCACCGATTGCAGCCAGGAGTGTAAATGATCCGCTGACATCTGAAAACATTTTTCCCTATCCTCTTCTTATTCTTCTATACTATCGTTACCGACTCTATAATGAACCACCAGCAGCGGCTCAGGCTCATATTCACGTCGCTACAGATATTGTAATGGTGAAAGACGGAGCTACTGAGCTAGCTCTACGCTCAATTGGCAATCATCGAGTCGCATACGAGGCTGTAACATCTCCACTACAAGTGTAGTCTTCATGAGCCGTATACATTTCCTTCTATTATCGTTACCAACTATAATGAACCACCAGCAGCGGCTCAGGCTCATATTCATTTCGTTACACACATTGAGTTGGTGAAAGACGGAGCTAGCTAAGTAGAATGGGCAGACATAGACATAGACATGTCCAAGTGTTTGCATCTTCCTGTAGACGTTTCAAGTTTTGCAGCGACTGGCCATAACCATAAGTCATGCATCTGCCTCTGGCATCGTTTTGTTGAGCTGGTTGCGGCTGCCCGCTGCCCCTCTGTGGGAAAGGGCGTTTTCTCCCACCCTATATAATCATTGTTGTCGAAGCCACCACGTGAGGCTGTGGGAGGAGGACCAATAGATTGCTGATGTCATTGTCCTGCCTGCTCGCTGCTGCCGAGCTGTAGCCAAGGAAGCCCTTCACTTCTTTCGCAAAGCACTCTCCAACTTTGCCGAAGTGGGAGAGTTTTGGCGCCTTTCAAAGGCCTTTTAGGAAATAACATAATAAGAAAGTGAAGTCTCAGATCTCTTCTCAGTTACACGAAAAGGTCCATTTAATTCTGTTCCCACCTACAAACATCGGCCGATGAACCTACTTTCCTATATAATCACTTAGTGTAGATAATGTCGCCTCTTGAGGGCCCACCAGACGTACTTTAAAATTTCTGTTACATAGGTATTGTATATTGTACCGTTTTCAAACTCCAACTTGTTAGCGGGCAAAGCTAGGCAGCTCCTAACGGCGTCTTTTCAAAAAACCTGTAGCCCTTGTACGCAATAATGAAACCTATAGGCCACACAATGGCTCATACTTTATTCTAACAAATTACACGAGGCCTATCGCCTTTTTTGAAAACGGTACAAAAGTACCGTTTTGCCTCTCACGTAGAAACATACCAGAGCTCTACACAAAACGGTACAAAAGTACCGTTTTCAAAAAATGCTTGGGATATCCCAACCATCTTGAAAACGTTACCTCAGTAACGTTTTGCTCTTGGGCCCAGTACCCGTAAGGCCTTAAAACGTTACCGAATGAACGTTTTCGAACTCCAACTTGAACGTCGCAAAGCTAGAGGCAGCTCCTAACGGCGTTTTTTCAAAAAAATCTGTAGCCCTTGTATGCAATAATAATACCTATAGGCCACACAATGGCTCATGCTTTACTTTAATAAATTGCACGAGGCCTATCGCCTTTTTCGAAAACGTTACCGAGGTAACGTTTTGCCGCTCACGTAGAAACATACCAGAGTTCTACACAAAACGTTACCGAGGTAACAGGTAACGTTTTGAAAAAATGGTTGGGATATAGGAAAGTGAACCTCCGCGAACTACATAACCCCCCTACTCGGCTTAGACCCCCCCTCCAAATCACAGCCTAGCCAAAATAATATTTAGACCCTCCTCCCCGTTTCTACTAGTACTTACTAGGGAATTAGTATGTGACTATTCCGAAAGTCACAATCCGCGGGAGGGGCTACGTTGGGCACGGCTTTTCTGGGCACGGGTTGGGCACGCCCTATGATGTGACGATTCTGCCACGTCACCATACCACGCTCTCCCACCACCCCTTCTTTCCACCACAAGCCCCGCACACAGTCAAAGTTAGATACCCCAGTAACTACATCATAAGCCATAAAGTCACCGCGGCAACACCAACTAGCATAAATCATAGTCACTACAGCAAAACACTACCGCTCATTCCACTTTCGTCGTCAGATTTTTTCGTATTCTTGCCGCTGCTTCAATAATTGGTCATCTACGACCTATCGAATTTACACACAACATACCTTACAAACAAATCAATGTTGGTCGATTATTATGACCTACATCGATTCGAGTTGTTCCAGCAGAAGGTTCGCCGATACGGTGGCGAAGCAGCCGTCCGTCATGACTATAATATTTACAACAGAAAATACACTCCTCCACAATTGAAGGATCAAATGAAAAGCGGCAACTATTTACATAATCAGAACCTGAAATGGTGGCGGACAATAAACAAGAACAAACCTTCACCAAAAAAAATATCATTTTTGTCATCATCATTGCAATATGACTCCAAAAGAGACAACAAACGGAAGGCGATGGAACTTGACAATTCAACTGTTTCATTTCAGTTCAACAAAGTCACAGCAAAGAAGAAACGTAAAGCGGGGAAACACAAAGCACAACTCACCGCCAAACATTTAACTAACTCTCCTGCACCCCTCATTACACCACAATATGGGGACTTTGTTGAGGTTGAATTCTCCTCCAATTCAAGCGTTTATGTTCTTTATGCTCGCGCAGATAGCGAATGCCCCCTGCTTCGTGACATACATGAATGCTGCTATAAAGGAGCCGGAAATACTCTTGACAATTCTCTTGATGCTTTGCCCAAAAGAGCTTGGGAACAAGACAACCATGCTGGTGGGGGATATGCAGCATTTGGGATTGGATCCATGGATAAAAGACAAACTGGGCCCTTCTTTCTTATGAATCATCAATATGAAAAGGCAAAAGCTATTACTTCCTCTCTCTCTTCCATCTTTGGTAGAGTTGCGGCAGCCTTGCTGAACTACACACCTAATGTATTTAGGGAGAATGAAAAAATTAAGAGCATAAATGCAAACTTCTCTTTCCCACCAATTGGTTGCCAAGGTGCAGTTGGCTGGATGGCAAATCAAGTTGCGATTCGCCGCATAGGCAAGGGATGCCAGAAGAATGCAATGATAGAAGACAGTGTTGTGGCATTGCACGCTGACACCGGGGATTTGAGTACAATGCACCCGCTTGTATACATACCGCGCGGTGGTCCAGATGGAAGAGGTGGAATTATAGCAGATTCCCACTTGGTCATTGCGGAAAGCGAGACTGGTGGCAAATACATTCAAATCGAGACAAATGTGAGAGATACTGTCTGTATAGTGGTCTTCAATAGCGCACTGAATTTGCATGGGTTGGTCCAATCATCCCCTGAAGGTGAAACTGAAGATGCCTGGAGCACGAGGCTCATTCCATTCATTACAAAGCAAATGTATAACTTCATGTTAAAGAACAAATCTGCAGCGCCAATTGATAAGTTTAATGTTCTAAGAGTAAAGTAAAACACATCTTTTCCTACGCATATTTGCTCAAACATTGGTACCATACTGCCTCTGTAATGTGTGGAGAGAATTTTTTCTCTGAGAATGATCTATTCTATGTCATCTTCATTCCCAGGAATCACTGATTTTGATAGGGGATAAGCACCTATTGATTACCCCACCAATCACCCAACCAGTGAATTAGCAACTTTTGTTGCATAAAATGAAATAGTAAAGAAGAATGCTTGTGCTCAAGCCACAAAATTAAATCAGTTGTCTTTATCTTTACAGAATCATTTTCCATGAAGAAACACGTAATGGCTATTACTTTGTCCTTCTCTTGCCCATAGTGCAACTGTATTATGATCGAAATACATGGGTTGACAATCTTTCATGGCCAATCCCCTTAGAATGATATTCGCCTTGTATACCACACTGTTCAAAACAAACACCTTTCCAACAACTTGAATCCCAATCGCATCCTTTGCAACACAAGGATCAACATCAGCTGTTGATTTTGTTTCGTCCAAAACCGAAACAGTCTCAATCAATCCCCAAGTTGATTTCACTAATCTTTTCCCAATCTGCTTTGCAGCTGCGCAATTTGCCTTGTTGTGTCCAATACCCTTACAAAGATCACAAGTTGAAATGTGACGTTTTGCCGTAACCACTGCTTCCACTCCGCTTATCTTTCTTTTCATGCAAGTTCCACCTTCGCCCCGTTTCCTTGTAGAAGGAAGGATGCCTTGAGGGTTGTTGATGTTATTCTTACCATCCGCAACTGTAAGATCAAGGTACGACGCAGCTGCTCCTTTTAATTCTTCTTCCCCGACATTTTGAATATTAGCAATCATGTAATTCACAACTGGCAAAAGCTTCTGGTATGTTTCGTTGCTGCGCGATGCAGTACTGGCAAGCTGTTTGAATTTGTCCAACAGAATATTGTGCATTTGAGTCGAATTCAAACGTTTCGCTTTCTTTGCTGTATAACGTTTTGCAATCAATGGGTTGGCAACAAGATCTGACACAAATTCCCCTACACCTTCACCGCCAGCAACTTGTACATTATCTGTTGCATTAGTATGCAGCTCAACTGCACCAACGACTCCCTTCTCATCTGGCAGATCAAAATCGGCACCCCCAAAATCTGCTGCAGGAGTGTCATCAATGGAAGAACCACCATTTCTTTGTGGTGCTGGAGAAATTGCAGGGATTGACTTCACTTCGGTATCATTAAGTTTCCAATGATTGTGAAACTGTGACTCATTGAATTCAAAATCGCATACTCGTTGGATGTGCTTGCATGGCTGTCCACTGTTGATGTCCCTTTTGCACCACATGCAGTAATACACACCGTCTCTGAATTCTACAACCCTCCTTGGTTGTGTCACTCTATCTGGACCTTTTAAATAAACCAAATATGCCTTAGTCACACCTCTTGCCTGTTGCTCAGCAGACAGTACTGCCATTTCCTCATATGAGTACTCTTGAGCTTCTAGGTTTGTCTTGATGAAGTTATCCACAACTTTGACAGAACATTTCATCGAACATTCTTGAGCCGCTTTTGTTCGCATGCCTTGGACATCATCATCGTAGACTGCAACTCGTGCTTTGACTCTTTGCTTTCGTTCCTCAGAAGTCTTATCCTCATCTTTCTGAAGGTGTTGCTGGACGACACCAGTAAAAGAATGAACTTGTCCTCCAAGATGACGTTGGAACGCTGAGAATGATCCCTCGACAACGGAACTTGCCTCCATATCCAGTGTGAAATTCTCAATTCTCCAAGGATTCCCCCACCGCTCTTTATAAAGGGAAAGTTGCTGAAGATATTCTGCAGCCCCTGGCCATTTGCGGCATGCTTCATTCAAGCGAACATCCCATTCCTGTTTACATGTGGTGTTCTTCACCAGATGTTGATACACAAAGGACTTGCAATCCGCATAGCCTGGGATGTGTTTCAAATTACGAGGGAAATCTAGTCTCATAATATGCCATGTACAGGCACCAAAGAATGTGACAGAAGGGAGAAATCGTTGTATAGGCTCCACACCAACTCCTACAAAAACAACAAAGAATTCGGTCGTAAGCAGCTCCTTGCATGATGTTGAGATGCACACATGAACAATGGTGTTGTATACTTACCCAAATCTGACATGGTGGCTTTCACAATTTCAGCAGCAAAGGGTGACATAGTAACAAGGCTTTGCAGCACCCACGATACAGCTTCATTGCTAGCACACATAGTCATTGCTCCCATTACAGTTTGAGATTTGCCTTCATGATCTGAAACCATAACATTCCAAAAGCAAAAGTTGCTTGTATTGACACCACTCCTTGTGTCATCAATGAATATCATAGCACCATGTCTGAGAAGTCTTGCCCTCATCCTACCAGTCTGCCATGCAGTTCCACTGAATCTGTGTTCTGAATCAGTTGTAACTCGACTGTCATATCCATCTACTTCTTCCTTTAAACCTCTATGCAACATTAGCAGGTTATCAATGCTGTCTTTACTCCCGGCAGAAATCTCATTTGCTAAGTCTTCGTTATGAAGATAGTCAGTCCATTGACCTATCTCCTCCTTAGAGCACTCATTTGGTTTCCAATTTTTTATGGGCTCATCATTTAGAAGTCTGTAACGCAAATTGGTAGCCTCTTCCAGTGTTGCATCCAGAAATCCTGATTGAATCAACCAACTTTTGACATCATCAGTGCCATATCTACGCGCTTTCACTTCTTTACGTAGGTGCGCTAAAGCATAGTCAGGATATGTTCTCCCTGCTCTCTTCCGTAATGCGAAAATCATCTCCTGGTCATCTCCACCATTACAACCGTTTGTATGCTCTAGAGAGACAGATGTTATACGGACAATTTCATCATTACGGCATGCGTCATTAGGCATTCTTTCACGTGCAGCACTGATGTGCCACTCACAGCCAGTCTTCAGAGACTGACGAGTTGGCCGGGCACCCTTGATCCCTTCTTTCTTTTGTGACTTGTGGGTTCCTGATCTAGGACAGGTGTATCGATAGCTAATGTAATTATCTGCTTGCGTTCTTTTGTTTTCTGTCTTTTTTTGTTTAGGAAACATCCGCACAGTCACGCAATAATCTTCCACTGCTTGTTTGAAGAGTTGTTCCGATGGAAACACATCGTTGTTGTTAAAAGGTGCAGTGGCAGTGGAGGTATTAGTGGATGTATTGGTGGCCAAATCTAATTCTGCCTCTTCAGTTGGTGAAGTTGTTGTGGTTGTGTTGGTGGGCATATCAATGGTGCCAGTCAGACCGTTTTGCATCGTCATATCAATAGGTTCGCTTGGGTTTTGTTGAGGAATTAGATGTTGCTGTTGCTGTTGGTTTTGAAAAAGCGATGCTTGATTGAGAAAAGGTGCAGGTGGTCGAAAATTGATGGGAAAAAGATGCTGAAGCTGATGATGATTATAACTTGGCCACTGATTGTTGGAAGATGGCAGAGGAGGAAACAAAGTGGCGAAGTTGCTGTTGTAATGTGGCATTACGCTATGAGCAGCGCCTGTGTCATGCGGATGTTGCATGTTTGTGGAGGTGGAGGTTGACAAACACGCACCAGAGGAAGAAGCAGGACCAGGATTACCAGGATTCATTAGTAGATTGGTGCTTGGTGACGACCTCCTGCCACTGTTATCGTTGTTAATATCCTGAGAATGTGCGGATTGCATGATGTATTAATGACACTGGTAACACTTAGCTTACTTTATTTTTGTCATTGGCCGCGCTGCAGCAACATAAAGAGAGAGAGAGAGAGAGAGAGAGAGAGAGAGAGAGAGAGAGAGAGTAGAGAGAGAGCGCGCCTCTTGTTGAAAGATAATTCTGCCTTTTAGGGTTAATGGAGAGAGCGTGGTATGGTGACGTGGCAGAATCGTCACATCATAGGGCGTGCCCAACCCGTGCCCAGAAAAGCCGTGCCCAACGTAGCCCCTCCCACAATCCGCGCTGAATTGTCGAAAAATATTGAAAAATGGGAAAATAATTGCTACGTAGGAACTAGTACACCTCGTACAGAGATAGATAATAACCATGGCGGCCGGAACAGCCACCGAACACACCTTAGCATTACTAGGAGATATTAGAAATAATTCTTTAAAACATACAGGGGACACGACAACGATGAGAGCTACATGGTTGAAAAACAGTATCAGAATTCGTTTGTTACCAGAGGAGATAAAGAGAATCGATGGAAAATTGGTCACGGCGTTGATGTTACACGTCGTCGGGCAGAGACACAGGAGACGATATCATGGAGAGACGACCATGCAGGGAACGGATAGAAGGCAGGGAATTTGGCAGGTAATTTTTGTAAAGAAGACATTAGTTGGATGGGCACCGATGGAGGATATGGATATGATGGATAAGAAATGGGAGGGAACATCCCACCGGAGATGGGATTACCAGCATCATGGAGAGGGAGCACCAGTTACGGCAGTGGACCAGATTAGGAAAATAGCAGGTTTATTACCAGAACCCCCCCCGAAGCCGCCGTGGCCACCCCCTGCCAGGGGTGGATTGGGAAAAGCAGAGAGGATTGTGCAGATTACCTTCTGGCGGGTAATTAAAGAAGCCAGCAGCCACAAACGGCACAGCAGTTTAGAGATCGACAATCTCATTGGTCGTGCCACCTTCATCGACAATTGTTTCCGTATTAGCATGAACAACAATAATGAGCATCATGGAGAGGGAGCACCAGTTACGGCAGTGGACCAGATTAGGAAAATAGCAGGTTTATTACCAGAACCCCCCCGAAGCCGCCGTGGCCACCCCCTGCCAGGGGTGGATTGGGAAAAGCAGAGAGGATTGTGCAGATTACCTTCTGGCGGGTAATTAAAAAAGCCAGCAGCCACAAACGGCACAGCAGTTTAGAGATCGACAATCTCATTGGTCGTGCCACCTTCATCGACAATTGTTTCTGTATTAGCATGAACAACAATAATGAGCATCATGGAGAGGGAGCACCAGTTACGGCAGTGGACCAGATTAGGAAAATAGCAGGTTTATTACCAGAACCCCCCCCGAAGCCGCCGTGGCCACCCCCTGCCAGGGGTGGATTGGGAAAAGCAGAGAGGATTGTGCAGATTACCTTCTGGCGGGTAATTAAAAAAGCCAGCAGCCACAAACGGCACAGCAGTTTAGAGATCGACAATCTCATTGGTCGTGCCACCTTCATCGACAATTGTTTCCGTATTAGCATGAACAACAATAATGAGCATCATGGAGAGGGAGCACCAGTTACGGCAGTGGACCAGATTAGGAAAATAGCAGGTTTATTACCAGAACCCCCCCCGAAGCCGCCGTGGCCACCCCCTGCCAGGGGTGGATTGGGAAAAGCAGAGAGGATTGTGCAGATTACCTTCTGGCGGGTAATTAAAAAAGCCAGCAGCCACAAACGGCACAGCAGTTTAGAGATCGACAATCTCATTGGTCGTGCCACCTTCATCGACAATTGTTTCCGTATTAGCATGAACAACAATAATGTCATCAGCACAAACAACAACAGTGTCATTAACAACTTCCTCGACGATGGGGAAACAACTTTTTCTGTGCCAGATACAGGTGTTACGCTGCAGATTTCGAGACATCTGAGTAGCAGGTATTACAGTATTAGGAGAGGCAACACCAAAAGCTTTCTTCAATGTAGTTTAGGTGCTTCTTACCAAGACAAGTTGGATGATAGTGCTCGTATGAACGACTTCGCTCTGGCCTCACAAGCCACGGCAGAGATGCAGGACGCCCCTCCACGTTTTACGCGTGTTGTGGGGCGAGCGGTGTAATGGATCCACGGCAGCCTCCACCCTCCTTTGCCCGGGAGGCCGAGGTGAGCCATTTCAGACAGAGGCAACGTGAATATAAGTCTAATAGGCCATCCAAAACAAAGAAGAAGAAGAAGTCAGCACAAAGAGCACAGCAATATCGAGATTCTATGAGACGCCGCAACACCATTGCAGGAGGAACCAAGCTGGAGGATGCGTTGGATACAGACACAATGAGGCAGTTGCTAGCGGATCGTACAAGACAACGCGATGATCCATCCAACAGGGAGCTTGACGAGTTATTGGAGTCGCAGCAGCATAGATCTACTGAGCTGGACGGCCTGCGGTCGGTCGGCCTAGATAATAAGGCAGACAATTGCTCAGTGAGCAGCATCAAGGTGCCGGTGTACGGCCCGCTTAGGGTGGCCCACAAAGGACACGAGACGGTTCGAGTATTGTCCATGAACATCAATGGCCTCAGCCTGTGGCAGCCCAACAACACCAAGATAGAACGACTGAAGCACGTGCTACGAGAATACAGGGTCGACGTGTTGGGGCTCCAAGAGACCAACACCAATTTTCGGGCGTTAAATCCATCCTTACAGATTGCTAACACCCTTCGGCACGGAGATGATAGAATTGCATCGGTTCATGCTCACAATACGCGGGAACTCCACAACATCGGGAACTTCCAAGCAGGGGGGACAGCGGTGGTTCTGAGAGAAGAATTGGCGGGCCTACCTACCACTAGGGGGCAGGATGAAACGGAGCTAGGCATGTTTTGCTGGTACCGCACCGAGCCGACAAATGGAGTGGGAACGGTGTTCATCTCAGCGTATGCACCCTGCCGCTCGGAAGGGGTTGGCACCTACTACCAACACATCGTGAGGTACATTCAATCCCATCAATTCGATACAAACCCCAAAGACCTATTTCGTCGAGAGCTCGTCGCGGCCATTATAAAGTGGAGGACATTAGGAGATCGAGTGGTACTAATGATGGATGCTAATGAGAATGCACTGGACGGCGAATTGAGCAGGCGGCTAGCAGGCAATGACATCAACATGCGAGAGGCTGTTCACAGAATCATGCCTGGACAGAAAGGGCCCTTCACACACTTCAGAGGCAACGACAATGGAAATGGGGCGATTGACGGTATTTGGGTGTCAGACGATATCGAACTGATCAGCGCTTGTTACCTCCCCTTTGATCCAGACTTGGGAGATCATCGGCCGGTGGTGGTAGATTTGCAAACCAGATCCGTCCTTGGCACTGCCCTCTGTCGTATTGTGCCTCCAAAGGCCAGGAAGTTGAACTCAAAGGTCCCGCGGGTACGAGACAAATATCTCGAGTTAGTAAGAAAGGGTTTCCACGAGAAACAGATTGACCAAAAACTCTCCGAGTTAGAGGCTCTTGCCTCCTTCCCGCCTGACGCAGAATTCATTGCCCAGATGGAAACACTGGACAACATTGTCGAAGATGTACTCTTGTACGCGGAGTCCAAGTGCAGAGTCCTTTATCCAGCTCATTATGAATATTCTCCAGCGATACAATCTTGGTTAGATAAACGCCACCTCCTGAAATGGATACTACGGCACCATCTAGGGAAGCAGGTCAATATGGGGAATATGCGGAGATTCGCAAAAAGGAGAGGTCTAGAACAGTGGCTGTCTACCCCCGTTCCGGAACTGGTGGACTTGTATCGAAGCACAAAAGAGCATACGAGACAGCTACTGGCGGATTCTCCCTACTTGCGGAAGCACTTCTTAAATGAGAAACTCAACGAGGCAATAGCAAATGAGAGGGAAGCAGAGGCAGTCAGAGTGAAAGCCATCCTCAGAGGTGAGGCACAGCGCAAGTGTTGGCAAGGCATCAAAAGAGCCACAAAGGCTAAGGAAGTGATGAGTGTAACAAGAGTGGAGGTCGTGCAGGACGATGGTTCAGTGGTTGAGCATACGGCCAAAGAGTCGATTGAGGAGGCGCTGAAGACCGAGCTGCGAACAAGATTTGGACGGGCCACCTCTGCACCGATTTGTCAAGGTGCTCTATTTGAACTACTGGGTAATTTCGCCGACACATCAGCCGCAGTAGAGATTCTGGAAGGCACGTTTGTGCCACCACCAGACACGGATCCTCGGACGCTCCTCTTATTCGATGAAATGGCCTCGATCTGGTCCCGGATGGGAAACGGGGAGATCTCGATCTCGGTGTCACAAGAGGACTTTCAGTACTACTGGCGACACGTGAAGGAAAGAACTTCTTCCTCCTTATCGGGGATTCATTTTGGGCACTACAAGTCGATGGCACATGATGACAAATTGTCACAGCTGATGGCTAGGAAATTGTCTCTGACCACCACAACTGGAGCAAGTCCTGATAGATGGGCACGAGGACTGTCTGTAATGCTGGAAAAAATCGCAGGGGTAGCTGTGGTGAACAAATTGCGTGCCATCCTCCTACTGGAAGCAGACTTCAACTTCTGCAATAAACTCATTTTCGGGCACAGGATGATCAATTCAGCGAGAGAGGAAGGCATGATTCCAGAGGAGATCTTCAGCTCCAAAGGGAAAACCGCAGAGGACGCCATTCTGCAGCAGGTTTTACTTTATGACATCGCCAGGGTCACCAAACGCCCGCTTCTAGTTGCTCAAGTCGATGCGGCACAGTGCTATGACAGGGTGGCCCTTCCAGCCGCTAGTCTCACCCTCCAAGCGTTCAAAGTTCCAAACTGTGCAGTACTGTCGATGCTACGTCCCCTTCACAACATGGAGTTCTTCCTGCGTACAGGCTACGGGCAATCTGAATCTTACTTCGGCGGGAAAGAGGACGGCAAGCAGGGGCTCGCTCAAGGTAATGGCGCGGCTCCTGCCACTTGGCAACAGACGAGTACCACGATAGTAAATGTGCAACGTCGGAGCGGACACGGTGTCACGATAGAATGCCCGATAACTAGGAAATCTGTCCGGCAGGTGGGGATCCTGTACGTTGACGACACCAACCTTTGGGCTGGTTTGGACGAAGATGATGACCTGTTCTCGACAGCAGCTAAAGGCCAAGCCTCAATCTCGGATTGGGGGGGATTACTCGGAGCGACAGGGGGTGCTTTAAAAGGCGAGAAGTGTGGGGTAACTATCCATCATCAATCAGCGGACGGCAAAGGGGGATGGGTGTATACTGATCAGCAACAGCGACGGCAGGGAGAGACAGACGGAGCCGAGATGGAGGACAATGATCTGTCCTCGCTAGCCTTCCATGTCCCGACAACCTCAGGAGCTACGGAACCAATCGACAAACTCCCTACCAATAAGGCAGACAACAACCTCGGATTATTTGCCAGACCAGATGGAAAGGCGGATCAGCATTTCGAACAGATGAAAGAAAGAGTGACAACGTGGACCGCTCAGATTAAAAGTGGGCACATCCCGGTTAGGTCGGTCTGGATGAGCTACTCCTGCCAACTGTGGTCAGGATTGCGCTATGGTCTTGGGGCATGCTCGGCACCAATTGCTGAGCTAAAAAAGGGATTGTCTTCTGCGGATTTCTACCTTCTCAGCAGCCTCGGGGTTACCCGTTCTATCACCAGAGAATGGAGGTATCTTCCACCAGCATTTGGAGGCATGGGCCTCAATGATCTGACAATCGAGACAACGGCCGCTACACTCGCGTCTTTCCTTCAGCATTACGATGACAAACCCCATCCAGCGGTGAAGGACCGTCATCTTGGATTTACGTTGAGTGTGGTCATTCGTCATCTGCAAATTGAATTGGGGGTACCGGACTGTCCTTTTAGCTATGACTTCCGTACGTGGGGGCATCTTGCAACCGACTCGTGGATCAAATCATTTTGGGAAAAACTTGACGAGCTGGGGATTACTCTTGACTTGCGGTGTGACGATATCCCACTCCCTCGGAGAGGGGACAAGGTCATCATGCACATGATGGTTGAAATGGGCTTACGAGGGAAAGATCTGTTGCGTGTTAACAGAGTCAGAAAGGCACAAGAGGCTCTCTTCCTCTCTGACATCACTTCGGCCAATGGAAAATACCTGGAGAAGCACTTACTGGACGGGCACTGGATGGACTCTGAAGAAGGACTGTTAGGGAAGCATAGGTCTGGACTGCTCTTCGGCCCAGAATTTCCAACTGCGGCAGATTTCAAACTATGGAAAAAATATCTGCTCCAGATCGCACCGCTCAATCTGAGGCTGGAGGAGCCGTTGAGGGAATGGCTACATCCTTCACATAGGAAATGGAGGCATTTCTGGAACACCGAAACCTTCGCAGTGGAGATACATACTGACAGCACGATCCAGGAATACGTGCACGACAGGGACTCCGGAGATAGATCACACGTGCTCCACCCGTCAAGACAGCTAGATAGACCCTCCACCACCTTGGCTCCAGCTACCATCCTTGAATACGACAATGGTTCAGTTAGACTGATGCAGAGAGGCCCACCTCTCGTGGCAGCACCAGGTCATACAGTCTTTGCTTCATTCTGGGAGAGGCTATTTAGCAAAGGAGGCACGTGGATGTGGCAGGATTTGGCAGGTCAGGAAGATCCAGCATGGATAGTGGAGGCCATACACAGAGGATCTCTCTTCTGTTGCACAGATGGTTCTTATATCAAAGAGATTTCAGTGGACGTCTGCGGGGCGGCTTGGATTATGTACTGCGAGGAGACGGGGAAGTCATTGCAAGGTGATTTTACGGAGAGATCCAAATGGGCAGGCAGCTATAGAGGGGAGCAGCTGGGGATGTTAGCCATCCATATCTTACTGCTGACGGCCGAGGAGCACTACGAGATTCTTTCCAACGCCAACATTTTCTGCGACAATCTAGGGACAATCCACACCTTTTCGACGAAGTATGCCAGGATCGCAGCTGCGGCCAAGAACAACGATATTCTACGGGTGCTGCGGAAGATACAGTCTCGCTCCAAACTGGTTCACAGACTGTCTCACGTTAAGGCACATCAGGACGACATAGTGGGCTACGATGCATTGTCGATAGAGGCACAGCTCAATGTTATCTGTGATGACAGAGCCAAACGGGCTTTGCGGCGGGCAGTGAATACGACGGCAGCCCACCCTGCAACGCTATCGCTACCTCTCGAGTCAGCGGTGGTAATTATCGGCAATGAGAAGCAAACCGCGGATATGGCCAAAGAACTCCGTTACTACATTGGCAAAGAAAGAGCAAAACAGTTCTACTCCGATGAAGGACTCATGTCACCCTCTATCTTCGACACCGTGGCATGGGAGCCCCTGCGGGATCTTCTAGGGCGTCGGCCTCAGATGTTCAGACTTTGGTACGCCAAGCAGTGTTCTGGTTTCTGCGGCACTGGCCAAATGATTACTAGATGGGACAAGGAAGCCTCAGCGTTGTGTCCCAACTGCGGGTGTTACGAAACGGCTGACCACCTGAATCGGTGTACAAGTGACATTAGACGGGGATTACTCAGCGACTGCATTGAGAATTTATTGGACTGGATGAGAGACCACCACACCCACCCCGACCTAATGATTTGGATCCCAAGGTTTATTGCAGCCCAAGGCAAGCGATTGTTTGTGGACCTGCCGGACAAGTATGGCGACAGTATGTCCCAGGAAACGAGACAAGTTGGTAATAGTTTGGATAGAATCGGATGGAGACATTTCACGGAGGGGAAAGTGTCCGTCGGGCTTCTACAACTGCAACAAAATTATCTTCTGGGCATGCGGCTCCGGCTGACCATCGACAGTTGGACGAAGGGCTTCCTGGACCAGCTACTCTCCCTCACGCACACCCAATGGATTTGCAGGAACCTCACCAAACACCACAAAACCAAAGGCACGAAGGTCCTGGCTTCGAGAGAACAAATCCAGAAAGAGATAGAGCACCAACTTAGTTTAGGAACTGACGGCCTGCCGGAAGAAGCTAGATGTCTGCTGGAAATCCAACCGGAGGAACTTTTTGCCAAGAGCACTGAGCAACAACAGTATTGGTTGAATGCGGCGGTGGCGAGTAGAGAAGCGGCCGGAGACCTCACGGGAGGTAGACTGGACAATGAAAATCCGTCGATGGCTCAACCAAGGACCGCTCCACAGGAAACAGACGTGACAGCAGCCACTAGCACCGACAAGACGACTGCCACGAAGGCTCCTTTGCGTTTTGCCCCTATCTTTCAGCAGCAACTTCGGGCAGAAGCTCGGGCCTCCTCCACCCGGCAGAGGCCAAGGCTACCGCCAGACCTAGGGACGCAACGCACCGATTGTCTGGAGCTGCTACGACGTAATACGGATGAAGAGACAAGGACATTCTCCCCCAGGGACCTCTTCAGAGCGGTCCCCGAGACTTTCACCCTTGACATGGCAGGAGGAGATAAGGTTCACCGGGAAGCAATGCTCTCACTGCGACCACCACAATGGCTAAACGACGAAATCATCAACAGTTTCCTCCGCAGGGTTCTCTTTCCAAAGGTGAACTCCCAACGGGTCTACTTCTTCACCTCCTTCTTCATGTCAGCACTCCTTCAGACTGGGACAGACGGGCAATCAATACCCATCTACAACTACAACAATGTGCGCTCCTGGGGCAATACGTTGAGACGGAAGAACGGGATCTTGGGGGTGCGGGAGATATACGTGCCGATTAACCGGGGTAATCGCCATTGGTTGCTCCTCAGAGCCGACACCGTCCTCAAGGAGATTAAACTGTGGGATTCCCAGGGCAGGAAGGAGTATAACCAGCGGTACCTAAGGGCTATGCTGCAGTATCTCAAGGATAAGTATCGAGAAATACATGGGGAGGTGAACGCTGATTGGGACAACTCTTGGCGACTCATCGATGACTCAATGAACTCTCCACGGCAGACCAACGGATATGATTGTGGTCTCTTTGTCCTCGTCAACGCAACCCTACTGGCACAAAACATCCCTCTGTGCGAGAATTCCTACAACCAGGCGGACTTCCTCCTCAAAGAGACTAGGATGAGGATCGCAATGTTGCTGTGGTCTAGCAGCAGGAATCAACCAAGAGCTCCTGCCGCAGCAAGACTGCCTAGCCGATCGAATTCAACGGGTGGCAAGCGCAAGAGTGGTCACCTCGCAGCGGGCAAGCCTATCCCCAAGCCGGTCAGGGTAAAGACGGCTGGCTCAGGTTCATCGTGCAAGGAGCGCAATAAACGACGGAGAAAGGACAAGCGGATTATCCCAGGCGGCCCCAAAACTAGAGGTAAAGTCCACGGGGACGACCCAACTCCAATGCAGCAGACAGAGTCCCTCCTTAATCAGAAAAGGAGCGCTGCATCGCTCGCTGTTGGGGATTCAACACTTCAGGCCACTACCCAAAGACACGCACCTCCCAAGCGGAAGAAACGGAAGCTGCCAACCTGAGGCCACATGCAGGCTATTTCCCTTCGTGTTAGCAGATGCACTCTCACCTGGTTTCGAACGCTCCGGCGTTTAAGAGGAGCACCCGGCTCCTACGGGGGCACCCGTCTTGCTGTCTGGTAAGCCTTTCGGCAGTAAAAGACCGTACATTGTACCTAAGCAGGTCCAGATTATACTCGTGTAGATATCTAATCTGATTAATTTTGTATTTATTTATTTATTGACTATTCCGAAAGTCAGACCCCCCTAGAGCAGACTAGCCAAAATTTTTAGACCCCGGGGGGTTTAGTTCGCGGAGGTTCACACCGGGCAGCGGGGAACGTGGAATACAATAGTGTCAGAAAGTGTCGAAAAATGTCATCAACAGATACTTACCCTACCGTTTTTTGTGTGTATTTTTATCGCGAGAAGAAATGGCGGGAGGGGGAAAACCCGCACTTAGAAAGAGTAAGTAAGTACATAATACTAGCTAACTTACTCGTAGAATAGATACCACCAGCAGATCTTGACCATGGTAGACCTGTTGTCCACTGCAATAGGAGCCTACGCACTACGCAGAATGCTTCTATATCCAGAACCAATGATCATCAACGTCAGCAGGTATCATGGGCTTGCTATTACTATAAATTCAACTGATACCTTGCCCTCTATGGCGTTGATATTACCTCTACTTTAGAGTTGAAACATGCTGGAATGAAGATAAATCTTCGCATTATATGCAATTAGGTGCTCTGGACAATGAATTGTATACATTTCACAATGCCTTATTGTACTTAATACTATTGTGGATAATTCGATTGGCGGTCATGACATTTTATAATCAAATGGGCGTTGTTTCAGCGTAGTGAATAATTTTCGCATTTATCCCCCACAAGTAGATATCATCCAGCATTCACTCCACTGTCCATGATGACCGGTTACTTCCCACACAGTACTCCCCACTCCCTCTCAGTTCGCACTATTTTCGCCACAATCCAATATGTTTTAAACTTCAACACAAGTCACTTAATTTGTCGCTTTGTGCAACCTCAGCTCAACACGCACGGTGGGTTGAAGTGGGACACGTAAATTTGTCGCTTTGTGCAACCTCAACACGCACGCGCGCGCGCAGCCATTCAAAATTATTCAAAAAAGCGTTAAAAAACAAGCAGCGCGACAAACGACAAGCATAACACCACCACCATGACGATGAAAGCAACAAACGCGCTGCCACCACCTCTCCTCCTACCGGCCTCCGCCTACTCTCCCTATCCGAATAATGATATCAATTATTGGGAGGCAGCCGATGACCTCGATTTCGACGACGACGACACCGGCTCCGTCGACTCCATGTCCACCATCTCCACAACATGTGAGGCAGCCGATGACATGGTCGAGTTTGTGGTGGCGTTTGATCATCCATGTGTGGTGGTGTATTTATTCGACCAGTCAAGCGATTGTTACTGCAATACGCTTCAGCCCCATTATGCCAACGGTGTTGTCGATGTCTTCAGCGATATCAAAAAAGATAGTATTGACACCACGGTGGGGGTACTACTCATGACGCAGTTGGAGAAATATCATCATGTTCAACTCCTAAAGGTGGTGCATGATGCGAGTATCATTGCTCCTTCAAAGAGTCATTCGTCTTGGAAGGGTCACCATTGCTCCTATGAGTCTCTTCCCACCTTTCGAGTTCCAGATGAGAACAAACACGACAAGGTCGTCGGTGGAGCTCCTCTCCCCACCTATCTTGTACGTCCAAGGAAGGGATTTCAAGTCCCCGCTCCCAAACGCTTCCGTGTCACGCCAGAATCGTCACCTTTTCGTGGTAGGCCGGCAGCTATTCCACCGGTTTACATCTCTGTTCCTAATCCACTCGCTCATCTCGATGGTTAGAGGAAGTTTCAAGATTCTCCCACCTCTACCGCATGCTATGCTATATATTTATTAAAAGATGCCCAACCGTTTGGGTTCTTTCGAGATAAATTCGTATTCATTATTATCTACCAGGTGAAACGAACAAAAGAGTGATCTACAAGACCTCCTCTTTTCATTATCGTTTCCCACTTTCCCTCTTGCAAAACCAGTGTCAGTCTCGCTGTACAGACTTTTCACAAATCTATCTGTGCAACTGCAACACATTTTGTTCAGGTTTTCGTCAAGAGAAGTAATACTTGTTCATCAAGAAGTATATCTACATCAAGTATCTTTATTTATCTACAAAAATCCCCACCACAATTATCTACCAGTGCCACCCAGATGCACAATTAATCCGACTTCACGACTACACCGCAACTGTATTCGGAGTTAGTCTCATTTGAACATATCGTTTCATAAAGCTAATTATTATAATGAAAATCGTATGATTTTTAGTTACTGGTTTCATCATTTTAGAGTGGATATATCCTTAGTTTAGTAATGATGCGAAGACACTCATTATTTAGGGAGGGGCTTTTGTTGGGATGCAACCTGAGCTGGTCAAAAGTTGGCATCTGGTCTGGGGAGTAAAAAGCAATCGCGTTTCCATCTCGCGCGAATTGCTACAATAAGTAGCTTACCATATTGCTCTACAAATCCTCACGCTTCGCTAGCTCCAACTTGGAAATCTCTTTCAATTCTCCACCACAGAATTCAAGCACTGAAGTGCATCCGTTATATACAAGCAAAGAGATGATGTGAGAAAAGGGCGGAGAGTGTGTCAAATCAATGCAAACACATCCTCTCGAACAGCCTACTTACCTTCATGCCAAAGAGGTTTGGGAAGTTGTATACATTGCTTCAATACCAAAGGTCGTGAGCATGCAATTGGCTGGTACTTTCCTTTAGTAACAGCATCTTCTAACTGTCCTTTGGTATAGCGAGTGTGTCCAACGAAGAAGCGAAAGTCAAGTGGTTTATATTTGCCAGATAGGACTCCGTCAATAGCTATATTGGGTGAGGGTAGAGTAAGCAATGAGTTATTTATACACTGAATGAAAATGACAGTTCCTTCCATTGAGCCAAGACTCAAATATAAAACACTCACCAGCCTCCAATCCACCTTGATAAATCCCCGTACCCCTCGATATCTCCACAGCCCCCGGCAAATCCTCAATCCCATGCACCAACACCGCCGGCTTATCCATATCATCCGGTCCACCAACATACACCGCGCATTGATTTTCAAATGCACTCAAAAACTTGACTAAATTTTGTGTCTCTTGTCCATCCCGTTCCTTCCTTGTCACCGCAACTGCAGAATCAGTTTCACCCGCTTGATATGCCCCCATCAATACTAACCGTGCCATACTCTTTGATAATTTGAATGCCATTGGTCGATTAATCGTAATCGTCTTACTCCCCCCATTCATCTCCGTTACGAGACACACCTCCTGCCACGTAGACTGATGATCCATATACAACTGCAGCAATTCCAAACTTTCCTCATCCAACTCACTTGGATCAATCCGTCCATTGGTATTGGCCGTCGACATGATCTTGACCATTTCTTGTTTCAATAACTTTTCGGCACCTCGGTACCAAAATACAGTTTTGGCTGCCAGTGCCGAAAAGGACATGGATTGGGAGGTTGTACTACTACTACTACTTCTTTGACCAATTGTATTTTTTCGAGTAGACACATCTTCGGTACCATACTCATCGGATTTCAAAAATGTTTGTAATTTGTTGTAAATGAAACTATCGGGACTACCGCGATAAATTTCGGATTCTAATGGCATACGACAGACTAGTCCACCCACCTCTGGAATGGAGGATTCGTGTGCCCATACACCATTGATGTATTCTTCGGCTAGAGCCGAATTTTGTGCTGATAAGAGTAGTTCGTTTTGTTTGGAGACTGATTTTGGTCGACTGCTTTCGGCTCTGTTTGATGATGATGATGATGATGGTAAGTCTTCTTCGGTGGAGGTGGTTGTTTTGGAGGAGGATTCTTCTATTAGATCAATCCCGTCAATGGCCGAGCTGGAGGTAGTTGGGGAGGAGGCAGCGGAATTGGCAAGGTTCATGCGAAATGATCTCCAGTCGCCCAAGGAGTCTTCGTCGATGTAGTCATCTTCATCTTCATCATTGGTTGTCATGTAGTGGCAATGCTGTTGTGGTTGTTGTTCGTCTGTGGATATTTTGGTAACGAGGGAATGTGGTTGAGGTTGCAGAAAGCTCTCGGCTGGTAGTAGTAGCATTGCTGAGAGCAAGAACGTGATGAGGCCTGCAGAGCGTGATGACATCATGATTTCAAAATTGTTTTTTTGTGTCTGCCGCTCCGATCGTCGGACGCTGTATCGTCGTTCGACCTCAATAATTTATGAACCAATGTCACTCTATACTACGATATGATAGAGGGCGATATTCCTTGTGCTAGAGTGATCGCAGCGGAAATCCCATTGTTCAATGTTCTCAGAACAAAAATGTTGATGATGTGATGTGAAATGTTGGGAGGGGCTACGTTGGGCACGGCTTTTCTGGGCACGGGTTGGGCACGCCCTATGATGTGACGATTCTGCCACGTCACCATACCACGCTCTCCCACCACCCCTTCTTTCCACCACAAGCCCCGCACACAGTCAAAGTTAGATACCCCAGTAACTACATCATAAGCCATAAAGTCACCGCGGCAACACCAACTAGCATAAATCATAGTCACTACAGCAAAACACTACCGCTCATTCCACTTTCGTCGTCAGATTTTTTCGTATTCTTGCCGCTGCTTCAATAATTGGTCATCTACGACCTATCGAATTTACACACAACATACCTTACAAACAAATCAATGTTGGTCGATTATTATGACCTACATCGATTCGAGTTGTTCCAGCAGAAGGTTCGCCGATACGGTGGCGAAGCAGCCGTCCGTCATGACTATAATATTTACAACAGAAAATACACTCCTCCACAATTGAAGGATCAAATGAAAAGCGGCAACTATTTACATAATCAGAACCTGAAATGGTGGCGGACAATAAACAAGAACAAACCTTCACCAAAAAAAATATCATTTTTGTCATCATCATTGCAATATGACTCCAAAAGAGACAACAAACGGAAGGCGATGGAACTTGACAATTCAACTGTTTCATTTCAGTTCAACAAAGTCACAGCAAAGAAGAAACGTAAAGCGGGGAAACACAAAGCACAACTCACCGCCAAACATTTAACTAACTCTCCTGCACCCCTCATTACACCACAATATGGGGACTTTGTTGAGGTTGAATTCTCCTCCAATTCAAGCGTTTATGTTCTTTATGCTCGCGCAGATAGCGAATGCCCCCTGCTTCGTGACATACATGAATGCTGCTATAAAGGAGCCGGAAATACTCTTGACAATTCTCTTGATGCTTTGCCCAAAAGAGCTTGGGAACAAGACAACCATGCTGGTGGGGGATATGCAGCATTTGGGATTGGATCCATGGATAAAAGACAAACTGGGCCCTTCTTTCTTATGAATCATCAATATGAAAAGGCAAAAGCTATTACTTCCTCTCTCTCTTCCATCTTTGGTAGAGTTGCGGCAGCCTTGCTGAACTACACACCTAATGTATTTAGGGAGAATGAAAAAATTAAGAGCATAAATGCAAACTTCTCTTTCCCACCAATTGGTTGCCAAGGTGCAGTTGGCTGGATGGCAAATCAAGTTGCGATTCGCCGCATAGGCAAGGGATGCCAGAAGAATGCAATGATAGAAGACAGTGTTGTGGCATTGCACGCTGACACCGGGGATTTGAGTACAATGCACCCGCTTGTATACATACCGCGCGGTGGTCCAGATGGAAGAGGTGGAATTATAGCAGATTCCCACTTGGTCATTGCGGAAAGCGAGACTGGTGGCAAATACATTCAAATCGAGACAAATGTGAGAGATACTGTCTGTATAGTGGTCTTCAATAGCGCACTGAATTTGCATGGGTTGGTCCAATCATCCCCTGAAGGTGAAACTGAAGATGCCTGGAGCACGAGGCTCATTCCATTCATTACAAAGCAAATGTATAACTTCATGTTAAAGAACAAATCTGCAGCGCCAATTGATAAGTTTAATGTTCTAAGAGTAAAGTAAAACACATCTTTTCCTACGCATATTTGCTCAAACATTGGTACCATACTGCCTCTGTAATGTGTGGAGAGAATTTTTTCTCTGAGAATGATCTATTCTATGTCATCTTCATTCCCAGGAATCACTGATTTTGATAGGGGATAAGCACCTATTGATTACCCCACCAATCACCCAACCAGTGAATTAGCAACTTTTGTTGCATAAAATGAAATAGTAAAGAAGAATGCTTGTGCTCAAGCCACAAAATTAAATCAGTTGTCTTTATCTTTACAGAATCATTTTCCATGAAGAAACACGTAATGGCTATTACTTTGTCCTTCTCTTGCCCATAGTGCAACTGTATTATGATCGAAATACATGGGTTGACAATCTTTCATGGCCAATCCCCTTAGAATGATATTCGCCTTGTATACCACACTGTTCAAAACAAACACCTTTCCAACAACTTGAATCCCAATCGCATCCTTTGCAACACAAGGATCAACATCAGCTGTTGATTTTGTTTCGTCCAAAACCGAAACAGTCTCAATCAATCCCCAAGTTGATTTCACTAATCTTTTCCCAATCTGCTTTGCAGCTGCGCAATTTGCCTTGTTGTGTCCAATACCCTTACAAAGATCACAAGTTGAAATGTGACGTTTTGCCGTAACCACTGCTTCCACTCCGCTTATCTTTCTTTTCATGCAAGTTCCACCTTCGCCCCGTTTCCTTGTAGAAGGAAGGATGCCTTGAGGGTTGTTGATGTTATTCTTACCATCCGCAACTGTAAGATCAAGGTACGACGCAGCTGCTCCTTTTAATTCTTCTTCCCCGACATTTTGAATATTAGCAATCATGTAATTCACAACTGGCAAAAGCTTCTGGTATGTTTCGTTGCTGCGCGATGCAGTACTGGCAAGCTGTTTGAATTTGTCCAACAGAATATTGTGCATTTGAGTCGAATTCAAACGTTTCGCTTTCTTTGCTGTATAACGTTTTGCAATCAATGGGTTGGCAACAAGATCTGACACAAATTCCCCTACACCTTCACCGCCAGCAACTTGTACATTATCTGTTGCATTAGTATGCAGCTCAACTGCACCAACGACTCCCTTCTCATCTGGCAGATCAAAATCGGCACCCCCAAAATCTGCTGCAGGAGTGTCATCAATGGAAGAACCACCATTTCTTTGTGGTGCTGGAGAAATTGCAGGGATTGACTTCACTTCGGTATCATTAAGTTTCCAATGATTGTGAAACTGTGACTCATTGAATTCAAAATCGCATACTCGTTGGATGTGCTTGCATGGCTGTCCACTGTTGATGTCCCTTTTGCACCACATGCAGTAATACACACCGTCTCTGAATTCTACAACCCTCCTTGGTTGTGTCACTCTATCTGGACCTTTTAAATAAACCAAATATGCCTTAGTCACACCTCTTGCCTGTTGCTCAGCAGACAGTACTGCCATTTCCTCATATGAGTACTCTTGAGCTTCTAGGTTTGTCTTGATGAAGTTATCCACAACTTTGACAGAACATTTCATCGAACATTCTTGAGCCGCTTTTGTTCGCATGCCTTGGACATCATCATCGTAGACTGCAACTCGTGCTTTGACTCTTTGCTTTCGTTCCTCAGAAGTCTTATCCTCATCTTTCTGAAGGTGTTGCTGGACGACACCAGTAAAAGAATGAACTTGTCCTCCAAGATGACGTTGGAACGCTGAGAATGATCCCTCGACAACGGAACTTGCCTCCATATCCAGTGTGAAATTCTCAATTCTCCAAGGATTCCCCCACCGCTCTTTATAAAGGGAAAGTTGCTGAAGATATTCTGCAGCCCCTGGCCATTTGCGGCATGCTTCATTCAAGCGAGCATCCCATTCCTGTTTACATGTGGTGTTCTTCACCAGATGTTGATACACAAAGGACTTGCAATCCGCATAGCCTGGGATGTGTTTCAAATTACGAGGGAAATCTAGTCTCATAATATGCCATGTACAGGCACCAAAGAATGTGACAGAAGGGAGAAATCGTTGTATAGGCTCCACACCAACTCCTACAAAAACAACAAAGAATTCGGTCGTAAGCAGCTCCTTGCATGATGTTGAGATGCACACATGAACAATGGTGTTGTATACTTACCCAAATCTGACATGGTGGCTTTCACAATTTCAGCAGCAAAGGGTGACATACTAACAAGGCTTTGCAGCACCCACGATACAGCTTCATTGCTAGCACACATAGTCATTGCTCCCATTACAGTTTGAGATTTGCCTTCATGATCTGAAACCATAACATTCCAAAAGCAAAAGTTGCTTGTATTGACACCACTCCTTGTGTCATCAATGAATATCATAGCACCATGTCTGAGAAGTCTTGCCCTCATCCTACCAGTCTGCCATGCAGTTCCACTGAATCTGTGTTCTGAATCAGTTGTAACTCGACTGTCATATCCATCTACTTCTTCCTTTAAACCTCTATGCAACATTAGCAGGTTATCAATGCTGTCTTTACTCCCGGCAGAAATCTCATTTGCTAAGTCTTCGTTATGAAGATAGTCAGTCCATTGACCTATCTCCTCCTTAGAGCACTCATTTGGTTTCCAATTTTTTATGGGCTCATCATTTAGAAGTCTGTAACGCAAATTGGTAGCCTCTTCCAGTGTTGCATCCAGAAATCCTGATTGAATCAACCAACTTTTGACATCATCAGTGCCATATCTACGCGCTTTCACTTCTTTACGTAGGTGCGCTAAAGCATAGTCAGGATATGTTCTCCCTGCTCTCTTCCGTAATGCGAAAATCATCTCCTGGTCATCTCCACCATTACAACCGTTTGTATGCTCTAGAGAGACAGATGTTATACGGACAATTTCATCATTACGGCATGCGTCATTAGGCATTCTTTCACGTGCAGCACTGATGTGCCACTCACAGCCAGTCTTCAGAGACTGACGAGTTGGCCGGGCACCCTTGATCCCTTCTTTCTTTTGTGACTTGTGGGTTCCTGATCTAGGACAGGTGTATCGATAGCTAATGTAATTATCTGCTTGCGTTCTTTTGTTTTCTGTCTTTTTTTGTTTAGGAAACATCCGCACAGTCACGCAATAATCTTCCACTGCTTGTTTGAAGAGTTGTTCCGATGGAAACACATCGTTGTTGTTAAAAGGTGCAGTGGCAGTGGAGGTATTAGTGGATGTATTGGTGGCCAAATCTAATTCTGCCTCTTCAGTTGGTGAAGTTGTTGTGGTTGTGTTGGTGGGCATATCAATGGTGCCAGTCAGACCGTTTTGCATCGTCATATCAAGAGGTTCGCTTGGGTTTTGTTGAGGAATTAGATGTTGCTGTTGCTGTTGGTTTTGAAAAAGCGATGCTTGATTGAGAAAAGGTGCAGGTGGTCGAAAATTGATGGGAAAAAGATGCTGAAGCTGATGATGATTATAACTTGGCCACTGATTGTTGGAAGATGGCAGAGGAGGAAACAAAGTGGCGAAGTTGCTGTTGTAATGTGGCATTACGCTATGAGCAGCGCCTGTGTCATGCGGATGTTGCATGTTTGTGGAGGTGGAGGTTGACAAACACGCACCAGAGGAAGAAGCAGGACCAGGATTACCAGGATTCATTAGTAGATTGGTGCTTGGTGACGACCTCCTGCCACTGTTATCGTTGTTAATATCCTGAGAATGTGCGGATTGCATGATGTATTAATGACACTGGTAACACTTAGCTTACTTTATTTTTGTCATTGGCCGCGCTGCAGCAACATAAAGAGAGAGAGAGAGAGAGAGAGAGAGAGAGAGAGAGAGAGAGAGAGAGAGAGAGCGCGCCTCTTGTTGAAAGATAATTCTGCCTTTTAGGGTTAATGGAGAGAGCGTGGTATGGTGACGTGGCAGAATCGTCACATCATAGGGCGTGCCCAACCCGTGCCCAGAAAAGCCGTGCCCAACGTAGCCCCTCCCTGAAATGTTGCGTTGGTGAGTGACGTCGATACCAGTATTAAGGTATCTTTATCTACGAGTACCTAAATACCGCCACGTCAGTCTCTCTTGCTTTTTTATCTTTTTTGCGCTTTTGATGAACGAAGCGCTGAAGTTGCTGCAACAACATCTGCGTCCACCTTAATCGAACTAACACTACAACATCGTCAAATTGGTTGGTCATACACTCTCCTTTGAATCAGATAATAATACTACCAGCAACAATGTTCGCCTCCCTCGTCAGATTAAGCATCGCAGCCATCCTACTCATCGCATGCGTATCCGCATTCGCACCTCCCACCAACCCCCACCAACAACGCAGCACTACTACCGCACTCAACATCATCCCAATCACAAATGGACCAACCCTAAACAGTGAACAAGCCAAAGCTGCCGGCATTGGTGGTCTTTCCGGAACTAAAAATTTAAAGAGTGGTGGTATGGGTGCATTCAAGGTTGCTCCCAAGAGTGGTGCCAAGAAGGAGACAACTGCTGCGAATAAGAAGAAGGCAGCACCGGTTGCTACCACTGCTGCTACTGCAAAGAAGTCACCTTTTACTTTTGGAAAGAAGGCGACACCGGCGAAACAACCTGTTGTTGAGGAGAAGAAGAGTGTTGGTTTGTTTACTAGGATGCCTTGGCAGAAATAAATAGATTTGTTGGTCTTGTGTGAGGAGTTAGTTTGGATATAGGAATGTAGGATGTTTTTGTGCACATGATTTGTGCATTGATGCACATGACGTTGCATTGATGCTATTTATCTATCATATTATGTCAATGGTAGTAGGGATACAACAAAACAAGCCACTGAAGTGAGTTTCGAAATATTGCACAAGACGGTGGAGTGATTCATGAGCAATTACGTTCCACAAATAAAAGTAGGGGAGTAATTGTATACACAGTAACCAACTCGTACATACCTACACCTATTTGTTCATTGATTCGTCTCAGATTGATTTCAGTTGACAGTTAGCAGCATGCTAATATATGTGTCAAAAGTGTGAAAGTAGTTTTGGTTTACCTCTTAACCAGGGGGTAAAGTTTTCTTCTATCTGAGCATTACCAATCTCTGTCTCTGTTGTAGCAGTAACTAAAAATATGTCCGTCACCTCAATGCTTGCGGATATTGGTACTCAGATCGTATCCAGTTAGCATCGTCGTATTTGTGAGTCGCTTTCTCTTGCTCTATGAGAACTTATGAATGAGCCTCAAACTCAAGAGAGGAATCTGAATCTGATGCATATATACAAAGTAAGATTGCGTCTAGTGGCTCAGTGGTACGACTTTCGCATATGATCAGCAAAAGTACATCAAAGAGCAGGCACTACTCATGCTTCTGGCTGGTAGTACGCACGCTTTGAGTGCTTCCGGGCTTTTCGCCCTAAACGCTAGCGACTTGCAGTACGCTTTCGGCACGCATCTAGAGTGGCTCAGTGGTACGACTTTCGCATATGATCAGCAAAGATACTCTAGCTATGTGTATTCAGTCTATTGACAAACTCCTATGCAAAGAGAAGAATAGATTATGAACGATAGGCAGGCAAGATCATGAAACCCAGCGAGCCCTGCAGTAAGTAAGTACATTCGGGGGGGGGGAACCGACTATCTGAGTGTCGGTTTGAAACGTAGGTACGCTAGTTGTTCTTAGCGATAAAGGTACTGGTAAGTTTGCCCAACTTTTTGAGGACCTTTTAAAAAATCGAGTCACGAGCGAAAAGTCCCAAATCAAGACAAACGCCGTACAAACTTTTTTCCACGACTCAAAAAAGGTGGGTCCGCGACACTCAGAATTGTCAGCATCAGCGAGCGAGCGAGCCCTTCTTTCCCAACTCTGTATTTTGAGAGAGTCACGGAACGGAAACCGATGAGACATTTGCAGTTTTTAAGGGTTTTCACTACATCTCCAGTCGACCTCAAGCAAAGTCGTCTCAATCAACCATCCACAGGCAGATGCTTTTCTTGTTAACAGTACCAGTGATACGTAGTCTACCTGCATAGCACAGGAATAACCACCTAAGTACATCATAAGTAAGTATCCCCACAGCTTTTGCCTTCGCGCTTTGGATTTTATCTTGCGTTTTCCGTTTTCCAGATGACGATGCAATTCTACTCTTCTTATTGAAGTACTCCTCGTTATGACGTTGAGAATGATACTCCTATCGTCGTTGCTATGAAATAAACATCGTCTAATAAATTATTACACAGATAAAAGAGAGTGATTTTCCTTCCATATCTGCCGATCCAACAAACCGCCGGGCAACAGCCTAACTACCACCACCACGACACGCGTCGAAAAGCAGTGCAACAGCAACAGAAATCCGAACCCTACCCACACTCCCTTGGTGCCCACTACTAGATCGTATCGATCCCATCATCTCTATTATATCTGGAGAAAGTAGAGAATTAAAAATCGTTCATACAGCTGCTCTATTACGTAATAATCGGTTAAAATGTCTTTCTCATCGGAAGACAGGCTTGGAGATGAGGTTGCCAACGATGAAAACTGGGTTGATTCACCTAGTGAGGAACAAATTTCTCGCAAAAAAGCGTCCATTTCATTCGCCACCACTGACGCTGAAACACCTCAACAATCGCGTCCGCAGCTCCTGAGGAAAACACGATCTAGCAAGATGAGCTTTTATCACAAAGAAGCTGCGTGGTCCGGCAAAAAACGGAGGAGTGTTTACATGGATGATTTAGTTCTCCAGCGACAGCAAACCATTGCACTAATATTGAGTGACGAAGAGGAGTATCAGGATGAGGAAAAAGGTGATATTCAGGATTCAGCGCGTCAACTTTCCATTGATATGCATAAAGCCTTTGTGCGTCATCTTAAATCATATGTCAAAGGTAAAGACACATTTGCAATGCCAAGGGTGGAAATCCGTGTCAAGAACTTTTCATTTAATGTTCCCATCAGTAAGAGTGAAGCGGAGGGGGGGATTAAAATTCCAACTGTATTCAATTATAGTCCGATTTATTGGTGTAAGAAAGCGGGTGAAAGGTGTTTGGGGAGAAGCAAGATTGAATCATCAATTAGAAAGAAAGAGGTTAGGAGTGTCTTGAACAACGTGAATTTGGCGTTGGAACCGGGGAAGATGTACTTAATTATTGGTCCCCCGTCTTCTGGAAAGACATCCCTACTCAATGGTGAGTAGATTTGTATAGTGTGTTGCCTGTACAGCTGAGTTGAGTGGTTATATATTATTGATGACAATTTCCTCACATAACACACTCTTTCTCTCTGTGTGTGTGTTATTCTTGACAACTTCCTCACGTCAAAAAACACACACTCTCCCCCCCATGCCTCTTTATTACAGCTATTGGTGGCAGGCTGCAGGGGAGTCTGCTCGAGAAGGTTGGATATTCCTCAAAGAAGCTGCTCAATGGACAAGTCCTCATGAACAATCTAGTGTGCTGTGGAGATGATACGGATGAGACTAAGCGCACTCTATTCAAGAATATGGTGGCAAGTGTTCATCAAATTGATGACCATGCACCTCGTTTCACTGTAGGGGAGACGCTACAATTCTCAAATTCCTGTAAGTTGCCCGCATCATCCTCTGAGGGGGCGCATGCAACAGATTTGGTTGGATTGGTTTTGGAAGGGTTGGGGCTCAGCCATGTCAAGGATACGTATGTTGGGAATGAACAGATCCGGGGGGTTAGTGGAGGCCAGCGAAGAAGAGTTACCCTCGGTGAGATGCTCACTTTCTCTACTCCCTTATTGTTGGGTGATGAGATATCCACGGGTCTTGATACTGCCTCAACAGTTGATATCATGCGCATTCTGAGTTTTACAGCACGAGTAACGAATCGAATTTCGGTGATCTCACTCCTTCAGCCCTCACCTGAGGCTGTGGCTTTGTTCGATGAGATCATATTGCTAGGTGATGGTGGTGACGTCATTTTTGCAGGACCTACATCAGGAGCCAGTGCCCACTTTCAGCAATTGGGTTTCAAGCAGCCTGATGCGATGGACGATGCTGACTTTCTTCTAGCCGTTGCTAGCGAGGATAGAGAGTATCTGTATCGTCCCGAAGGTGTTCCAATCAGTGATGAAACACCTTCATCTGAGTCCCTTGGCATGGAATTTCAGAAAACTGCGGAGCATGCCAAAATCATGGATCGTCTAGAAAGTGAGTGGAATCAAGATTGGTCGGCTGGTTCAGCAGGAGAGGCTTCGGAATACCTCAACACAAAATATCACAATTCTAGGTGGGCATCATCTGTGCTAAATTTCAAGCGAGCCTTCACACTCTGGAAACGTGATAGGCCAACATGGATTTCTAATCAAATCGTCAGGAACATCAATGTTGGGCTGAGCACGGGGTTCCTTTTTCTTCAATCAAAGGAGCCCCGTGATTTTCTTGGGGCACTGTTTCAGGTCAACATGGTTTCCATTATGCTTTGCGCTTCTTCATACGTGAACACACTGCTGGATGATCGTGGCGTGTTCTACAAGCACCACAACTCAAGCTTCTATTCTGCTTTCAGTTATGTTTTGGGACAGGTGATGGCTCTCGTGCCTTCTATGGTTATAGATGCTTCAATTCTGGGCAGTTTGCTTTATTGGATGGTGGGCTTCCGAGCTGCGGCAGACGCATTCATTATCTACTTTCTTTACTTCGTCACCTTCAACATGTTGATGCTTCAACTATTCAACATCTTCGTGGCCTTGGCACCAAACAAATCTTTACTCACGGCAGCATGTACCTTTACAATCTTCTTCAACACCTTGTTCTGTGGATTTATAATCACTCCTGATGTGATTCCTGTCTATTGGAAATGGCTCTATTGGGCTCTGCCGTCGTCATGGGTCTATCGTGGTCTTGTAATCAACCAGTTTACAGAAACAGATTTGATACGCAATGGTTTTGTCAAGGATGGCGTGCCTTTGTCAAAGCTTTGGATTGGATACGGATTTGCTTATGTGATTGGTGCTTTTGTTTTGGCAACAATTGCCGCTGCAGCCTGCCTGCAACTTCGCATGGAGGGGCCACAAAAAAGCGCTCCGGAAATGCAAGATGTTGAGAAAGATGAGGCCGAAGAAGAGGCTGCTCAGGATGCAAATGATCAAGCACTGACTGCTTTCACTCCGGTGGATTTATCTTTCCAAGAGTTGTGTTATGAAGTGAAGGCATCAAAAGGATCCGAGAAGTTACGCCTTCTTAAGAGCGTCTCTGGTATCTTTCGGTCTGGTCGCATGTGTGCACTCATGGTAAGCGATTGATTTGTGATCTGAAATATTCTGAGGATGTTGCTGCGTTGTTCTAATTCTTTTCTTATTTTACTTTACAATGTGCAGGGAGAGAGTGGTGCTGGAAAGGTATGTTGTCCTGCTCGTTCACAATGATTTCTAGCTGTCAGTGCATTGTCTCACGACGATATTCTTTTCTTGTTTATGCCGAGCAGACTACGCTAATGGACGTGATTGCGCTACGGAAGTGTTCAACATTCTCATTTCGAGAAAATGTTGGTATAACTGGTGATATTCTCCTCAACGGATTCCCCCAGGAGAAGATAAGTTTCAAGAGATGTTCAGGATACGTGGAGCAGTTTGATGTCCAGTCAGCCGAGCTTACCATCAAGGAGACAATCCGATTTTCAGCGCAGTTGCGACTGGATAGGGAAAATCCTATTCATGGTTCACCTGAGGGACTTGAGAGGCACATCGACCAAATCATAGAAACTTTGGGTCTGACAAGAGAGGCTGACTTACTTGTTGGAAGCGGCGAAGCGAGTGGATTGTCATTTGAGCAGAAGAAGCGGTTGTCAATCGCGGTTGAATTGGCTGCTTCTCCATCATTAGTGTTTTTAGATGAACCGACTTCAGGTAAGTTGTGGGCCCGTTCACCGATCCTGACAACCCCAACGAAGCTTGGTTCATGTTCATCTCCATAGTGTGTTCTGTTCTCTTTTTTTTCTTCCATCACTCACTAATTGATTCATTGTCTCACCTTACAGGATTGGATGCGAGAGCTGCCTTGCTGGTGGTAAATGCGTTGAGGAAGATGGCAGATCAAGGACGGACCATTGTGGCTACGATTCATCAGCCTTCTTCTACCGTATTTGATATGTTTGATGACTTGTTATTATTGAAGAAAGGCGGAGAAGTTGTGTACCATGGCGAATTAGGAGTGTGTAGTTCAACATTAATCTCGTACTTTGAAGGACTTGGTGCTACTCCCATCTGCCTTGGAGAGAATCCCTCGACATGGATGCTCAATCAGTTGAACAAGAAGGCGATCACGAACGCAGAGGGCGAAACAGAATCAATTGATTTTGCGAAGGCGTGGAAGAAGAGTGAGAATTTCCAATCTCTTGTGGACGAATTGGATGAATTGGTCGCAAGAAGAGACGAAGAACTTCACATCAAGTGTGATAATACATTTGCTCAGCCGTGGCATCGGCGTGATAAGCTCATGGTTCTTCGTGCACTAAAAATTTATTGGAGAAGTCCAGGATATAACCTATCGAGGATGGCGATGACAATCGCGATTGCTATATTACTTGGCAGTATGTTCATCCCCATTCGTACCGAAACAGTCTTCAGGGAGACTCAAATGGACAGGTAAGTAACGAGGAGAGGATTATTTCTATTTCGACACAGATATAACAATACAGAGGACTCATCTACGCTTCTTCTTCATGCAGCATGTTTGGTGCCGTCTTCATTGCCTTCGTCATAATTGGTCAGCTATCAATTACATCTATCATTCCTGTGACCATTTCGATTCGAGACATGTATTATCGGCATGAAAGCGCTGGAATGCTCAGCAGCAGATCCGTGATAGCTGGCCTGTTGGCCGCCGAGATCCCTTTCATTGCTGTTATTAGTGTCGCTTTCCCAATCATTTTCGTCAGCCTCTTAGGATTACCAAGTCATGATAGTGATAGTAGTTTTTTGAGGGCGGTTGGCGTGTACGTGTTTTTTGGATTGAATACGGCCATTTACAGCTATATTGGTGAGTGCTGCTAGTCTAATCAACTGCTTGCTCTAAACCATATAACTCGCGCATGCTAACACTCCTGCTTTCAATAGGACAAACATTTTGCTTCTTGGTGCCAGGCCAGGGAACAGCAATCGTCCTGGCAAATATCTTCATCGGGCTCAACAATGCTTACTCAGGCTTCATTGCCAGCCCAGCATTACTAACTAAGAACTTCTTCTTTGCAGTCCAGTATTGGTTTGTCCCTGGTCACTACGTGTATGAAGGAATGCTCACAAGTCTTTTTGATAAAGATGATTCACGAACCGTGGTTGTATCTCAGTCGTCCACCTCTTTTGATCGACTCAAATGCGTCGCAGATGCGAGTGGTTCGTGCACTGTTACCGTCAGCGAATATTTCAGCGTTTCCTTTGATAGAATGTGGTCAATTGATTCGTTCTATTTTAATCTTGGAATGTTGCTTGCATGGTCCATATTTGTTCGCATTTTGGGTTCGATTGCGTTGAAATGCCTCAAGTATTCAGGGAAATGAAGTCTTCTCGTGAAAGTTAAAGAGTTGGGTTGCATGACTAAAATTAACGGAAATCTTAAAGTACGTCATGGTTGGCCCTCCAGGGGCGAAATTATCTACAATTATCTAGAGCAATGTCACAGCTTGCATCTGGCTCGGTATTTGTTAAAATATAATTTATGTTCAAGTTATTGCTCACTTCTTTGAGATACAGCTCAAACAGTTACGACCTTCTCCGCCTCCATCCTCTTCTTCACTCGTTCTTCAATCCTTCGCCAATAAATATCCTCACAGTCAGCACCAACTACATCTTCCACATTTTTATACCCATTCTCAACCAGCAATTCCGCCAACTCCTTTCGAATACGACTCACTACTCCTGGACCTTCATAGACCATCATGCTGTACACTTGAATCAGCGATGCCCCAGCCTTCAACTTTTCATACGCATCTCTACCCGAGCCAACTCCCCCAACACCTATTATTGGAATGGTCCCATTGGTTAATTTGTACATGGTTCGTATACACTCTGTCGATCTATTCTTGATTGGTGCTCCTGACAGTCCACCTACTTCACGTTTTTTCGGAGATACTAATGATTCTGGCCGTGCATTCGTTGTATTACTCACAATCATTCCATCAATATTCGTTTCCATCACTACAGCTGCCACATCTTCCATCTCAGAGAGGGTCAAATCAGGAGCAATCTTGACATATACTGGAGCGTGTGGAGCATACTCATCTCGTGCTTTTGTTGTAGAAGTGAGGAGATTGTACAATGGCTCACGTTGTTGCAGCGATCGTAATCCGGGTGTGTTGGGCGAAGAAACATTAATGACAAGATAATCTGCGTACGGTCCAAGTTTACGAATGCCAGTGGTATAATCTCCAATTTCATCATCACTCGTTTTGTTCTTGCCAAGGTTGACTCCCAAAATACCTTGGTTTGGTGGTGCTACCATGAGACGATGCCATGCCCATCCAAGTGCCCACAAGAATTTATTCGCAATGTCACTTTTCTCTCCCCTGTCATCATGTTGTTGTTTCACCACCAGCTCAGCACCCCTCCCACCAAATTCACCACGATACGCCCCCAACAACCCCCCCACAACCTCCGCACCCCAACTATTAAACCCAAATCGATTAATCACCCCCCGATCCTCCACCAATCGGAAACTCCGTGGTTTGGCATTCCCCTCTTGCGGTAATGGTGTGACTGATCCAATTTCAACAAATGAGAATCCCAATTGAAATAATCCGGGTATGGCGCTTCCATTTTTATCAAAGCCGGCTGCTAGACCGATGGGTCCCGGGAATGTTAATGGTAGGCCTTTGTTGTCACTTCGTTGGATTGTGGTGGTCATGTTGACTTTACTATTACTGTTACTCCCCTCTCTGCTTAATCGTGGAGCTAGTCCTCGCCGGACCACCTCTAATGCTAAATGATGAGCATCCTCTGGAGTAAAGAGTCGTCGTCCCAATGGTGTGATGATGGAATCGAATAGATGATGGTAGGTTTGAGAGGAGCGGCCTTCGGTGGGGAGATGGGTGGTTAGTTCGAGGACGGTTAGGGCTGCTGCTGTGCGGAGTGTGGTTCGTTGGATTTGCTGCTTGATTGTCATGTTTAGTGGTGGCGTGGAGCTATTATGAGATCTGATGCTTATGATAATATTAGATTGTGATGTTTGGTAGGGAAATAAGTGGCCGCGGAACAGCTGTTACATCGAATCCTTGGATTTCCGAATCCTAGGATTCCTCCGACATTATTTAATTTTCACATCCAGAGTACGCAACAATCAGCACTCGAGATAGCCGATAACAACAAAGTCAATAACAACAAATGAGTTGTTATTCATGTACCATTCAATCATACGCTTCTAATGGATGTGCATGTGTTGGTGGTACATAATACAGAGTTTAAAGTATCAGATAGGCTATGTTATTATTAATTGTTGGTATGTGATGTAAATTATTAGAAGTAATACTTGATAAATGTCATATTCCCCTCAATCTATCATTAATATGGCTCCCACAAATGCATGTTATCGTAATAATGAATTTTTAATGCTTGTTTGATCGATATCTTCGCCGTTTGCATTGAATTGTAGTTGATTGTTTGTTCGACGGAAACGAATAATTATGCAAACTTTTTGTACCGTGTAGGCGACGTCGTGGCGTTTCCTTCCGCTCCAGGTGACTAAGCCGTCGTCTTTAATCATATTAGAGGCGAGGGGGCGGGTTGGTTGCCTTTGTAATTACTTGATGCCCCTCCTTATCTACTGCTGCATAGCAGCGATATCGTATCGTGGTCGGTCGAGGTGTCTTCATCTTCGCCCATCAATCCAAGGATTCGATGGATCAGAGCCGGCGAATCCTAGGATTCGGAGCAGGAATCCTAGGATTCGGAGGCAGGAATCCTAGGATTCGGACAATCCAAGGATTCGATGTGCAGCCCCCTCACGAATCCTAGGATTCCGAAATCCATGGATTCGCCGGTATCGAATCCTAGGATTTTCAGAATCCTAGGATTCGATGTAACAGTACTGCCGCATGTGTCAGACTCAAAGTATGCAAAGGCATCATTTCAAAATTTACTGGGGCTTCCAGTTCAGTTGCAGTTGGAGTTGGAGAAGTCTCTAGAGGGTGTAAATAATTATGTATACAAACTTTTAAACTGTCTTAAGTGAAAGTAACCTTCAGAGAGCAAAACGGCCCGAAATTACTCGTATCATTCATTACTGCCTTCATCCACCACTGTTTTTTCACTTAATCTAAGCTTTGTACATTTTAATTGCCGCTTCGTTCATACTCATTTCACCTATCTACAACGATCTGCTTCTCAGCCATACCAACTCTCTACGGAGCAGGAGGAGGAGGAAAAGTGACAACATTGTAGATTGTAGCTGATTGTGCCCTCGAAGGATCTCTGCATATTTTGCATACCGTTCATGCAACCTTCTTCCCATCGACCGTAAGCTAGCGCAGTGCCCGAATAGAGCTTGATTTCATCACTATGTGCGATGGATTTGCCTTCTTTGACATTAGAATCAACGCTAATGATCAATCCAGGTGTTACAATGTAGAACGAAGCTGTCTCGCCCTAAGAGAAGAAGTGCCACGTTGCTGAGACTTTCCAGAGTAGATCTTCTCCCAGCCGTAGCTGCTTGCTGTATAGTCCTTTTAGCTTCCATAGTTCATGTAAACTTCGGTCCAAGTCTTCGAGTTGGACCCCGTGAAGAATGAGATTGAAGTTATGCTTACATCTTCTCGAGCTTCCACTTCCACTTCCACCTCAAACATAATTCCAAGAGTGCTCTTGTAGTCTGCACTTCTATCTCTATCAATGACGACAAGAGTTCCAGCTGATGAACTTGTTGGATTCATGTTTGACGGTGGGGTTGCCGGAGGCCGGAGGCCGGAGTCTTTGTCGGAGGATTGCCAGTGTCACAGCTGTCTGAGGTCCAGCTGATCTTCTTGTCCCAGCTACATTCTTCATCACAACGCGCCCCACTCTCAAGCTCGGCAACAGAACATAGTCGCAGTCGCATTCCTTGATTCTCGCAGTACTGTTTAGCTGTGGCAAATGTGCTACAAACGGGTGGCTGCACTTGAGATTGTCCTTTTTCATTGAGCCTTTGGTTCGCAACAATGTACAACAACAACAGCATTGGAGGAATGCTCGTTTGCAAGGACCGTACAGTTGTACCGAAGCAGGTCCCTTTTAGTATCATAGATATCTAATCTGATTAACTTTGTATTTATTTATCAAATTTCAAACGTCGGTCTGCTTTCTCGTTGTTCTTTGGACATCCATTTGCGGCACGATACATTTTCCTAAGTGCAGCATGTGGGCTTCGCCGGACTGGCTGGGGGCGAAAAAAGGAGAGAAAAAGAGGAGGAAAGTTCTACTTAGGTTGCAGCTTTCCAACCAGGAGAGGGGCTGTGCTGTTCCATGTTACAGTACTTACTTCGGTGCGGGATAAATCGGCTTCCCAAAAAAAAATTTAAAGCTAGGCACGCATGTTCACTGTAGGTCACATATTTTCCATACTAACTTAAAAAACATGTATTTTAAACTGACGAGGCCTTGAGTGTGGATGAGAACTCCTCCATCAGCACCCGGCACCTCGCTGTACTCACCATGATCGACAGGCCCAATAGGGCCTTCATTGACAGCCCCAGAGTTGTTGCCGACTCCAAACCAAAGGTACCTTCTGTCAGCGGACTACAGCAGCAGAGCATATTGTGTTGTCGGTTTATGAAATAAAGTTTTTGCCTCCTTAATTCGCATAACTTTGTGCGTGCAGCGCTGACCGATGAAGTGCCTCTACTTCTGATTACTCCTTCAGAGTTCAGATACACGATGATAATAGATGTGATTTCTTCGTAAATCTATATCGATTATTTATTTATTCCTATTTTTCCGTGTATAGAATTATTCGTGATTGGTCGGATACTCAATTGCACTCATGTCTTCAAAAGCCTTACCAAACTTGTTGTACCTCTCCTTCTCTTCATCGGTGAAGTTGTCGTAGTCTGTGTCATCAACGTCACCTGCAATGATTTGTAGCTCATCAAAGTCAAGATATTCACTGATGTCGTAATCATCAACATTTGGAAGATCGTACTTTAGCTTCTTCATCTTGTCTATATCGACTCCTTCAATCACCTCGCACACCTTGACACCGACCACCTTCCGACTTGGAGCTTCCATTGTCGCCAGATTGGGCGTGTAATTTTCATCATCTTCCATCAGTGGCTGGGTTACCTTCCTGACACCATAGCTCAGTCCATTCTTCTCCTTAACAAAGTCGTCTCCTCCATTGCACTCAAGGATAGCTGCCGCTATTTGCGTCTGATGGATGAACAACCGAGCGATCTTCTCCACTGGATACTGATCCCAACCTTTCTGAAGTAGTTCCCATAGCTTTTCAGTTGGCAAGTAAAGGCCGCTGTTGTTGAGTCCTTGCATAGCCACTCTTGCGCTTCAACTTCTTAAAGTAATTTTTTGGAGTGACTACCTGATCCCTCTTCTTCTTCGAATTCGTCAGCGTCTTCCCAGCATCGCTCCGCTCTTTACGCTCCACCGTGCCGTTCTTTTCATTAAACTTCAAGATGCACTCTTTTACCTTCGTCTTCCCAACACCAAATGCATGTTGCAACAAGGCATTGGGACCCATGCCTTTGACCCCCCTACTCTTAGCCAGCTCTGTTAGGATTCCATATTTATCTGTCTCCTTCTTCATGTTGACAAGGAGAATATTCTGATCTGCGGTGAGTTGTCCTGACACATCACGTTTGGTGCCGTTATCCCGCAAACGAGCGTCATGCCATCTCGCCCAACCACACGGTTGCTTTTTCTTGCCCCACTCCAACATAGAAATAAGTGGGTGTGGTTTGTTGCTGTATTTTGGGTCCCAACCAGAACATTGTTGGATGACTTGATAAGTTGTCAGTAATGAAAAGTTGCTATCGTTTGCAGCAACGGTCGTTGCATCGGCACCAACTGTATTATTTGGAGATGGTAGCCGCTCACCCTGAGGCCGAATATAATTGTGAGACAGTAGAGATGGTCCTGTTGCAGCATCATCATTAATATTTCCCCGACGACGTGCGGAGGTGACAAGAGGATTACTACTCTGGATATGCCGTGGATGAACGTTTTTTTCAAGGCGGCCGCCAACGGTGAGGTTGATGTCAAATGTTCCATCAGTATGGACACGGGAGACATAGCCAGTCCCCCCTTCACTATCAGGGCAATTGTATCTCCTCTCCCCTTCGATCGTCAGAAGGGCGCCGACGGTCACTACGGATGGTATCGATGAAAGAGGCAGCATGTTTCGGCTGTAGTAACGGTTTGTTGTCATCGTCTTTTTGACAAGTGCAGATTTGAAATTTGAATCAGCCACACTGGAGGTCAAAAACATATTCTAAATAATTTTTTATTTTATTAGACAGTTTACGTGTGGAGTACAGGCCTAGCTTTCAAAAAAATTTTGGGAGGCCGATTTATCGTGCTCCGAAGGAAGTACGTACTACTTATTCACTGATCGCTGCGCTGTCGTTCTTGAGTTGTATGTGGTAAGTGTGTGTAGGTTACAAATAAACCTAAACAAACACACGTCATTGGCCCTCATTGGATTGTATCTTTATATGTATTATATATTTTACCTGCATGCAGAAGATGAATTGTCGAGCCTACACCTCCACCAATCTATAATCTCACAGCACTGTGGAGATAATGAAGCCAACAGAGAACCTATCCAGAAATACAGAGGCAGTGGCCGACACCCTCTCTGCCATGATAAAGAGAGAGTTCACCTTCACCTCTTATTCATGCAATGAGGGGTATCTCAATCCATCTGATCCCACCATGATCACAGCCGATGATCGCAAGAAATTAGTTGACTGGTGCTACGGCGTAGTTGATTACTGTCGATTCTCAAGAGAAACAGTGGCCTCGGCGATGGAGATGGTTGACCGATTCCTCGACATACCCAGCAACTCCGCTGACGCCGCACGGGTGTGCGATGAGGCTCTCCGAGACCAAAGTAAGTTCCAACTACTCACCATCGCCGCCTTATACACGTCCATCAAGATCAACGAACATGTTGCAATGTCAAGTGAACAGTTTTCTGAGATATGCAATCAAACTTACACCGCTAAGGAGATCGAAATCATGGAGGGCATATTGTTAAGCGGCATCTCATGGCGTTGCCACGCTCCAACCGCCCATCAAGTTGGGCTGTCAATTCTTTCCTTGGTCCTGCCTTACGTGGACATCCCAGAGGTAACCTGGGGATTCATCATGGATGAGATGAAGTATTTGTGTGAAATTGCTGTCCAAGACTACTACTTCTCGACACAACGTGCGAGCACCACCGCTTTGGCGGCAATCTTGAACGTCATTAGTGACACGAGCACCAAGGAACGCCGGAAGGTTCTAGGTCTAGGGGCATTTTTACGCGTCATTATGGAATGCTTCGACTTTGATGACTCGGAGCAGATCATTGTAGCAAGAAGAAGGTTGCACTTCCTTACCAAGCCAGGCACCGAAGAAGACGACATATTGGACGATGAAAGAAGTGTAGAAGAAGTGTCCGTGATGACTGTGAAGGCATCAAACAGCTCTTCCTCTAATCAGATGAGAGATCTTGAAAGTCATTTGTGGTACGAAAGAGATGGTATGGACCAGGAGCATCATTTATCACCAAGTTCATCTCTTCTTGATATTGATAGCTCGTGATCGCCGCCGCCAGCCCCTATCAGATGCCTCCATCAGGCAAGCAAAGTTCGGGATCTGGGTATACTTTGTACAATACGATTAAAGATTAGATTTGTCAGTAGATTATTTATTCATGCTCTTCTCCGGTCCACCTCGGTGCTTTGCGTCCTACGCTACCTCGCCTCTACCTCTATCTGCCTTGCTATGAGCTTCCTGCAACCACACTATTGCGGTAAGGCCTCTAATAAGCATCGCTATGGTACAAATGTACTTGCGTGTGGGGCTTTAGGTTATTTCCGTGCTACGGTAAACTACGTATCACTGGTATTTTGAACAAGAAAAGCATCTGTGAATGGCTGAGAAGACTCTATTCACGTACATACGAGAGCTACTTCTTACATAATGCGGGCGGCGCCCACGCACGTGGGGCCAACAACTACACAATGTCGTTAGCTCAAAATACAAATTCCCCTTTCATCCTCTCCTCAAACCATGTATGTTGCGGGCACACCCACGCGCCCACTATCTCGGTTTGCCTATCGATCAGCGATGCGATGGTTGGTTGGTAAGAACGTTTGGGATGATAAGTAGGAACAAGTGGTGGAAACATTGATTTTGTGTAGTTGTATCTATGATTATAAAATAAGTACTCTTTGTGTATGTGAATGTAGGGTGCTGAGAGCTGAGACTTCAAGTTAAACGTTACCTCTACATACCTGCAAGTACCATAAAATCCCATTTGACAACCATTCCACATTACCAACACTTCTTTATTCCTAATCTGAATGCAGGAGAATCTCTAGAGATCTACAATACCTCTACATAGGAATAAGTATCTTTTATTTCGAGCTTGATCTCCCCATGAGTTGAAGTGCCAAGTAGTATTTGTAAGCGCCCATGACGCGCAGCGTTCGCTTTTGTGGTTGTACTGTGCTCCACGCTATACCGTCCTTTGCACCCAAGCTCTGTCCAATTAATAACCATGAAGGTCGGAGGCGCTACTTCTTACCTCTCCGTGCTACTATTCTTGCCGATATCGATAATATCAGCATTCGAAGTGCCCTACCCACAATCCTCTGCTGAAATCAGATCATCCATTGTCGCTAGCGATATATCATTTGCACCACCACCACCACAAAACAACAATAATAATGAAAATCAACCAATCACTAGACAGATTCAACTGGGCAGCGGTACAATAGCCGAAGTTATCACTTGCATACCTCCAAAGAAAACAACATCATCTGACATGCTGGAAAATATATTCTCCTCTCTCATGGGAAACGACAACACATCATCCTCCAAAAACAACAGCAAGCCAACAATAGCCTTCCTCCACGGATCCTTCCACGCCTCATGGTGCTGGGCCGAAAAATACATGCCATACTTCGCCTCACTAGGATATCCATGTGTCGCCTTTTCCCTCCAAGGGACGGGTGGAACCCCAGTGATGGAAATGGGTGCAAAAAAGGTCAAGATTGCAAGTCATGTGGCTGATTTGAATGCATTTTTAAAGGGATTATCGGATGATGATACTGCCACGTTGGGGTTAGGGTTGGGTAATGATCCCAAGATTGTATTGGTGGGTCATTCGTTTGGTGGGTTGACTATCATGAAGTGGTTGGAGCAGACCTATGGTGATGAAAACAACAAGAAGAACAGTTCGAAAGATGTCAATCTGGCTGGGGTAGGTCTCATGTGCAGTGTCCCCCCAAGCGGCAATGGTGCCATGACAATGAGATTCATCCGTCGTTCTCTTCGAGATGCATGGAAAATTACTGCTGGCTTCGTCATGAAAAAGGCTATTACCGACAAGGCCATCTGTCGTGACTTATTCTTTGGTGGGACGGAAGATGACAATGGTATATCCGATGAGGATGTCGAACGATACCAATCGTATTTTCAGCGTGATACAGTTGCAACAATTGACTTGGGTGATTTGGCAAAGAAGTTGCCTTCTGCCTTGGCGGATGAGGAGACGGGTAGAGCTCCATTTGTGGATAGGTTACCTCCTGTGTTTGTTGTTGGGGCCACGGAAGATTTCATTGTGGATAGGGAGGGAGTGGATGAAACTGCTAGATACATGGGTTTAGAGAAACCATTGATTGTAGACAGTCCTCATGATGTAATGCTTGGTAGAAGGTGGAATAATGGAGCAAATGCTATAATGGACTTCATTGGTACTCTGTGAAAGTGAAGCTACTTAACAATGGGATCTATGATGTTACAATTTGACGTAGTAGCACCTCTCCTCAATTCATTCATTTCAATCTAAATACAAAATAGTTCAACAATACATCATCTAAGCAGCTGTCTTCCACCGTGTTTGGGTTTGGAAGATTGAAAGTATTGGGAGTTCGGATATGAATGATGACTTTGAGGCAAGAGATAGAGAGAATATAGGTGGTCTGACTCTAGAGTGTGTGTCTCGGAGAGCGTGGAAAGGCGGGCGCGCCTCTGCTCGGTAGCATAGATTTGGCCGTTTTTCGTTACTTACCTAGCGAGGTGTGCGACTAACTATCTCCTGCCGCTTCGAAAGAAGTATAACCATAGCAACCATAGCAACCATAGCAATTAGTTCCAAAGGGAGGATCAGAATCATGTAAGTTTGTTAAGTTCTATCTCTTTGTGTGCCGTGCCTTCCTTGGAGAGTTAGTCGTCGATAAAACTACCTACAAGAGTTGCGGGGCATGCAGCGCAGAGGCAACTCTCTCGCCACTTGTCTAAGTATCTAAGCCGATGCCGTTGCATTCTGTGTGCATCTCACATGCATCATTTTCTACTACCATACTTGTCGCAGTACGTCAAACAACATAAAAAGCATGATGAACTATTATCAGGATGCGCTAGCGGAGGGTGTGAGGCTCAAGGATGTAATATCATCTACGGAAAACAGGGCACTCCTTCACCGCATCAATAATAACGATCCAGCATTAATTTCTCTGTTCATAGACTATTCGCACGAAGAGGATGATTGGGAGGATGTTTACACCTATCAGGTCAGGGAGGGAGGGGATCTTGGGTGGTTAGGATACTTTATTGGTAGAAATGAGACAGTGGAGTTTTTGTACGTGTATTACCTCCCAACATGTAAAGATCAAGTCGACAATTTTTTCACAGGAATCCAGTCCAACAAATCAATCAAAGAAATAGATTTCGCTGGAGATGGGTTTCTCAGCGAAACTTTCGCAGCAGCAATCAATCTTCCGCATGTCACTACTATGTCAATGGAATGTAATCTTGACCACGAGGAGAGGCATTGCTTTGCTTTTGCACAGGGATTGCGCCGATGCCTGTCGCTGGAAAGTTACTATGGACCAGTCTCGCAGGAAATAGCTGCATCGTTGGTAGCGCTGCCTAAGCTGGAGTATATTCATGTTTACACAATCGAAGATCATGCAATTAGTCGAGACGAAAGTGCAGCATTGAGGACATTGCTCGCAAAGGCTACCAAAATGAAACAACTACACGTGCATCATGCTGGTCTTGGAAACGATGGAGTGGAATTCTTGGCGGAGGGACTTGCTTGTAATTCATCTCTGACCGGTGGAGTTTTGGATCTTTCTATCAACGACATAGGTGATGACGGCTTGCAAGTTTTGGCTTCATCTCTTGTCCGCAATACAAAACTACGGAAGTTGATTCGTGCAAACAACAACATTGGCGACGCAGGCTTGGAAGCTTTAGCGGATTCACTTGCTCACAATAGAGCTTTACGTGTACTATCGATCGCAGGAAATACAGCAATCACCGAAACGGGGATGAGGGCAATATCTCGAATCTTACAGACCCGTAATAGTAGTCTGAAGGATCTACAACTTGATCGGATTCACATCAATGATGAGGGTGGAAAGATTCTTGCGAATGCCTTGTCTATCAACAAGACACTTGTGAAACTATCCTTGACGTGCTATGGGAATGGCGTAAGCATCAGTGATGATGGATTGAGAGCTTTGTCACTTGGACTTTCACACAATACTACTTTGCAAAGCCTAGACCTCTCAAGTAATACAGCAATTACTGCAGCAGGCTTATGTGCTCTCAAGCAGTACCTCAGATCTCCGTTGTGTACATTGAAGAATCTTACGCTCAATGATATCAATATTGGTGACGATGGTGTACATGCTCTTGCTGATGCATTGGGTCGGAACGAGTCAGTGAAAAGATTACTGTTTTATGACACAGGGATCACTTCGATCGGTTGGACAGCATTACTGAACTTATTATGTGATGCAACATCTCCAAACAGCATCTACCTCTCCAACCATACCCTACGCGATCTTGGCTTTTTTACTCTCGCTGATGATGACGTTCAAAATAGAATTCTTTTTTGTCTCAGAACGAACAAGAAGTGTAACACTCGGAATGCTGCGAAATCTAAGATTTTGAACATCTCTCGTGACATTGACGTGATGCCTATGTTCCAGTGGAACCTGAAGCTTCTTCCTTTGCTCAAATGCTGGTTCCATGATCCTACAACATCATCCAATGATGAGTTTGCGGCTTTTGCTCAAAAGAATGAATTATCATCAATATACAAGTTTGCCAGAGGATTGCCTGTGTTGGTTGTAAGCGATTTCCGACATTATCTAACTCAACAGCTTCAGAGAATTCACGCCAAGATTAGTGAATTGGAAGAAGAGGAGCGCCGCTTGATGCAAGTATAAAATCGAGCCTCCTATGTTTGTTGTTGGGGCCACGGAAGATTTCATTGTGGATAGGGAGGGATTGGATGATGCTAGATACATGGGTTAGAGAAACCATTGATTGTAGACAATCCTCATGATGTCATGCTTGGGAAGAGATGGAACAGTGGAGCAAATGATATTATGGACTTGATTGGTATTCTGAGAAAGTGAAGCTACTTGACAATAGGATCCTTAATATTTGCTATTTGACGTAGTAGGACCTCTCTTCAATTCAATTCAATCTCCATACAAATTAGTTCAACAATACATCATCTAGGTAGTTGCCTTCACCGCTTGGTGGTCAACCTCTGTCTTATCCCCAATAACGTCTACCGTAGCACAACAATTCAATCTCAACTTCGACTTGGGTTTCAACTTCTTCTCCGGAGTATAATTACTCTTCAATTTTGACTTGTCTTTGATTTTCAACGCCTTCGGATCTGGTAATTTACGACCTGCACATCCAAAACAATTTGGGCAGTCAGGATAATCACCGCTTTCCACCCTCTCTACGAATTTGGCAGCTTTCTTGGCCATTTGCGATGGTCCAAACAAGGCCCAAAGAAAGCCAGTCATCCCCAAATAGTGATGACGAGGAGCATCCAAGTTTGTTCTGGAGTTCATGATGAATTGTATCGCTGGAGGGTATGCTCCAAGCGCAGCGAACGTCTTGCTCTCAAAGTAGAGTTGGCTGAAGAGTTGATTGTAATCGGTAGTGAACTCATCCCCTGTTCCGAAGTATAGTAGATTATTCCTCATTTCAGAATCATCTGCAAATGTACTTTCGATATAGGCGATGATGGCCGAGGAACATGAGACGTTGTAGCACACAATAAGTGGACCCAGGTTGATTTGATTATCTTCGAATACCTTGAAGTCCTCAGGACTTCGATATCCATAAAGAGACCCATCAGAATCAGCCATGCAGTCAACGAAGAGTGTATCGGCGGGGGGAGCTGGCAATGGAACTGTCCCCTTCTCTAGCTTGATCTCATCAGAGGTAATACTAGTTACTCGACCCAAACGCACAACATCGCTAATGCTCCTAAAACCCGCTAATTCTGACTTATCAATTGTTCACCTTTCAACACTTCGGGGAGAGTGCTAGTATCAATCCTAGCCATAACACCATCCTTCTCATATTGCAAGAATGCATCGAGCAGAGTTTTGCATTCGACAAGCGGATCAAGGAACTTCATTGAGTCTTTCCAATAACTTTTGTAACCTGCCCACAGGCCATCTCGGACACAGTACCAAATATCTCTCGATGTAATCCACTGAATGGCCGATTGGTCCACTCCACTGCGAAGCAAATATGTAATTGCATCTGATCCCGTCTTTCCTGCACCAATTACTACATACTTTTTGAATTGCTTCGATGCAATATGTGTCGGCAACTCATTCAAGGGAGCGTAGTTGATACTTGAATCGATAGGAAAAGGTGCACCACTGCGCATCGATGGGACGAGAACATTAGTATGAACCACAACAAGCTTCTTACATGACACTCGTGTGACTTCATTCGTGTAAATGTTAGACACGAGATGATTTCCACTGTCAGCATCTTTGGAATATTCACAATTGAAATAGATGTGCACTCGTCCACACGGAATTGTTCCACAACTGCTTTGTAATATTCGCAAATTTCTTGCCCAGATGCAAGGTCGTGGACATCGAATTTTTCATTGCCTTTCTTATCACGAATGTTCGATAGCGGTAAACTATTGACACCATAGTTGCAACTGGTCTGATGCAGTCTCACGAATGGATAGCTTTTGGTCCAGTGGCCGCCTGGTTGAGAGTTCCGATCTACGAGGATGACGGTGGCGCTGGCATCGAGTGATAGGATGCTATCGATGAAGGAAAGTCCGGCTGTTCCGGCCCCGATGACGAGGTAGGTGGCTTCTTTTGCTTTTGCTTTGGATGCTGCGGCTGGAGCACCATCGGCATCGGGTGTATTTTGATCTTGTTGTTTGCACATAATTTTTGCATAGATAGTGAAGGTGGTGCTTCGATTGCTTCAGTTATGTTCGATCGGGACCGTTGATCGTGCATCTTGCATCTTGCTTCATGCTTCATCGACAAGAAGGAGTGGCCACGTGGGTTCTTTCATGCATGCACGGGAACCTAGTCGGCGCGCCATTCGACGCACCGGCATTAAAAGTAGCACGGCACGCTATGATTACGTAATATACAGACTAATCAGTACTACTGCGATAACATCAACTAATAATATAATTACATGGTACGGATACAAAACATGGATAATGATTGGTGAGAAGTGAGTGATCGTATCGTTCGGGCGCGGCCGGCGCGAAAAAAACGCCGATTTTCTCCTATGATTTTTATTTTCACACCCTTATAACTTGACGATAACACCGTTTTCAGAAGCAAATGAGGGCAGAATCGAAATCTACGGTGAATTTTACATACTTAAGAAAAGACTATCACCACTTTATTTTTGACCGATCACAAATGAAATGAAAGCACTTCAAAAAAACTTACCTCTTCATACTTAAAGTATGGTTTCTGTGTAGGTCCCTAAAGCAACCCCATGACTGGCTCATATGGCAATGAATATTACACGGGTCCAATCCCTAACCCTATTGCGATGATTGTTGGTCTTTGAACCATACGGATCGGCCTATTATTGACGTTGTGGTGGTCGAAATGAGACGAGGCGGGCGATATTTTGAATAAAAGATGTGCAGATGGATCTGGTGGAGAATCGACCCATGAACTCCATCAATCACCAAACAAATGCACAGGAAAACGGTACTATATATATGGAACGTGTCGGTGCTGAGGGAACGGGTGAGGGAGTGATAATGTAGCGGTATTGATGGTGGCGGAGTGTTGGCGGATTTGGAAAATGAAAAAAATATTTTTCAATGGCCTTGTTGGATCAGGACAAGTATAGATGCCAGCATGTCGTACTTTAGCCGCAGTTTATTGATTATCATACATATGGAAGGACTACTGTGCATTATGAGGCGTCGGCTTACTGTATTACCTTCGGTTTAATACATGATATTGAGCGGCACATCGGTAGAAATGCACAAGATATGCCCTGTATATATCAGCGGAGGGGGCGTCGTGGGGGGGCAAATACAATACAACCAACGCATCGACGGTCGAGAACACACTATGGAGAATTCGTTTACTAAGTATAATACTGTAATTCATTGTTTGATTATAGTTATAGGCGTAGTAGTGTAGCGGCTGTCATGGTGGGGGATGGTGGTGCTTCGCCGATGTCGTTAAAAAAAAACAATTTTGCGTACTATTCCTACGTAGGACCCTCGTAGAGCGATCCATACTTAAAGTACTTATATATGATATGGTCGACCATACTTTTTAAGTATGAACTAGACCGGACCAGCTCGGCTGCTGGTCCGCTAGCCCCCCCGAAATGGGTCTTGACGGACAATTATTCTTGTTGGTATGAGAACGCTCCGAAGCGGCTCTAACTTGTTGTTGGAAGCGAATGCAAATTTGAAGCGTCATGAATCTGGAAAGGGTATGGTTTTATCCATTTCAGTTTTGACCTTATTGGTCTTACCTTGCTTGCTTTTTGGAATGAGAATAGACTCGTATGAAGCGGCTCTAACTTGCTTGCTAAAACGTTGCGAATGCAAATCTGAAAGGAAATGGTTTTATCCCTTTCAGATTTTCACTATGGTGGCCTGTAATTATGAGTATGATAAGTTGACATTCAAGATGTGGATCTACTTCTGAACTACTAAAACAAAAAACTTGGTGTGTGCGGGGAGGGCGTGAGGCAATTTTGCCCGTGAAACTTGAAGGGCAAAAAATCCCAAAGGAAATGGTTTTATCCCATTCAGAATTTCATTATGGAGGCCTATATTTTTGACGATGACGCGAACATATAGCAACTTGATCTACGCTTAGACTGCGAAAACGAAAAAAGTTTAGGTTATCACAGTGGATTTTGACAAAATGTGACAAACACGTACGTACCGACCGACGAACCACATTTATTTATATTAATTAGATTAGATCGCTCCGGCCCCGCCAGAACGATAAGAGAATGAGACGTTCCGTGCTACGCGAAACGCTCCCCGTGAATTGTAAGCTTACGCTTGCGATTCATAAAGCTAAGTCTCCCCGGAAACCTTCTCATCAATTATCGTGCACTGATTTGGGTAATATATCAAGTCGTTGAGAAGTTGAATCCTCTAGTATAAAGGTAATATCTTCTTGAGTGTGTCCGAGTGTAGATAATTTCGCCCCTGGAGGGCCAACCATGACGTACTTTAAGATTTCCGTTAATTTTTAATTGGCTCCAGGATGTATTACCGACATTGTAAAATTCCTGTTGCGGTATAATCCCCCCTGATGATACGGTGTCTGACCGAGTTTTGTAGCGGATGTTAGACTATTCATAGCCTTCACCATACTGTCATTGTCACAAAAGAAATCAGGTGCTCAGTCAATTGGTACAGCGAACATCTTTAGTTTGATCTTCAGTGCAACTGTCAAACCTCTCGCGAAGCGCATCGCTACCATCTAAGTCGCGGCTCCAAAATTTTGCAGATTCAGCCGTACTCTGCTTCTTGTTTATTGAACGATACGATTCTGATCCTCGCCTTCTCCCCCAACGGAACTGGTATTTCCGCTGGGTCTTCCTCAATTATCTCCCGTAAAAATCCTTCCAATCTGTGCTATGCTTTGGGGCTTCTTCGACATGCATTGTAGACATAGCAAGTCTCCTATCTGGATACCTATCCAGGTAACGTAGAATTCCGTAAACAGCTTTCGAGGTGTCCAAGACGAAGTGCGGTCATGTATTGTGGCACGATGGCGACATCAATCTGGATATAATTGCGTCCAAATCCAATCGATCGAAACATTCCCATGATCTGTTGATATCTAGTTGAACACTGTTTTTACTTCTCCCCGTTGGCCGCTGGGTGCATTCAGCCCAATATGCCGACTGGTATTCATATTTGGTTGGATTCCCTGCACCGAATCTGGTAACATGTTTCGATCGTGCTTGTGGTCAAAATGGTCTCTACATACCAGCTGGGTCAATCTTTCCTAGCCTCAACGGTCTCCCCGTAAACACCTTCTGCTGTACATCTTTCCATGCAACTTCTCAGATGCATCGGGGTTTTGTATTCCCGAGTGTTGCGAGGCTTTGACGACATCGTAAAAACGGTCTTCTTGCTACAAGCCAATTGATCGTCGTACACATGAGTTGCTGGTATCTTTACCTCTCTCACCGCTTTAGTTCGGTCTTAGCTCTAACCTTCTGGATAAGGTAGCCTGGTATCTTCCTGTGTCAACTTGATTGATTGAGTTCTCTCTCCTCCTTCTCGTGCATCGTGTTGTCTCAGAGGTACTTCATAAGTTTTCCATGTCCTTCTTCCTGGCCGAGGTCGTTTAGTATTCTCTCAGAGCTTAATCATCACCTCGTTCGGGCTTAGGATGTCATCTACGTTGATAGATACTATCTCATAATGTATGATGGATTGTGTCCCTAATCATCTTGTGTCTTGGGAGTGACTCTTCATCCTGTATCCATCTTGGACAAGCATAGTTCTGTATATTGTAAGTCAAGTTGCGCATAGTGACAAATCTTCACCTCGTTCCCTTCATCTTCACTATCTCAGGTGATTCTAGCTTCGAACCACATTTTCACTTGAATTCAAGCATGCGTTGCCCATACAAATATTCGTGTTCGGTAAATCTAATGGCAGTCATGTAGATGAGGTAGGCATTGTCCCGTGGATGACATATCTGGATCTATATCTGTGCTGTTTTGTGAGCCCTAACTTTGATGCGTATGGCTGTTCGAGCAGCGCTTATCCGCTTTGTCTTTGCTCATTATTATACTCTGCATGTTCAAGTAGTCATCTCTTCACGACCTCTCCTATGTTCCGGTAGGTGTCGCCTGTATTGCTTTTGGAATATGTTGAATGTCATGCTCCCAGAGTTGGCGTGGGACTTCCATGGTATAATTGCTCTCCTGCTATTGACTCATCGCCTCTTGCATGTCTATACATCTTTGGGTTGTCGTGATTATCGCCTCGTTTCAGTCATTTACAGTTGTGCGTTTATAACACCTCGTAGCAGTCATTTACATTTGTGTGTCAAATCGTCCAGTGCGTCTCTGGTTCGACTCGCATTAGCCTGGCCTACATGTGTTTCAGCAACATGAGCGAGGTATATCATCCAGCTCCACGTCTAGTGGATGCCGATTTTTATCCCAGCTCCACACCTTGTGGATGCCGCTTTTTATCCCGGGATCCACACCTTGTGGATACCGCTTTTTATCCCAGCCCCACGTCTAGTGGATGCCGAACCGTCAACATTATTCCCAGCTCCACGTCTAGTGGTAGCCGATCCGTCAATATGTAGTTTGGGCCAATTCCTTTTTATGCAGACGGGGGCATTCCTCCCCAGCAGGGCCAATTTATTTATCGCCAGCATTCCTGGGCGATGGTTGTTGATGTCCCAGGTGTCCTTACTGGGGGGCCAATTATTATGCCGGCGTCCTTGGCAATTCATTATATCGATATCGAATCTCTTTCCTTCTTTCTTCCCCCCCTTCGACGTGCCACCTTCGTAATTGCAGCGGAGAATAACTGTCTGATAAACCATTAAAAGTAGCACGGCACGCTATGATTACGTAATATACAGACTAATCAGTACTACTGCGATAACATCAACTAATAATATAATTACATGGTACGGATACAAAACATGGATAATGATTGGTGAGAAGTGAGTGATCGTATAAGAGAATGAGACGTTCCGTGCTACGCGAAACGCCGGCGCCATTCGACGCATCATGACGCATGACGCAACTTCCCTACGATACCTCTTTTCGACAAAAAAAGAGCCGCACCATGACGGCCTCCCATCCTGCTACCCTCATTACACAACTAAATGTCGACATTCCGAAGTAATAATGTACATTCTAGACCATTTTTTGACGCTGAATTCAATGGTTTTATCGGTGGCTCGCCATATTCAGCAAAAAGAGACGTTTGACCGCCACAATTGCGGTGGTGATTTTCATCCCCTCCGCCGCAGAGCACCTGTTGCCAGTAGCATAAAGGCGTCGTTTCGGTCCATGAAACAGCAAGTAAGGTTGTAGGGGCGACCAATATTATATATATGGACGGAATATGCACGAATTAACCGGGTGTGGGTCTCATGCAACGCCTATCCAACCTACCAAATCTATGAAGTCAATTTAGAAAGATTTCCACAATTTATCTCCATCAATAGTGGGTATATATCTGACACAAAACATGTTGAAACCGCACCATGGATCATAGTTGTCTTGTCTACTATATGATAATCAAGATTGTTGAGGTGGACTGCTCCATCTTACCACAGTGACTACTGCAACCCGGTTTCCTCGACAACTATGTACTGATTGTGGGTTATGAGAAGTGAGAAGCCCAAGCAAAGCGCAAAGCCCAAAAGCCCACCCGAATGCAAAAAAGGGAAAGTTGTTGGCTTTATGAGAACCTACGACAACAGTGAACCGATACGACACTAAATGTATTGATTCCTGCAAAGCATTTAGTACTTTTTGAGGCAACTTCAAAACCAAAATCCTCCTCGCTACACTCGTGAAGCAGTGTTTGTGCTCGTCGAGTGCAGGTGTAATAAGTTGATGCCCGGTAATCTGATGCACATCATGGTGACTTGTAAGAACGAGTTCTGCCGCTTGGCTGCTCTTTCCTGTGCCCTGATGATGGTTCTTCACAATGTCGAAGGATTTTTAATCTCAAATTTCTACACTAACCAAAAGTTGATGGGGGTCAGACATCATCATGTCGCTGCAAACACACCACTACCCATCATGCTAGAACACAGCTCAAGTCTTTATCTCAGAAGGAGCTATGATGACAACAGCGACGAGGAATTATTCTCTGCCTTGCTTTCTGATAAATCGAAAACACATGACACCTCTGCTCCACCTATCAGCATCCATGACATACCAGCAGAATATGCTCATCTTGCGAATGTAACATCACCATCACCTTCTATAACACCGGAGGAAATCGTCCCTCTCATCATGATTGCTCTAAAGAACAACGATGTTCCTGATAAAGATGCAGGACTGAAGCTAGTGTGGGAGTTTGCGACCGACACGACACAATACGTGTTCCGAAATAACAGAACAGGTGAGTGATGTGTCGATTTGACGTTATCTATTTTTCGAAGTGATATGATAGCAGTATTGATTTGAGCTGCAACATGCTACGTCGACATGGTCATCCTGCTGTTCTTGGCTTGTGCAGCCTTCAATCACTCTTACATCTTTGTGACAAATACTAACACTGAAACAAACGCGCTGCCACACCATTCATCCGCAAAGAATTCATCGAATCATGTCACGAAACAGCAGACGAATTCCCTACATCATTCTACGGCGTAGCAATGAACGGACAATCCTGGACCATCGAAACAAAACTCAATCGAGTAGGTGGTGAATCTGGCTGGATTGCAACGCAGGTCATCAAAACGATTTCATCAGATGGACGGATGAGGCGATGGCAGTGGGAATTGCGGAAGAATAAACGTCCACCGTGTTTGGGTTGTTGGAAGATTGAGAGTATTGGGAGTTCGGATAGGAATGGTGACTTTGAGGCGAGGGATAGAGGGAATGGGTGGTCTGACTGAGAGAGTGTCGCAACGGGGCGGACAAAAAAAGAAAAATCGGACACACACTGCTCAAAAAGCGTCCACTCACTCTTCACGACACTCACGGTAGGAGACACTGGCAGCAAGTAAAAAATTGCGCCTATTGATAATACTATTGTCCTCACGCAGGAATGATTATCAAGCACGAGTGGAGAGCGCAGCGATACACGAGTGTTGGGGTAAGGTAAATTACTTAGTTCGTCAGGCGCAAGTGCGCTGAGTTAAGTCTTGGTTCATCGTTTGTGGCCGCCTTTTGAGCAGTGTGTGTTTGTCCGATCTTTTTTGCGCTCGGCCCGAGTCATTATCAGTGTCTCTGGGAGAGGTGGATGGAAAGGCGCGCCGGTGCCCAGTTATCAGATTTGGCCGTTATTTTGGTTAGCTAGCGAGGTGTGCGACTCAATCAACGTGATCGCCCTCTCTCCGGCCGCTCAAAGAAGTGTGGCACAATAATAAACATATTGTAGCAATTAGCTCCAAAGGGAGGATCAGAATCATGTAAGTTTGTTACGTTCTATCTCTTTGTGTGCCGTGCCTTCCTTGGAGAGTTAGTCGTCGATAAAACTACCTACAAGAGTTGCGGGGCATGCAGCGCAGAGGCAACTCTCTCGCCACTTGTCTAAGTATCTAAGCCGATGCCGTTGCATTCTGTATCACCTCACCTCACATACATCATTTTCTGCTACCATACTTGTCGCAGTACGGCAAACATGTCAAAAAGCACAATGAACTATTATCAGGATGCGCTAGCGGCGGGTGTGAGGCTCAAGGATGTAATATCATCTGCGGAAAACAGGGCACTCCTACACCGCATCAATAATAACGATCCCGCATTGGCGTCGCTGTTTATAGACTATTCGCACGAAGAGGATGATGAGGATGTTTACACCTATCAGGTCAGGGAGGGAGGGGATCTTGGGTGGTTGGGATACTTTATTGGTAGAAATGAGACATTGGAGTCTTTGTACGTGTATTACTTCCCAACATGTAAAGATCAGATGGAGAAATTTTTCACTGGAATCAAGCGTAACAAATCAATCAAAGATATTGATTTCGCTGCTGATGTTTTACCCAGCCACTTCTTCTTTGCAATCAATCTTCCGCATGTTACTACTATGTCAATGGGAGGTAATCTTGACCGCGAGAAAAGGCATTGCTTTGCTTTGGGATTGCGCCGATGCCTGTCGCTGGAAAGTTACTATGGACCAGTCACGCAGGAAATGGCTCATGCACTAGTAGCGCTGCCTATGCTCGAGAATGTCAGTGTTCATACAATCGAAGATCACGCAATTAGTCGAGACGAAAGTATGGCATTAAGGACATTGCTCGCAAACGCCACCAAAATGAAACAACTACAAGTGCGTCATGCTGGTCTTGGAAACGATGGGGCGGAGCTTTTGGCCGAAGGACTTGCTTGTAATGTCTCCCTGACCGATGGAGTGTTGGATCTTTCTATCAACGACATAGGGGACGAGGGCTTGAAAGCTTTGGCTTCGTCTCTTGCCAGCAAAACAAAGCTAAAACAATTACGTCTCGCAAACAATCAACATTGGCGACGCAGGCTTGGAAGCTTTAGCGGATTCACTTGCTCACAATAGAGCTTTACGTGTACTATCGATCGCAGGAAATACAGCAATCACCGAAACAGGGATGAGGGCAATATCTCGAGTCTTACAGTCCCGCAATAGTAGATTAGAGGATCTACAACTTGATCGGATTCACATCAGTGATGAGGGGGGAAAGATTCTTGCGAATGCCTTGTCTATCAACAAGACACTTGTGAAACTATCCTTGACGTGCTATGGGAATGGCGTAAGCATCAGTGATGATGGATTGAGAGCTTTGTCACTTGGACTTTCACACAATACTACTTTGCAAAGCCTAGACCTCTCAAGTAATACAGCAATTACTGCAGCAGGCTTACGTTCTCTCAAGCAGTACTTCAGATCTCCGTTGTGTACATTGAAGAATCTTACGCTCGATGATATCAATATTGGTGACGATGGTGTACATGCTCTTGCTGATGCATTGGGTCGGAACAAGTCGCTGAAATGTTTGTATTTCGGCGAGAGAGGGATCACTTTCAAAGGTTGGGAAGCATTCTTGAAGTTGTTATGCGATACAATCATCTCCAAACAGCATCTACCTCTCCAACCATACCCTACGCGATCTTGGCTTTTTTACTCTCGCATGCAATGATGACGTTCAAATAGAATTCTTTCTTGTCTCAAAATCAACAAGAACTGTGAAACTCCAAAATTGGCTGCAAAAGCCAAGATTTTGAACATCTCACCTGATCTCGACATGGTGCCATTGTTCCAGTGGAACCTGAAGCCACTTCCCTTGGTCAAAAGCTGGTTCGACAGAGTCACTTCATCAAATGATGAACTCGCGGCTAGAATTCAGAGGAGAAAACTATCGGCAGTCTACCAATTCGTCAGAGGATTGCCTGTTTTGGTTGTATACGACTTCCGACGTTACCTCACTGATCAGGTTCAGAGGATCCGTGCTCGATGTCAATATCATTATGACAAGATTAGTGAGTTGGAAGAAGAGGAGCGCCGCTTGATGCAGGTGTAATATTATGAAGAGAATCGATCGCCTTCCCCGACAACAACAAATGGCAACTCTTATTCTTATTCAGTGCCATTGAGAGAAGAGGTAGCGGCCCCTAATAAGAAATAATAGATCTAAAATTATGACTCTATCACTAAGAACATCTCAACACTCAAAACAACCACTCTACCAATAAGGAGCAGTGGGGAAGGCAGTCAACATCTGCTTCAATTTTCGGGAATCATCGTAACTAGAGATGAACCCTGGCTTCCCAATATTCTCCTCGTACACAGCTTTGGCCTTTCGATTATAAACTCTTGATGACACAATACGACGATCAGGAGAGTCGGGTGAGAAGTATTTATCATAGAACTCAAGAACCTTCTGCTTGAGCTCCGCCGCCGTCTTGATAGACGTTTCGCTTCCATTGCTATCATCCAAAGTCAGTACGTCTGCAAACTTTTCGATACGATCAAAGTCAGGATTCTTGAAGTGCTCGCTGTGCGACATTGTCGATAATATTTCTCCCCATACTGAGCTTACTTCTTCAGAAAGCTTGATGTCCTTCTCTAACAAGTTGGCTTTGACAGCGGCTGCCTCCATTGCAAAACGAGAGTCGGGCATTTCTTCGAGTTCCTTTCGAAATTGTTCAACCCACCTTAAGCAACTCTCTTCTATCGCAGGAGGGAGAGTTGAAGATGACTGAACAATCACATGTAATCCATTTCCCCCACCAGTGCTCTTTTTCACGACAGCAGCAACAATATATCCTAGTTGCTCCTTTGTGCGCAACTGATTGAAGGCTGAGTTGTATGCCATACTCGCGATTAGTTCCTGGATAGCAAGGCCTTCGAATCCGAGTTCGAAGCTTGACGCAGTTTGCATCATTAAATCTACCGCATTATTTTCCTCACTCTCACTGTGGGCAAGGTCTTCATACACTATTGGCACTTCACGCGAGCCTACAGATTCGCCAAATATCTGCATGGCTTCGGCCTTGTTGGGCATTCTGAGAGAACGAAATCGCGGCGTTTCATCTTCGATTAGTGGGCGTTTCTTCAAAAAATTGTTGGTGATGAGATCTGCTACTTCCTTAGAACCTTTCTCATCAATATTTCCAATGCAAAGAGAAACTGCCTTGGTTCGACCAAACAAACACTCCTCAGCAGCCTCGGCACATTCTTTCATTGTTAGAGGCTCCGCTTCAGCATCGGGTCCTTCCATCTCACCGATGTAATCTCTAACGTGCCAAACTGGAGTCTCGAGGAGCATTCTAAAGTTGTAAGTGGCGGTTTCGTAGGGGCTGTCATAGACATAATTCTTCGTCTGTCGTAATAGATCATCTTTGGATTTGGAGAAAATCTTTTCCAAGGCTGGGTGAGCCTCTTCTCCCTCCTTCATCTCCTCAATCAAACTTGCGATTCGGCTTGTTACTACATCGAGAAGGTGGGGTAACTTTTCGGAATATCCACTCACAGAAAGCTGGTAGTTGCTAGGTGCTACTGATACTCGGTAGTTACATCCAGCGACAGATGCATCGTACACGTACGAATTCAAGTCGTCTTGCAACACCTTTTGAAAGATACGATTGAGAGTAATAGACCGAGGTGATCGGTAAATGTTTGGGGAAGTGAGCTGGAGACGAATCGAAGTTTTGGGAACCCGGAATGTCCTGTCCATCTTGTGCCACATACGCAGTTTGGGAGTGTCAACAATAAGATTTGGGTGTTCTTCTCTGTAATCTACTTCAGGATCAAACGTAGCCTTTGACTCTTCGTCATCACATCTCAAAGATAAGTCTTCTGGGATAAACTCATTCAGCCCAGGAAGTCGAAGGCGTGGGTCAATCTCTGCCGGCTGATTCCATTCCTTGGCCAAATCCTCGGAAATACGAACCTGACGGTATTTGCCCCCATATCTTTCCTCCGTTTGCCAAGTATCTTCGCTTGCACTGACAGCAGCTTCCTCCAACTCTTTCTCCTCCAACTCAGGCCCAGTGATGATGATCAATGAGTTTTCAGGAGTCATCCTTTTCAAGAAAGCTCGTGCAACCTCAACATCATATTCTCCAGCGTTAGCGGATCCCAACAACAACTTGGATGGTTCATAATCAAACAATCTTTCGGCTGCAGAAGAGCAGAAGTTTGTGGGGTCACCATTCTCACGGAATTTGAAACTAGTGGCTGCAAGGACCTTCATCTCATTATGATACTGCTCAATAACACCATGAGGATCGTTCAACACGGCGTCTTTGATGAGAGCAAGCCACTGCCAAGTTTTGGCAAGGACCTGATCACGCTCCCTCATACCCTTGGGTGTCAGAGAAATGCCCAAACTCGTGAGACTAAAGTCGGAGGCAGAAACCCCCGTTCCAGATGATAAACTGCTGACCCAACCCTCTTCCATTAACAAATGATGCAAACTTCCAGGAGATTCATGTCCAACCAAGTGACTTAACACACGGAACGGCTTGCTTTCCGCCAACACCGGATCAGCCGAGGGTGGTACGGCCGATAATATTTTCAAAGTTCGTGTCTCTACCAACGGTAATCACCTCACGGATCAATCCAAGTTCATTCGGACCAAAAGCAACATTCGGTGCATACGTAAGGTGCTTCCGTCTGAAACACAAAATCTCCATTCTCATCACGTAAATGAGATCCTTCCTCCTCCGGCAATTTCAACACACCCGCCTTGATTTGATCCACAAGACCATTGGCAACAAACCCCTCCGGAGGGGGACGAACATCCTCAAACGTTTGCTCCACAGTCTTTTGCAATTCATCCAAACTTGCACGTCCGACCACACAAAGCTTGATATTCCCCGCATGATACTTATCCGTCCAAAACTTGACCAAAGCCTCCCTCGGTGAAGATCCACCACCAAACTCCACACCCTCCTCCCCCTTCTTTAACTCTGGATCACCCCCATCTGTCAGGGTATTATAATTCCCACAACCAAATTTCGAAAATGGATGATCATGATTGGACCCATGCTTTAACATTTGATAATTCCTCCAATTATCGGCTGTCCGTCCATTCAAATATTCCGAGTTTACGGCACGTAATTCACGTTCGAGCATGGATTCATCGAATAATGGTGAGATGAAGAATTGGGCGAAGCGATCTAGTGCGCCTGATAATGCTGCTGATACTTTGCCGTCATTGTCTTCCACCACTTCATCCAATGTCTCTTCATTGTCATCATCAGTCGTCGTCACTAGTGATCCAATGGACTCACGTTGAAGTAATAATTGGTATCCTCCATGTCAGTGTAGGCATTGGAAGCACCACCGTTTCTACCGAGAAAATCTTCATATTCTTCTTCCTTTGGATATTTCTCTGTTCCCAAGAATAGCATCTACAGTGAGTGTGAAGAGGTAGATTGTAAAAACAAGATTAGTAGGGGTTGACAACATGACAAATATCATCAAGAACATAACATACATACATGCATGCAACAAACAAAAACACAATCACTACATATTATCAACACGTACATGTTCATGAAAATGTGCCAACCCAGCACGATTCGGAGGATCATCAAAATGTCCCGCCCTCACATGCACACTTGCACTCTCCACATCGGTCATTGGATCCGAAACTAACAATACAGTAAGTTGATTGGCCAATGTGATGGCACGATAGTTGCGTTTGTCGGGTAGTGATTTGATGAATTGATCAGTCGGTGGCGATGATTGTGGTTGTGGAGGAGGATGTTGTTGTGGTGGTGATGATGGGTTGTTTTGTAATGGCTTCGGCGACATCTTCATCTGCTTCAATAGCAGTTGTTGTCTTTTCATTCGTGATTGTGGTTGTATCAATCACTGCACACCTCCTCCTCTTCTTCTTTAGGCACACCATTCGTCACCAAATCAGTCAATACAGACCCCGAAGAACGTCCCTCAGACAAATCCAAAATGGCCTCACCACCGCTGCTGCTGCTGCTGCTCGATTTATCCGTGGTGGACCATAATTTGAAATCATTTACTTTGTTATTATTTGAAATGGTCAAATCATTACTACTACTGCGATGATGATGGAACGGAGTCGCAAAGGATTGTATTCCCCCGATGAGTAGTAAGAGTTGTGTGCAGGTGGTGGTTGCCGCCAACAATGATGATCTCGTCATCATATTTCGATAGGTATATCTGGTGGCGGTCAAAAATGAGAGAATTCTGCGAAAAGAAGAAGATATACAGGACGAGTTGAGCAGCGGCAGCTAGTAAGTGGGTAGATAGGTGTAGTTTGGTCAATGCTCGAGAAATTGGAAAGCAATGATGAGATGATGATCGACGACCAATTATTGTGGCAGCTGTGATCCTAAGATGTGTCACTCGATTGACACACTGAAAACGTACCTCTACTCATATAAGTAATACATATGCAATGCAGGCAGGCAGGCAGGCTACCAATGCAAAAAAAGATATGTATCTATCAACTAATGTCAACCGTGTAATGCAGCTGCTATTTCCAACTCAGAACAGTCGATGAAAACCATCTGCGGATTTGCGGCCTGGTCGAACACGAACTTTTTGTCCACCGAAAAAAGGTGACGCTGTTGACGGTTCCCGCCAGATTCTGTGCAGGTAATGTTGTTGTGACGCCGCACGGTTTTAAAGGTTACAGTATCTTGCTTCTGTCACATGCGACATTCTTCAGTATCGCATCAGACAGAGAACACTTCTTGCTTGGCTCTTGAGGAGACATGCCTTCTGGAATACTTATATATCCGTGCGTCCACAACAACATACACTTATGTCGAGCAAGAGAGCAGAATATGATTACAGTAGACAGATGTCAATGTCATTACATATCAAGCAATTGCTATCTCAAAGATAAGACATGCTCGGTCTACAACATTATCTGTAGATAAGCTTAAACTTAATTCAACTATCCTAAATACCTACAGGAATCTTAACAAACAATATTATTCTGGATGGAAAGATGTTTGCGACTTCACTCACTCAAAACTGCATTCATCCAACCCATGACTCATCACTCTAACACTCCTTTTTGACAAAAATCGAAGTTTTTTTTTTCATTACAATTGCCGATGCCGCTTCGTACATAACTCCGATGCTACAAATCAGACATCAACACTTCTATGGAGCAAAAGGTAGAACAATGAAAACATCGTAGCTGATAATGCCCTCGAAGGATCTCCCGGAAAAGATGCATTGCCAACCGTTCATGCAACCTTCCTCCCACATACCGTAAGCTAGAGCAATGCCTGAATAGAGCTTGATTGCGTCATTATGTGCGATGGATTTGCCTTCCTTGGCACCAGAATCAACGCTAATGATTAATCCAGGTGTTACAATGTAGAACGAAACTGTAGCGCCTTGCTGGATGTAGACGGGTGTCTTGAGCATAACTTCTGTAAGAGAAGAAGTGCCACGTTGCTGAGACTTTCCAGAGTAGATCTTCTCCCATCCATAGCTGCTTGCTGTGTAGCCCTTGTAGCTTCCATAGCGCATGTAAACTTCGGTCCAAGTTTTCGAGTCGGAACCCGTGAAGAATGAGAGTGAGGTGATACTCACATCTTCGAGGGCTTCTACCTCGAAAATGAGGCCAAGTGAGCTCTTATAGTCTGCACTTCTGTCTCTATCAATGACGACAAGAGTTCCAGGAGATTCAATAACTTGAGTGTAGAAGTTCTGTGTTGCAATGTCAGTAGATGGGCTAGTAAAGACATTGTAGCCGATGATGCCCTCGAAGGATCTTCCGGAAAAGATGCATTGCCAACCGTTCATACAACCTTCCTCCCACATACCGTAAGCTAGAGCAATGCCCGAGTAGATCTTGATTTCATCATTGTGTGCGATGGATTTGCCTTCCTTGGCACCAGAATCAACGCTAATGATCAATCCAGGTGTTACAATGTAGAACGAAACTGTCTCGCCTTGCTGGATGTAGACGGGTGTCTTGAGCATTAACTTCTGTAAGAGAAGAAGTGCCACGTTGCTGAGACTTTCCAGAGTAGATCTTCTCCCATCCATAGCTGCTTGCTGTGTAGCCCTTGTAGCTTCCATATCTCATGTAAACTTCGGTCCAAGTCTTTGAGCTGGTAGCCGTGAAGAATGAGAGTGATGTAATGCTCACGTCTTCTCGGGCTTCTACTTCGAACATAAGGCCAAGTGAGCTCTTGTAGTCTGAACTTCTGTCTCTGTCAATAGTGACCAGAGACAGAGAAGATTCTTGAAAAGCTGCTGCAGCTAGAGCTCGTTCGGCCCAAACTTCAGTATTATCTGCGGTTGTGGCAGTAGTTGCTTGGTTGTATCCGGCAGCCGCAATTGCTGAGCTTTCGGGCACGGCATCAGTACCAATACCAAGTACCTCAGAAAGATATGAAGCACGGAATCTCGACTTGCCCGATTTACCAGATGGCATTGCATAAGGAGTCATGGAAGGTGAAGGCACATTACCATTACTTGGACCCGCAGCCGCAGATGGGCCTTCAGACTTACCACTCTTAGAACCAGATGCAGCAGTTATGGGAGTAGCAGCACCGAAGAGGATTGGGATGGTAATGGCAGCGGCGATGATCTTCATGTTGAAAAAAGTTTTGTGTTGTGTGTAATCTATCTATCTATGACTTACTTACATAGAAAGTGCCCAGTGCAAGCGCAGAAGTAAGAAGCGAAGAACGAAACGCATCCGGACTCAGAACGAGAAACGTAAAAATAGTCGGTTTCAGCGAGTACCGACAGTCGCTTTGCCTAAGCTTCCAATTATAGGAATTAATATTAACAGAAATTCTAAAGTACGTTATAATGCCGTATGAGAAAGAATAAAAAGAGACAGGAGGGAGACGCGCGCGAGTCATCTTGTCTGCATTCTGCATGCGTTGAAGACAAGCTGCAGTAAACACCACAATAAAATGAATGCCGCAGAGGGTGGGTTCACAATTAACAAGTGGTGAACAGCAACTACTTATCTCACTTTTTTTCATCAGCGAATTTGTCCAGTCAGCGAGTTTGCTGGTCCAGCCTTGTCTCCTTTTCCCTAAAATTACTAACAGCAGGTAAGCAAAATTGTCCGCATCGAGTCTTTGTCCAGCCGATCGCTTTTGTTATTGTAGTATTTACGAATTTTTGTGAGTAGTGCTCTGAGAGAGCGGCGCCAGAAATTATTGAGACAAAAAAATATTCCAGCGCAATCGCCTCCTGACGCCACATGTCCAATGTTGCGCAACTACTGCATGGCGAATATAGTAGTTGAAATGCTGACCAGTGGCTCTATAGAAAGCTAATAATATGGGCTGTCATATAATGGCTGGTTGATGGTGTTACAATCCTACCATGACTCTTTATCAGGCTGTGGAGTAGGTTTGTTGACATGGTTGTTGGGAGTGAGTATATAGTTTTGTGGGGAGTTTTGTGTGAGGTTCGCTATTAAAAATGGTGGATTCTTCACGAGTTCCAACTCGGGACCTAAATGCGAACGCATTTTTTTCGGGCGGTAGCAAAAGTTAGTGTACTAAAGAAGATGGTAGGAGTATCTCACTAAAAGCCTAGATGGTATCATCTCGTACATGCCAAGGTTAAGCCGGTGTGGAGACGGACAAGAGTAGAAACCAAGTGCCTGAGCCAGTGAACGGAAAGTTGATACTGGTCGGACAAAACGTGGCTGTCAAATACTTGACACTACGGTGACACCATTTATCCTTTCCGTCCATGAAGACAAAGACCTACATCAAGTCCAACACCTGTGAGTGCTTACAGCTTTTGTTGTTGGCGTTCTGTATATCGGTTGGGTATCTGTTGACTGCACAACTGACGAGGTTGATCATCATTAGGACTGCAGTGCTCCCGATACTTGAATTTTTCGGTTTCAAACGTCTCACATTAAATTTGCCGCCCCATAGTTTTTCCGGGTCTTTTTCTCCCATCAACTATGTCTAATACGCCATCCATCACCGACGAGCGCCGCCGTGAACTTGCCCTCGCTGCACAACAGCGGGTCCAGGCCCTTCGGGGCCGTCTTGCGGACCAGTTGTCGCTCGATGATATTTCCACGGTAGCCTCGGAACGTGAGGGAGCCTCCTCACAACCGCTGCTCGTTCCTGAGCGGGGAGGTATTCGGGGTGTCAGGGCCACTGATTCTGTCTTAACGTCAGATGGTTATTTTCTTCTTCCTGACTCATGCCACTTGCTTTGACTATGATACGATGACACACCTTATTAGGACACCTGTCTTTGATTGCTTTACTGAAGTGAAAGTAGATAGATAGATAGATTATTGTAGGTATAAGGGTACGATCTATATACCTACTTATGTATCATCACAAGTCACATTCCTACAACTCAGCTTCAACGCATGTAGTGTGTAGTGAGCGTTGAGCGTTGAGTTTGACAAAAAAATTGTGAGTATACATTCGAGCTCGAACGTTTTTCGCCTTTACCAGAAAGCGCTTTTAAAATTGGAGTCCCGTTTCGCGCGTTGGATCGCCAAGTGTGACATGAAAGATAACGTAGCGAAATTTATTGTGTCATGATCTGTGTCATCAGGAATCTTCCTGCCGCGCTACATACCTGGGTGGGTGGTGGGACAGACTAAGTTTACAACCTGATCGTCTGTCTGTACTTCTGCTAAGAATGCCGTAAAAGTGTGATGCCACATTTTTTTGGTTCGACTCGTCTAAAACCAATATTTAGTACATAACCCAACCCCCACTGTGAATCAAAACGCCCCTTGCGAATCCAGCCCTAACTTGTTGGTACGTCCTAATATTACCCTAAACTATTGCTTCACGATAACGCACCCTAATAGACCCTCCTGAGTCCAGCCCTACATAGGCCTACGGCGTGTTGTGTGTCAAATCGTGTGATTTTCTTGTGTTTCTCACAGTGTTTCACCAAAAATTGCCAAAAAAGTGACCGATCAGGTTGTAAACTTAGTGGGTTCCTATTGAAAACATTTCTCCCGCCTTTAACGGCCTCCCAACATGTGCCCTGCTCCCAACGGCGGATAACGACCACAACATTATTATGTGCGATTTTAACAATTTCTACGTAGGCTTGTAAAAAATACCATAATTACTATACTGTTCGCCTACTACTTACTGTTTGCAATACTAATAACTAAAACTCACACCTCCGTCCGCATCAACTCAAAAAAGGACACTTATTTGATAAAAACCATGGCATCCTCATAGGCCCCTGATATCCGTGCAAATGAATATTACTTGTACGATGGACGGCGCCGCCATTTGATAAGCCATATGAGAAAATATTTGTGGCAGGGAGTCATTATCTAAACCGATTGTTGAAATAATGAGGTGCCAATACAAGTCATTAAGATCTGCCATATCAGACATCACCGTCTTTCTGCACAGAGAAGGGAGTTATTTCGTGAATTGAACCACTCCGCCGAAGCACATGGACGATAATGGTTTTATTTAATATTGCACCGCTTGGAACAGTTGGAAGGCCTCTCCCATAACGCATCGGACAAATAATGTGCATAAAGTATTGCCAAAATTACAACATCACACAACACGGCAATAATCACATGTACGATGGTTTAAGGTGCTTCAAACGATACCGCTCCTCTGTAAACATATTTGCGACGAAGAGAGGTCGTTAAACTAGAATAATATGTCTATGGATTGAAGGTAAATAAAATTATTTTGAGACATGATCTGATTTAAGTAGTCTATCATAACATTTAATATTCGTCATTATTAAATGATATTTGTAAATCCCCCGATGTCCGCTTGTTTCAGATATTTTTTTGCCTTCAGTTTCATGCTGCGTAATTATTAATTTTCACTGTTTTGATGAAGTAATAGCTGTTGGCTATTGCAGTTGCGGCTATCATGGTCAGGATTATTTTTTTATTATTTTTTTCATATTGCGGCAACAAAAGTTTTCGTGAGGGGCTAAACGGGATGTTTCAGACTGCCCCAGCGGGATGTTCCCAGTGGGTCGCTGGAGCCGTTAACTGCTACTGTCGCATCGGACATCCCGCCCGTTAATCGGCTGAAACTGCCGTTTGAGAAGCGGGAGGCCGTTAAAGGCGGGAGAAACTTTTTCAATAGGAACCGCCTCTAATCTCCAACCCGCCTCCCGCCTCCAACCTCCAACCCGCGCGCCCCACCAACCCAGAGCAACCAATCATCTCCATCTCAATGTTGATAGCAGCTACTTCTACCATGGAAGATTTCCTTCTACCACTGCGCACGCCATGTGTCTACCATGACACAAACTTCCTCTCCGAAGATGAAGCCACCGCAGCCTACGAGGATCTCTTGGCCAACACCCCATGGGAAAAAACTCCCAAGATCAACCGATGGGTGACGCTTATGATGGATGTCCCTGACAATGAACAACAAGACGGCTCTGTTGCTGCAGGTGGTGGTGACGAATGAAAAGAAGAGAGATTATCGCTACAGAGATGCACCCGGGGCTCCATTAGTCGGCTTTCCTCCCATTGTACACGAGTTGAAGACCAAGGCGGAAGAGTGGTACAATTCCAAAGTGGTAGGTGTTGATGGATCTTCCGACAAGAAGCCAGTCAAATTCAACATTTGTCTATTGAACTATTACCAAAATGGCACACAACGGATCGGATGGCATTCCGATCGGGAGGAAATTGGCAGATCAACTCCCATCGCCTCAATTTCACTAGGCTGTACTCGCAAATTCCTCATACGTTCCAAAACTGATGGAGTACGAGATAGAGCAAGTGTCGAAATGACCAATGGTAGTATCATCCTAATGGAGAATATATGTCAGTATAAATATCTGCATTCGGTACCAAAGGAGAGTGATGTGGAAGAGGGTAGGATCAATTTGACGTTTCGTTGTAAGGAGTTTGAAAATAGTGGTGATGCAGCAGGGGAGTTGGCCACGACAGAGGGGGAACTGAATCATCAAAAACGTGATCATTGGATTACGCAGATTAGTACGGAGATGGGTGCGTTGGATTCTACTGCTGGGTCTTGGAAGGTTGGTGGTGGTGCAGGTGCTCGAATAGCTGACAATTACAATGGCGATGATGATGATGATGATTTGGAGGCAAAAGTGTTTGGAGACAATGCCAAATTTCACAAGGATTGTCAAGATGATATAATGACTGTGGAATATGTCGTCAAGACGAATATTGGTGCGGAATGTTATTGTGCAGCTGAATTGGAGGAGTTGTTGGATATTGAAAAATACACTGTCCTTGCTAGACCGTTCGAAGTTGCTGGCTATGTTGCCATTTGTCGTACGACGGAACAGAGTGACATGGCGACAACTGGTGAGGATGAGAGGGTTGAAATGGAAAATGCGTTGCTTCAACTTCGGTCTGCGCATCATATATTGAAATATCATGATTATTTCGATTTGGTGGATCTGCTACCCGACGAAAATGAAGGTGTAGACGAGGAGTCATCAGACAAAGAGCAGCAGCAAAGTAACATCGGGTCTATCAACGGGGATATGATCTATCAATACTACAAACAAAAGTTGGTATCCGGGGAATCTAGCATAAAATCACTAGTGGAGCTAGAGAAAGGTGGTACTTTCCGTGTTAGTTGTGATAGAATTGGGAGTGGACAAGGTTTCACTGGACCGGAACTCGAGTTCGAAATGGGTGGTGCCATGTCTGAGTTCTACACGCACATCAAACCCAAAATGACCGATTTCGACATTCTAATTCGTGCGGATGTGGTTGCTACCAAGGTGATTGTTGGCACACAGATCAATGTGGATGATTTGTCAAAGCAAAGGCATTTTCTTCGTTTCCGCAATGCGGTCACACTCAAGACCAATCTTGCATATGCCATGATTCGCATGGCAAATATCAAGAAGGGAGACTTGGTATGTGACCCATTTTGTGGAAGTGGTACGATATTGTTGGAAGCACTGGATGTTTACCGAACGGAACAAATCCGAACCATAGGCATGGACGTATCAAGGAGAAGTGCCAACGGTGCAAGAGAGAATGCCATAGCCGAAGGCTTCAATGATGATGTATGCCAGTTCCATTGCTGTGATGCGCGAAACTTCAAGAGGCATCTGGAAGACGAAAGTGTAGATGCAATTGTGAGCAATTTACCATGGGGGGTTATCACTGGTCAAAAGAATGTTTCGGATCTTCAAACCATGTACGAGATCTTCCTCCGAAATGCTTGGTATGTGCTCAAAGATGGAGGACGAATCGTAATGTTGGTACTCCGTGGGTTGCAATTGACTCGTATCATTAGAAAGTTGAGTGGCAGGTATCGTTTATTGAGTGTCAATGTCGTGAGGACTACAAACAATCTACCCAGTATTGTTGTCATTGAAAAACTGGCTGTTGACGAAGTGCGAACTTCTGTTAAGAGACAGCTTGGTTACCTGGCACAATTTGTGAATGTAAGCTCGGAGATGTATAATGCTTTGAATTACGAGAAGATTGACGAGACAACCTTGTAGGTTACAGATACAGAGACAGCTACAGCTGCATCAAAGGGATATTGATATTGTTAATTATCTTAATTTGTATCTCTACTTCTACTTACGTACAACAACAACAAACAGGATATTGCAGTTACAGAACAGCTGAACCACGTCAAAGTCATGCATGTACTTAGCTTTGGCTTGACTTGGAGATAAGAAAATTCGAGTTTCCTCCAGATATTACTGTGTACTTAACCGTAATGCAATTTTTACTCCCATTTGGGAGCAAAAACCGATTTTGCCTCCAACCGCTCCTCCACCTCAAATTTTTATGCTCAATCGTCTCGGCGGAGTGTAGCCATTACTACACCAATACTACGCCGATCCCCTCCGTTCAAAGACCAATATTATTCCATTTGGTTAGTTTAGAGTGCATCTGCAACTTGGGTTGGCCACATTCCATCCACTCGCCGAGATAGTAGGGGTGTCAAATCAGTTGCATCGGTGTCGGTGGGCGGCTGACGAGGCGATTTTGAATAAAAAAATCACGCATCTCACAAAAAGGATCCCTATCATGATGCATCACATCATGGCATTATAAAGGCCGTGCGCCGCGCCAAAATCTTTGTTTTTTGGAACTGGAGCCTTTTTTCAATTTTTTTTGTTAGTGAAATGCTCTAGCTTTGGGCCACAATGGCCAAAATTATATTTTGAGGAGTTGCCCAGTATGCTTTTCCAGTATCATCACCCTTTTGTCGACCATAATGGGGGTTCTATACATGTGTTGGCTGTAAAATAATTCCAATGCTCCGCTGAGAAATGCATGTGAGAGTCCACTAGCTTTTTGCTGCACAAATTTGGCAGGCCATCAGCCATCAAAGCTAGTACCAAGCTAGAGAGCACCTTCAAATGCATATCTCGACGAAAATATAAGGCTTCACCACCTGCCCCTCAGTATATATACTCTCATAATAGTCACCTAAAGGATAGTATCTCGGGACAAGCATGTAAACCACTTCCCTGAAACTTAATTTTGGCCACCATGGCCCAAAGCTAGAGCGATTCACTAACAAAAAAATTGCGGGAAAGGCTCCGGTTCCAAAAAATCGACGCGCACGGCCTTTATTGCGCGAAACGGATTCTCAGCTCAGGCCCGCGGGCCAGCCGGGCCGAGCTCGGGTCGGGGGAAAAGAGAGGAAAAAAGCGGGGGGAAAAGCGGGGAAGAAAGGCGAGCGAAGCGAGCCTTGAAAACAAGTCTACAATACTCTAAGCGAAGAAGATGACGATGCAATTGCTCCTACTACGCTTATTATGCACTGTTTGCTAGCTTTTGACTCTTCTTACCTTCGCTTCTTATAATCTCTTTTATCTTCATCTCGTTTTTGAACGTAATTGTGGTATAATTCGTGGTCATCAGCAAGAGGACAAAAATTGGATGGCCTTTCACAACTTCCCAAACTGCGTGTGTGGAACGTTTTGATACTGAAAATCCGACAGCTTGAAACAGACTTGACATCGTTTCCTTTTGTCAGTGACTTGTTCTTGTGTTTGTGTAATTCCCTCCCGACGCATCATCAGTTTAGCAGCTTCTCTTCTACTTTCCAACACTGGATCAATAACTTTTGGTGAATTATTTCTTCTTTTCTTCTTGGGTGACGGCTTTGTGCCAATTCGTCTCTTACTTGTGCCAAAGTTGAGGCTGGAATCTGTTGTGTACCCATCGTAGCAGCGGGAACATGCAGAGAGAGAGAGAGGTAGCATCGATAGCGGCGCCCATTCCACCGAGTTGAAATGGCAAGACGTTTTCTTCTTACGTAGTGTTTTCTAACAGAGATTACACTTGGGTATCCAATTGTTGGCTCGCTTTATCGATGGCTCCGCATCTCAAAGGCGCGTTCCCTACAGCTTTCATGCCATTAACCCATGCTTTCGCACTTTCATAACCCACACGGTGAAGTGGAAGCGCAGTCGTTCCGGCAGTAGATGCATCCTGGATAATCCGCTTTTAGGGCACTCCACCAACGACTCATGTTTGCTCGACTCGTCTTCTCCAGTGACGCTGCAGTTGATCCGTTGCGCATGAGAATCACAAACAACATGTTCACGCCGTATGATGCTCCAAAAATAATTGCATTTAACCGCTGCTGCTTGGACATCGGCAATGTCTCGACGTAGGAATATTCGTATGATTTCCAACAACCCCCCTCGGTTCACTCTGTATTGCTGCATGAATGCCCTGTATGAATCGTGGCTTTCCTTCTAAAGTTCTTGTGTAGACTAGTTTTAGTTTCTTGTCGACTTGATGGAGGACTTTTGCAATGTTGACATAGCCCTCTTACATCTCCCATTAATTGCAAATCAAAACACCCGGGTTGCTTGACGACCTCAATTTTATGTCAACCTGATTAACATGTTCAAATGGTTTAGGCTTCTGTGAGGTGTTAAAGTTGATGGGAGGAGGCGGAGGTGGTGCGGTAGGATTAGAGCAGTTCCGCTGTCGTTGCAGGTGCTTCGTGCTGAGTATGGTTATAGCCACAAGTACATGACGGTGGCTTGACAAATCTGAGTGTAGAAATAACAGCGCCGCGCTGTCTCTTTACTCTGATAGGGCAATCAAGAATCTTTTTGTAGATCGGGTAGAAGTACCATTTTTTGTCTCCTTTGCGAGGAGCTCCTCCTCGCCCTAAATTGGTCCCGAGAGTGCGAATTCCTTCGTTCTTTTAGCCCATAAAGCGTCGGATTTCTTTTTGTGGGAGTTTTGCGTCATGGTATCGATGTGGAGGTTATATTATTGATGTCGAAATACTAGCGGAAATGTAGGAGAAACAGCGGCCGTCATGGTTGTTTTCACCTTTTCTCCTTTTTTGGCAGAAGATGAGGCGAGGTGACACGGCCAGACGGATTCTTCTTAGCTTAGTCTTTAAGGCCCGCGACACAGTTATTGACACATACGTGTCCCTTTATGTGTACTAAATTACAGAAGAAGAAGTACAGTCAAAGAAAGAGCCCACGTACATCAGAGAGTTGGCCCATGTGAAGATCGATGAAATGGTGAAACGAAGTCTTGGTTGGCACTGGCGCATTGCCGCAGGCGCAGTCCCCCCAACTCTCCCCAGGGGAGAGCTGCCATTTATTCGCTTCGCGATGGAGTGGGTCCAGAGGGTTGATTGCATAAGTAACGGTCGATTTGGCGTTGTTTTGTACTTTTTTGTGATGTGTGATGTGTAATGTGCGGGCCTGGATTTGCCCTCAGGCCCACACCAATTTCGCCACTAGTTAAAAAAAAATTTCCTACCATCCCCCTTTTCGGGGGTCACATAGATAATCTTACTAGATATTACGTGTTTAGGTTTTATCCCCCCTAAGTGCCCCCTTTTTCTCACAGCTAACCGATCCGATTCCACCATGAACATGCCACCCGCTAGCTCAATACGACGTCCCATACAACATCCATAAGAGCATCGCGACTGTCTTCTTGAACTCGGCTCTGATGTCTTGATATTCAGCAACAATCTTTTCTTCATCTTTGTCTCCAGCTCTGTGGTAGATAACTTTTACTCGCGGCATCGTAAATCCTTCGTGACATTTGCGTTTTGCTTCAAGTAACGAGCATGCAATCTTTGCACCAAATTTATGTCTCAGATGCCTCATTATAGTGTTCCATTGTTCATCGATCAAATTAGCCTCAGTGTAGAGAGCAGCACTCTCTGTCTCATCTAACACACCACATACTGCGACACCTGCCGCATTTGCAGCATCAATGAACTCATTCTCGTGGTGTTTTGCAAGGAAGTCTGCCAATCTCGTTGCGCCTACTTTTGCATCCTCCTTGTGAAGACAACGTACCACATCCTTGAGGTACGGATTCTTTCGGTGGAAACTCATGAATGCCTCCTCCGACTTGTGCGAACGAATGGTAACTGCGGTTGTAGTAGTATTCTGTTGCAGTTGGAAATAATCAATTACATTCTTTTCTTCCGTGTGTTGCTGTTGCTTTGCCACCATTTCCCCCAAGATACGCTTGAAATAATCGTTGCTTGCGTTGTCCGACAAATCAAGATCTGCCAACCCATATTTTTCTAGAAGTGGAAACTTTGTGTTGCCCACCGAAGGCCGTTCTGTTGCATGTGGATTGGCAGCTTCGCTGTCAGCGCATTTGTTGCTGTTGAAATTGTCGCCGACATTATCATTGTTGTCTTTTTCGCAGGTGTCGTCACAGACCCAGTCATCTTCCTCGGGGTAGTTTTGTTCCTCATACCAAACACGCAATTCTGCATTTACTCTCCGACCGATCACTTCCATCCCTGGGCAACGAGGCGGATACAGCTTTCCGTCATTCGCCTGTTTTAATACACTGGGGTAACATTTTTCCCACTTATCTGTTTTTCGTCCTAGACGAATGTACCACCGCGTACTTGATTTCAATGGTGCGGCGGAGACGACCTCTGCATCAATCGTGTGTTCCTCAAAAAATGCTTTCCATTTATCAGCGCCTGCACAGATGACTTTATCAGCTGCATTTACTTTCACCAACTTACATTGTTCTAATACCCATATCCAGAGGTCATCGTCTATTCCAGCGAATTTTTGTAATGATAATTTGTTCAATTGTAAAATATTTCCCAACTTGTCGGCGTCCATGATTTGACGTACTTCCGGTGGAGGGTTGTCCTCATCACGATCCCAGATGCGGTACCAATGGGAAATCATTGAGTACTTGCATATATACAATAGCATACCCGCTAATAATAATTCGGGTTTTTCTCGTGGACAATCTTTGACGTTGATTGTCTCCATTGCGCTCGTTGTGTTGAAAAAAGATGGCGAGGTGTGCAGGGTAGTTGTGTTTATGACCGTACTGTGCTGTCTTGACTGTTCAATGCGTCGTTGCGAAAATTTAACAGTAAGTTGAATATATGGTATAGATTGGATTCGTAAGTTTTCGCAACGGTCTACCGAATGATGCCGTTGTTATTGGTGGTTATGATGGTAACTTCCTCGATGCTATTGCAGCGCAAATTAAAAAAAAGTCGTGGTGCTGCTTGTTATTTTTGTACGTAAGACGGTATGTTATGTGACTGTACATTAGTTTACAAGTAAAAAAATTTAACACGGGATGCGCGATGTGAAATCGGTGTGGGCCCGCGGGCCTGAGAATCCGGTTCGGCATTATTGGCCATGCTAGTCGGCGCGCCATTCGTCGCAAAGGCGCCATTCGTCGCAAATCCAAAATCACTCTTCGCGACTCAAAAAAGATCTGTGCACCATGAGGCCTCCAATCCTACTACCCTCATTACACAATTAAATGTCGACATTCCATAGTAATAATGTAGTTTCTAGACCATTTTTTGACGCTGAATTCAATGGGTCTATCGGCGGCTCGCCATTTTCAGCAAAAAGAGACGTTTGACCACCACAATAGCGGTGGTGATTTTCACCCCCTCCGCCGCGGAGCACATGTTGCCAGTAGCACAAAGGCGTCGTTGCGGTCCATTAAACAGCAAAGAAGTTCGTAGTGGCGACCAATATTATATATATGGATGGAATATGCGCTAATTAACCGGGTGTGGGTCTCATGCAACGCCTATCCAACATATCAAATCTATGAAGTCGAATAAGAAAGATTTCCACAATTTATCTCCATCAGTAGTGGTATATATCTGACACAAAACATGTTGAAACCACACCATGGATGATAGAGGTCTTGTCAACTGTATGATAATCAAGGTTGATAAGCTGGACTGCTTCATATTACCACAGTGACTACTGCAACTCTCGGTTTCCTGGAATACTACTGATTGTGGGTTATGAGAAGCCCATCAGCAGTCGCCTACACGAGTGTTGTGGCATGATAATGACGTCTCCTCCATGTACAATTGGCAACTTTCACCTCATTAAATCAACAGCCATCAAATATGCGACTTTTGCTGTGGTCGGAGACAACGTTATAAGTGTTATCAGTGGCTTTCCTACAAAGTCTCATGAAATGAGAGGCCGAATGATCGACATAAAACTTCATGATGGCGTAGATGTTGCGTGTAATTAATAACCCCGAGTAAACTGAACAAGTTTCATAGCATATAGAAGGAGTTATTAATGATATACTACTATTATGTTGTCTAAATTACATAAACATGAGCATCTTATTACATGCCTGGTATGTGCAGACATTCATGTGTGTGTGCGTCACCCGCAATTATCATCAAATCCACTTTGAATTGGACGCTGCAGCTTACATAATCGGAATCAGCGTGAAAAATTGGGTTAGGGAGTGTCTTATTAGTGTTGATGGAGGGTGTATGGGATCGATAATACAATAGTTTGCCTTCGGATTCGTCATGTCAGATGCACTTTTTCAAGATTTTTTTACTGTTCGTGCGTGATTACCTCAAATATCGCAGCAATTGAACGGGGCACCTGTTGAAGATAAAATCCGGTCAGGGCCCAACGACGAAGACTACCGCTCCAGCCTATTACCACCGACAAGATGCTCTATCCAGTAAACAAACGTATTACTATGTTATTCACGAAGCACTAACATAGTTGATAAAGTAAGAGCATCCTTGGCTGTTGAGGCTCATGGTGCTCATCCTCCGTATCTTGAGGTCTTCCTCCATATCTTGGCTCTTCAAGATGAGCCTTTTACTACGTCACAGTAAGATAGTTTCTTGTTGGGTTTCTCACGTTTTGTGTTGTCTAGAGAACCCCGATTTACAGTTCCAACACACTCCTGTGAGTTCACGGACTGTTGTGGTGATTGTGGAACGTTCGTGGACTCATTCCCATTCTCTCTCTCAAATCTTCTCTGTAATTTCTCATAATGGATGCCCATTAGTTCGTCCACGTCCACAGGGCCATGTTCATCGTGTTCAATGTTCATGATGATGTTCCTGAACCGTCTGAATTTGGATCCTCCTAAGGGCTTGGTAAAGAAATCACCGATCATCTCGTCTGTGGGACAATACTCCATAGTGATTTGTCTTCTCTCCTGTACGTCTGCCACGAAGAAGTATCTAATGTTCATGTGTCTAGTGCGCTTTCCGCTCGATCCCTTTCCATTGGTCTCAAGGAGCATGGCGCTTTGGTTATCTTGGTGTACGACTGACGGTTTCATGGGATATCCTTGTGCTTCCATGAAGTACCTGGTCCACAGGATCCCAGGCATATTGTCATGCACTGCGACTACCTCCGCCTCAGTTGAGCTTGTAGTGTTGATCTTTTGTGCGCTGGACATGCCATTCACCATTCCCTTTCCGAACGTCATGTATGCACCAGTGTGGCTTTTCATATCATCATGTACCGCGAAAGCTCCGTCGATAAACCAATGATTCTGATCAAGTCTATTCGCCTCAATCTTCAGGCGCAGGAATTTAGTTCTTCTGACGTACTTGATGACGCGTGCGAGCTTCTTATAGTCATCTTCATCTGGTTCCTGTACACGCTTGGTCAGGAATGATACAGCGGTCCGGAGGTCAGGTCTTGCGCGTTGTGATGCGAATAGTAATTGGGCTGTAACGCGGTGGAACAATGCAGCTCTTTCTTCATCAAGCTTCGGTGCATCGTCCCGTGTTTTGAATAAATGACTTGCCGCAGGAGTCGCTGCCGTACCATCCATGTCTTCAGGAAGGTCCTCCAATACTTCGTTGAGGTATTTTTCCATATTCACCATCACGCTGTTCTCGTCCGAAAAGTCGAGCGTCATGCCCAGATAATCGTGCACCTTTCCCCTTTTGACAGTTAGCTCTCCAACTTTGCCGAATTCCTCTTTCAGGGATGACAGCACTTCATCTACAACCTTTGGATCGACGTGTGATATCTTCAGATCATCCACATGCCACACGATGGTACATTGTTTCCCATTTATCTCCTTGTTGGCTACGCACCAGTCGTATGGATTGACGACGAAACCTTGGTCCTTCAGGTATGATGAAAGCTTTTTCCAGAAGAGGACGGCCCCCTTCAGGGTTCCGTATAGTGCAACATTCAGTTTGCAGTATATGTGCGATTGTCCTCGGTGATTGTGGACGTATTTTTGATAATCATCCGGAGATATTTTGGCTAGGAGTTCCGCCATTCGACCATCTAGAACGACGTGTACGTCCCTGTCTTCCTTGGGCATCTTCGTTTGAATGAATGCCCCTGGAATGTCCGCCGTGGCTACGTCTCTTTTTTCGTAGGCGTCTACCATACATGTAAGCATAATACCAGCAAGCGTCGCAGTGGGTGATGATGCCTCCGCCTTGGGTATATAGGCTCGTTGTTTTCTACCGTCTGCGCATCCTCTGCCTTTGATTCTGCCGTCTCGCTTCTCCTTCAGATACATGAGGTACTTGAGAGCCTCTGCCCTCTCCTCTTTGGTGAGTTCATACCAGTGCTTGGGTTGAAAACCCTCCATATCGTGAATCTGCTGCAGTTCCTTTTGAATGGCTTCCTCTCCTTTTTCTCCGAAAACTTTTAGTCCTTTCTTCCAGTTCATCTGCTCCGTGGTGAAGAGGTACTCTGGCTCCTGATCGATTTCACTTTCATCCCCTTGTAGTCCTTGCTTCCATCCGAGGTGATCAGTTAAAAACATCCATTCCGCTTCACTCTGAGCAATGAGTATTTCGCTGTATCCATTGTCCTCCTCCCCATCCATGTTGAGTAGTAGGAATTGATCAATGTCTCGTGGGATCTCACCGAATGTGGCAAACATATTGTATTCTGAGCTGAACTGATCGTTGAGGGGTGATTGCGTTGCCTTTCTTACCGCTGCATTGCTGAACATTCTCGGATTCATCACGTGAACTCTTCCGCTTGTGACGTTGACGTATTCAGATGTTGAGTAGAGGGAGTTGGGCTTTCTTGCACGTGTGCTTCTTCGCACTCCTGTGGTTTCACCTTCTTCCTGGTTGACATCTTCCGTAATTGTTTCGTCTGCCATTCCTGTTGCTTCATCATTATCCACTCCTGTTGTTTCATCATCATTTACTTCTTTGTACACTCCTGCTGTTTCGTCATCGCTTATTTCTCCTGGCTCGTCGTCGTCCACTCCTGTTGTTTCCTCATCGTCCACTCCTGCTGTTTCGACATCTGGCGCATTATTCACTCCTGCATTTGTTGTGTGGTTTATTTCATCGTTTTCATTTTCATCTGCCTCGCTGCCATAGTCGTCATCATCATCATCATCATCAGAATCTGCGTCGTCGTCGTCTTCGGCAGGGTCATAATCCTCATCACTTTCATCATTATCATCATTATCATCATCCACTCCTGCGGTCTCCGCCTCATCAAGCGGAAGATCGTCCTCATCACGGTCTAAGTCGGCGTATAGGGTATCGAGATCAATATTATCACGGTTAGTAAAGGTAAGATTCCGTGCTGCCTTGGCACGGCGTGCCAGATGGTGGACCCTTGTTATGGCATCCTCAGGTAAAGGGAGGCGGGTGAAGCTGCGTCAGTTGATGACGCGTCCCGTAGATAGGCTGATGAAGTTGTACGAACCGTCCCCAGTAGGGCGGGTGGCAATAGCACCAATAGTGCGAGGGGACATGGAGTTGTCATGCTCTTCGTGTGTCTGAGCATACTCGAAGAGTTCAACCCCGCAGTGTTTGTTGTGGTCAAGCTTACGATTGAGAACAATCTCAGCAGGACTCTGAGTGGTGGAGATGCCCGTCGACAGAGGGAACATATTGCGCCACCAGACGGCGCTGTACACCATTTCGATTACGAAGATAGGCGGGACATGCTGGAAAGGCATAATATTGTAGGATGCACGGGTACGCTCCTTGATGGTCCGGATGTAACGCTCGATCTCGGGCACGTGATCATCACGAGCAACCACATGAAGATGAACATGTAAGTCTGCAATGTCTCCTCGCATCGATTCAAATTGGCCATCCGCTAGCATGATTGTTACCCTGAAGCCTCGAATGGCATAAGCACTGACAATCGCCTTGAAATGTTTAAGGATGTGAGCGTCTTTCATTGTGTCCAGCTTACCGGCCGATCCAAACTTGATGTGTCGGCTGATAGATAACAGGAAGGGAATGCCGGTCACCTTCATTATGTCAACAGATAGGGTGACGTCACGGTAATTTGGCATGATCTGCGGTGGTAGATCAGTAACGGTGACACGAATGGGTGCCGGACGTTGTCGCACCGTCTTTCCTTTGAGGGATCCAATGTCAGGGCCCCAGATTGTCTCCGCGTTCAAGATATCCCTAGTGGTGATGGGACAGTTGGGGATAAGATTCTCCTTCACATACCGCATGAAATCTTTTGTTGCCGGACGACCGATGATCCGCTGGAGACTGCGAGCTTTCCGTGCATTCGCAACATCATAAGCAGAAAATTGATTTATATTATCCGCAACAGTATTGACTAAAAGACTATGCTCCTCATCCCGATCAGCAGTGTTGAAATAGTACAGCCGTCGTGATGCCTCCCTGAAATTAAGAATCTTCCCATTGTTCTTGTGAACTTGGAAGCAGTTGTTGGTAGACGAGTCGTATGTGACCCTGAACTGCTCCTTGACCCGGCTAAGCGATAGAATGTTGGCAATCCCTTCAGGATAATACCACACCCATCCATAACCAGACAGATAACCCCTTAAATTTGTTTGCTTCACCCCTGCGTTGCATCGAATCCTCATAGTCGTCTTCGCCGTGTAAATCTGAGACAGAAGCTTCTCATTGCAGACCACGTCAATGGAACTTTGAGAGTCTAGCAGTATCCATTCCGCAGGGATTTCATTTCCATTCTTAGAACACGTGCTGTAGGTATCGGATTGGTGGAACATGAGCTCGTCATAATCATAGTCAATACTGCAACGAATAATATCATCATCTGCACTTACTTCGACCGATGCATCCTCATTCTCAATCACCTCCTCATCCTCGACTTCACCAACTGATTGTGTCTCTTCCATGTGAAGGAGTGTACCATCATCAGGAGGAAGGCGCTCACCATTATCATGCCACTTGGCACGGCATTCCGTCCGAGGGTGGTTGGTTCTGCCACATCGGGGGCACGGCGGCCATACTTTGTTTTTATCGTCATCGTCTCCATCGTTCACTAGGGACTCTCCATTCTGGTTAAAAGTGTGCCCAGTATCGCTAGGGACATAAGGCGCCTGTTTCGTGACCTTCACTGATCTGAGTAGGGCGTATGCAGTGTTGAGATTCTTGGGGTACGATGACGTTCCCTTGATGTAATCTTGGCGCAGGGCATCGACAGTGGTACCATACCGTGAGCGGTCAGCATTGACAAGGAATAGCATGGCTTCCATCCGCTCGCGTCCTTGTTTCTCGTAATCCTTCTTGATGTCAGGGCTGAGTGAGGCCTCCTCAGTACCCTTCTCCGTGCAGATAAGTGTAACATATCGGCCCGACAAAGCATCCAATAATTTGTTCTTGCCACCAAACGCTTCGTTGCAGGCCTGGAGAGTCTCGGAGAACTTCTTGTAGTAGGTATCCAGGTGACGGTCACCCTGCTTAAAGGTGAGTAGGCTAAGGAGAGCCTGTATTAGTGCAAAGAAGGGCTCGGTGGTGGAATCACTGTTGAAGCACATGCTTTCAAGCATCTTAAGGAGTTTGATGACGTCCATGCTGGCCTTCACATCTGCAAAACCGGAATTTTCCTCCAATGTTGCCTTTGACGCTTCGTCTATCTAGCCGAGGGCGATGTGGTACATTCTCCTGAGGTGTTCGTCCAAGGTTTTCTTCTCCTTTGTGTAGATGTCGTAGTCCTTGGTAAACTTCAGCTCATCGATTTTTTTCATGGGTAGCTCATTACCATTTTCGTCCTTCTTGATGTAGTCCGCATCGACAGGCTCCTTCACCTCCACTTTCTTCAAGTTTTCTATTGACTGCGCAACCAGACTGCCGAGATTTTCTGCGGCATGCGTGCTGAGACTTTGACGGAAGTCGGTGAACTGTGTGACCGTATCGGAGGGCGGTCCGCCACTGGTGATGGTTCCGAGCGATTTGTTGTGGCCGGTGAAGTTGCTTTTGCCATAGTTGGTCTGGTGGTGTTTATGAAATGGTGCGCGCGGCGATTTGTGACTGCATGTTGTGTATGGTGTGTAGTGCGGCGCGGGCCCTCGGGGCCTGTTTTTTTTTTGTGCAATGTACCCGTCTATAAATTTGCTCTGCAATGCTTGTTGTTGTAACATAAATGTGTCATGATGACAAAATTATTCTGTGGATTTCGTGTTGGATTTTTTTTTGCAATGTATCCGTCTATAAAGTTGCTCTGCAATGCTTGTTTAATAACATTCTTATAACAGAAACGTTTTATAGTACATACTCACTTACTTACTTAGAGCCGTTCCAAGCAAAATTGCATCGTAGATGCATAAGATTTTGATAGCAGCTAACAAAAAAGTGCAGCGCGCTTTCCGAGCACAACTGCATGCATGCATGTTTTTTCGTTCGACAGTCAGTATCTAACATCATAGCCGCTACTCTCATAGCCACCACGTTGCACAAACCCTACCAATAGTAATATCCAGTGAACTATATCGCAGACAACACCCTTTGCAACTATTCAGCCGCAGGGTTTTATTATTACAACTGTCTACACCGCATAAATAAATGACTAATACATGCTACATAAATGTCATTTCTGTCCATGATGTTGCTATTTTTATCCAGCCTATTGCAATATTATGGACAATAAATAGCCGACACTTCTTATATATAATAATGTTGATGAGTTGCGGTCTTTAGAGCCGCTCGATCCGCCGTCTACAGGCTTATTGTTGTGTTAGAGTGTCAAATTATTTATGCAATTTTGTGCACATCTTGTGTCCTTGGTATTTTGGAGGTGTGGGGGGGCTTTAATGGTCATTCCGAGCAACCAGAATCTCACTTCATATTATCATCGGCGATGGGTAGCGGAGGGGTAGTGCCTATAGATGTTTATCATCTTCGATGGGTGCAGGGAAGGTGGTTGTTTTCATTTCAAATCTCAATGAAGTGGATTGCAATGATATTATCTCCACCCCTACAGCAGCCGAAACGCCACACTGCTGCGAAAAAATCGCCATAATGTCGTTTAAGGGATGGGCCATCGATACCTTATGAAATATACTCATGGACTGAGATAGGCGGCCATACTAGGGGTGCCATTGTAGGCCATTGTGGTGGCATCTTTTTCTCTTTTTCTGCACGATCATCGATCATGCAAAAATGCAAAAACCGAGTTGGCTTTTTGACGAAATAATTTACCGATCGCGTTTGACAGTACTTTATACCGATCGCGTTTTACATATTCTCAAATATATGACGTCACTTGTTCCTCTCCTAACTTCAACGTGTCAGCTTCTCTGCTGGCAGGAAGAACATGTCGCCATCGGTGACTTTTCCGCGCAGCCACTCATCGACTATCATGCTACGGAACACCACATGCAATTAGAAGAGTGCATAAATAATAATGAGTGGCTTGCGTATGACATTCCTCGCACGCAAATCAATATCTTAAATATGTGACCATTACGGACCGGCATAACCAAACCACGAACAAAATTGACCGTATAAAATATGCACACTTCAAGAGAGAAAGCGCAGCAACAGCAACCATCCTCTTCCGACGTGAACAGCAAGAGCGCTCGGAAGGGTGTTAGATGCTCATTTCTGTCTATTCGTCAAATAATTTACAAAGTCCAATGGCCGAAAGTGCGTGTAGGCGATCATATCTTCCGCGAAATAGTAGAATTACAATCATCGCGCAATCCATGCTTCGAACACTCTACTGATCCACATACTCTTCTGAGGCTTGTTCTTTCCTCTTGCAATATGCGTGAACTAAAACATGTATTGTCTGAGCTAGGATGCGTAATGGATCTATATCGCACCAGACAGGAACAATTATCTATCGCTTACAATGTCATTTCCAATCGCAACGTTACCTGTAACGGTTCAAGCTCGGCTCAGTTCTACAAATCGGATGCAGAAAGCAAAGCTGGAATAATGAATTATGGCCGTTGTGTAAATAACAGTCATAACTTGCAGTCGTTGGCTGCTCCAGAGTGTTCCAGCGTATTGTCTAATGGGTAAGTCCGAAAGTGTATTGTTAAGATGAGCTGAAATTGGAAGAAGCGTCTTATGTGATTCAGAATTTCATGTATAAGCGAAACGCTTAACACTGCGTAAAACATTACGTAGAGTGATCGTACGAACATAGAAAGGATCGCTCATTCATCTACATTTAAGTCGCTTTTTGCTGTGTGGTATTAACCTTCCATAGAGTTCATGCCAAAAATAAAATTGTGATGTATGCAAATTTATTTTAAACTTGAACTGGTATTGTTTCTCCCATATGAATGTCGTCATGTCAAAAACTAATCACTTATCCTTACTTATCCCTATTTTCATTTACTTCAGCAATGGCGGTGTGACAGCGGGCAACAAAAAAGATGTTGTCGACAACAACAAGAACGAGCATGATATACCTCTTCTGCAGACAAAGCAAGGCGATTGCATCTCTCCCGCTCATGTTAGATGCACTAACTTTGAGCAGGCAGAAGCATTTGATGCATCATGCAAATCATGGAGATCATGCGATAATAATAATGATTATGACGTTGTCGAGCAGGCGAGTTCTTTGTTAAAGTTAAAGCAATCATCAAAAAATTATGACATCGAACAGCAGTGCCCTAAAGAGAGCAATGGTAGTGCCGCAACTCCAGTGAATACTCATCATCCGTCTGAAACGGACATACCAGCGTCTACTCCTTCTGATGAGGAGTCAGCAGTTGACCCAACTAATCTTCCGGCGTTGCTGTATCATGCTGGGGAACAACCTGCTACTGTTCGCGCATATCGCCGCTGCTCAGAAGATCGCAGTCTTGTGGGCCGCCAAACCATTCGCGATCATTTATATGATTCTCCGTCTACCAGTAGACTTCCGCGCAGCTGTCTCGACCGCCTGTTTCATGAGTCTTCTGGTTCTACCGTGAAGGATTATCCGTGTCGTAATGCTACTTCGGTTGCTAGACTGTCAGGAGAACGTGATAATGATGGCACCAATATGGGTGTTGGTAATGTTGATAACGCCCCCTTGGAAGCAGACGATGCTGGTGTATTTCGTAGCAATAATGGCAATGCAGCTCGGCCAGTTGGAGTTGGAGAAATTCCACAGAACACAAAAGCGTCTGGAACTATTGGATCTATGTTGGGAGAGCTGTCGGAAAAGGGAATCCAACGGTGAGTGAATGTAGAAATGTATTCTTGAATTCGAAATATAGCATGGCACTGATCAATCATCCCTCTTTACACAAATTTGCAATCACTCCACTCCACCACTCCACTCAGCACGTGCCAATACCACCCTACACTCACATCTGCAACAAGGGATGCTGTACTGCCACGTTCATGCCCCTGCAAATTGCATTCGCAATCACAATACACCGCTGCCAGGGCATGGAGGCCGGGTTCGGCAAGGACGATCGATGGAATCGCATGGTGATAGATCCGTCAGATGAGCTCTGGGAGAGAAGCCAGTGCCTTGGGACAGGATACGTTGCTACCAGCAGGGGCAAAACACTTGGTTCCAAAAATGTTATGCACCCGACGGATAGTGCCATTTATTGGACAGGGCCGAGCGTGTCTGTAGAACGGTTACACAATTGCAAGACGAACCAAGATGGCCAACTCTGCAAACTCTTCAAGAAGCGGGACAAATGGGTCAAATACCTTGACGGCAAGGCAGAAGAAACCAAGACAAGATACAACAAAAGAAAGCTTGATGAAATGACGAAAACAACTTACCAAAAGGCAGTGAGTGGTACTTTAATAAAAAATAGAGAGGACCTGACGAACCGCATCACCGAAATCATAACCAACCCAAACAAAAAATGGAAAGAAGCGAAGAAAGAATACCAATTGCCACGCGATTATTTTTCCTAGTGGACGATACAATGCCATATTCACAACTTGCATGGAAAATAAATTTGTCTTGAAGACAAAATTATTTTCAATTGACAGATACAACAAAGGGAGAATATTTCTCGTGATGAAGAAACATGTCACCTATAATGACAATATACCTGCATTTCTTTCTGCGAATGACGGTATCCTCGACAGATATAGCCAATCAATTTCTGTAAAAAGCGCATTTAAGCCAGGTACTTCTCGCTTTCTACGTAGGAACAAGTACAAATTCTACAGCGGTATGGGTCTACAGAGCCTCTACGTGTCCCCCAGGTAAACCTTCTCACTAAATAGCTACTATACTGATTCCTACCAAGATCCCTGTAGAAAAAAGTTTGGAAAAAAATGGAGAATTTGTGACCATAAGGGGTTGGGCACCTCCCGGCCCCGTTATCGACACTTCACTGCGCTTGTTTCGACCCGGGGCCCCGAGGGCCGATTACCCTTTTTCTTTCTATTCCTGCCACCTTGCCTGTTGTTGTTGTTGTTGTTGTTGTTGTTGTTGTTGTTACTGCTGGTGTCGGGCTTAACGTCCCCACCCTCGGTGGGAGATTCGGTTCCCATTCTGACAACCTGTGACTTTATCAACTATGTGTTGAAGATAAAATCCGGTCAGGGCCCAACGACGAAGACTACCGCTCCAGCCTATTACCACCGACAAGATGCTCTATCCAGTAAACAAACGTATTACTATGTTATTCACGAAGCACTAACATAGTTGATAAAGTAAGAGCATCCTTGGCTGTTGAGGCTCATGGTGCTCATCCTCCGTATCTTGAGGTCTTCCTCCATATCTTGGCTCTTCAAGATGAGCCTTTTACTACGTCACAGTAAGATAGTTTCTTGTTGGGTTTCTCACGTTTTGTGTTGTCTAGAGAACCCCGATTTACAGTTCCAACAGCACCACCACCAAAAGTTGAAGATGAATTCCAAATGATTCAAATAGAAAGTTATTGGTCTTTCAGCTTAAAGCATCGGCATATTATTGGCCAATATTGGCGTGGTAATGCCAGATTTTCTGCGTCGCAACAAGATTTGGCTGGGTGTTGGGGTGAAAAGTACCTGTTTCTATCCAAAATAACCTTTTTTGTGTTCGATATTGGCTTTTCTATCCGTGCGACGCCGCATCGTCGCATGCGACGTATGGCGCGTCGACTAGCATGAAATAAAATAGCAACAACTACAACCTATATATTGCCTGACCCAAAATTTTGTGCTGAATCCATTTTTGAGGTCGGTGGGGCCTGAATATCAGCGGATACAGCAGTATAACGACGTTAACACAATGCATGTAAATTCGGCACATTCGACATTACCAGAACCGGCCTCATACATTCACACCGATGCAAATACGATGCCATCAAGCAATAATAACTGTTACTATATACCCATGCCGAAGTAATGGTGACTTGGTGGCCGCTGCATTGCCCATTGAATTGAGAACATCACGCATTCGCTGCGCAGCGGCATGTGTATGGAGAGCATGCCGATCACCCACTTGGCCGCTGTGTGTGGAGCAACAATCAATGCACTGAAGTCAAAAAACATCAACCCTCGTCCCAACCACATAATAAGTGGCAAATGGTGTGATATTCCCGGTAGATAATGACACATACCTCCCCCAAACACTATGCAAGAGAAGTAAGTACATAACAATCACCAGAGGGCACATAATCAATGAAACAGAGAGCAATTAATCATAATTTCAAGTAGCCAAAGATGCCCCAAAACCGTTAGGTATAGTGTATTGAGTGAAATGGAAGCGTATTATGAAGTGTATCACTCCTGACATGGCCAAAGTAGAGTATAATTAAGTGTAATATGATGATTTTATGCACCTAATGGTGAGTATTATTTCTCTTTAAAGACAACGATTCATAGCAAGCCCTACAATACCAGAATTAAACAGCCAATGATGCGGCCGGACTGAAAGCTGCCACGGCTTCTAAGCCTCCCGGTCTAAGTTCAAAAGTAGGAGTATCAACGTAGGAATAGTAAACAACGTGTGATATGACTATCGCTATGACATTTGTTAACCCTTGCAGCCCAAAACAGGCAAAAATCAAAATATTTTCTTGACGGGCTAACTATCGCCAAACACTTTTTCATCTCCACTCAACATCACCAAGAAGAGGAGCACCGGCACCATGGTGTGTTTGCGTCCTATGGTGATATAATGTCCCATCTTGATATACTGGTGAACTTTTTTGGCAATGAATTCTACACCCATATTTTAGTTCATTATTAAAAAAGTTCACCAGTATACAATAACGTCGAATTAATTTTCGTCGACATATTTTATCGCTAGAAATTAAACCTCGACGACACAGTCTGCCGCTGCCGTATGTATCCAAAAGAGAGGCAGTAGGGTGTGCCATCAATCCGCCCTGCCCCTTCCAATTGACAACCAAACATATCTTATTCGTAGGTTATGCTTATCGCCACAGTAATCACCGTAATCACCAAGAATATAAGTGATCTAGCCACACCATCATCAACAGCCACCTGTCGCCTTGTCGCGACCAACACTGCCACCAAAGGATGCATCATAGAAGGAACGAAGCCCCAAAACTTATGCCCCAGTCATAATATGATGTAGAGCGATGATTGGGGGGCATAAACCTGATAAAAAGAGTCTTGTTAACTCCTTGAAGCGACGAGTCAATAATTACAAAAAAACTCGTCTCAAATGGGCACAATATCCACCATCAATTGTTGTATACAGCCACCAATAATGTCCAAAACACATCCAAAACAGAACTAACACATCATTTCGGTAATAATATACATTGTTATTGTTTGGAGTAGTGTTTTCAATCGGATAATATTAAATATTATTTGGTACAATAAATTACAAAATGTAAGCCTCTACACCATGATAAATAATATGACATCCACCACCTATTTTGCGGCTGCCGAAGCGTGTATACCCCCCAGACATCCTCTGTTATGTTGAGAGTTGAAGATTTGTGTTTGCATTGTTGTTATGGACTGTTTATATGGTTGATTGTTGCATATTAATTATGTGAAACATCACATGTCCGATCACATGTGCTCCTAGGTAATAATCAATAGAGGGAGCACTCTCATACGTGGGGCACGACCACGGAAGTCAATATCATATTGCAGATGAGATATGTAAAGTAGGGGACCTTTTAGTGCAGCGTATCATTGCCAAAAGGATCATACCACAGGTGGACGAAAATGACCAATTATTATATCGTTGATGGCGACTAGAATATCTCAACGAGGGCATCTACCTCGACAAAAAAACGCCTCCATAATATACCCAATAGTAATTGGGAGCGATATAGGTGCATTTATTGGTTATATTTGAAGCGTGTGCATGGTTGTGGTCGTCGGTAGGAGCGGCAGCTTCATGGTTGATGTCAAAAAGTGCAGCATTTGGTGGGACTTATAGGTAGTATGTACGTTCTACGATGATTTGAATTCCTACGTAGGCCTTAGAACCCGTGGCTGTAAGTAGGGGAGAGCTTCGTGACTGTGACTTGTGAAAATTAGGAGAAACGGTGAGTGCCCCGGTACCCAATTATTGTGAGACAGCTTTTAACAATTCTCAGATAGCTCGGATTTGCAACAATTCTCTCAGAAAGAACGTGTCTCTTACTTTTACTTGTTATTAAGTAAGTATGTTGAAGGAGAATCGGTTTTTTGTTGGTCATACGGATAATTTATGGGTATTTTGATCTCATTTATACCCGATTTTGCATAGCGTAGGCCCAACGGGTGAAAATTGTGAGAAAAGATAAACGGCCTCGGTACAATATATACAATTGTGAGAAAGTGCAGTTTAGAAATAAGTTTTAGACCAATAAGTAATAAATAAGGCGATTAGGCCTACCGAGATAGCGGGCATGTGGGCGTGACCACAACATAGTCTGGTGTGGGGAGAGGTCACAAGAGATTTTGGGTCATTTTGAGGGTATGTTTTTTCAATTGACGGGTACTTAATCTCAGTTGTTGGGCTCACGTGGGCGCCGCCCAGAAGAGAGACCAAAAGCGCCCACAGCCCAGCACCTACTTAAGGGCGATTCTTTCCCTGCAGTCGTCATGGTGGATGTTATGTAAATATGTAAATATCTCAACAGCCCCTTGCACTATACTTCTTCACCGCATGCCATAATTATAATTACTACACTATGGTACCAATCACCTCTCCGGCACCTCTCAACAATATGAGCATGGAAAGGCCGAAGCGGCCGCTTAGTTCATTCAACCTCTTCTACCGCTACAAACGAGCCCTAATTCTCGAAAGGGCTGGTGATGACCCTTCAAAAGAAGATGTGCTCAAAATCCTATCTTCTATCGCTGGTCTGGAGGAGGAGCCGCCGTTGGTAACCCCCACCAATCAACAGCCCCTATCCTCTGATGAGATTAATGCATTACGCCGCAGAAGGATCCGAGAGGCATTACGAGGTAAGATTTTGCCCGTGAATAATAAGAGAAGACGCCATCGGAAGGCGGCAAATAGCGTTGGAATCAGTTTCAGCGAGATGGGGAAGTTGATGACAACCTGTTGGAAGGGGGTCGACTCATTTGGTAAGAAGGTATTCGAAGAGCTATCCGAAGAAGGACGACACATATACCGTGCCCAGATGGATGAGTATAACAAGTTACATCCTCCTAAAGCGAGCACTCCCGATAGCCCCAAAGTCAAAATGAACAATGACGGGGTGAAGAAAGAATCCAAGTCTTTGGCGGCTCCTACTCCGGCTTCCCATCCGGCTACTCAGCCGGCTACCCATCCAGCTACTCATCCAGCTACTCTGCCGGTTGCTGCTGCTGCCTTTCAAAGAGCACCGCTTCATCGAGGATTTTCAATACCAGTGCAAATGATGGTTCATAATCGAATAGCGGCGTTCCAAAGGAAGCCGCCCATGGCACCAATATCAACCACGAATCGTCCCTCCTACTTCATGGCTGTTGCACACTACAACGCCCTCATGGCGGCAAAATCAAAAGTACCTTCCTATCACAGGATGATTGAGCTGACGAAGGAGGCAAAGTCCTTCTGTAGAGTAGCACCACCCTATAACAGGGTGAGTGAAGCGAAGATGGAGGCGGCAAAGACGTCCTTGAGCAGAGCAGACTTCAATATGAATGTACTGGCGACTGCAGCTGCTGTTGCGGCATCTCAGAAACGTGACCTTCCACTAGATCTGGGTAAGACCCTCCCACCTACTAAGCGTTTCAAACGCTGATGATTCTGTCGAACATTGTAAATAATGATGAATACATTCATGCGATAGTAAAATAAACTGTACATGAGTCATCTACACATCTTTACATGGCAGGTATGTATGCTGGCGAGTGTACAAGGTGATACTAAGTACTTCCTCTCATGTCTTTAGGAAAGAGATGAATTCCTGGTAACCTATGTCATCGCTCACTGGTATTATCCTCTCGTCTTCACAGCTTTTACCATTGTCCTCTTTCTCGTTATGAAACAAAGATCCGATCCAATTGAATGTTGCTCCAATAGGATTCTCCTGAGGAAATGCTGATGCCGTATCCTTCTCCTTATCTTCTGATAAATGTTGTGCCCCAAGGACTTTGTAGTGATCTGAAACCGAATGACTAATATTCTCCGATTGAGGTAAAGGTGGCGTCTCTGCCACAAGATGATCTTGATCCTTATTTGTATGTGACACAATGTCACTCTCCAAGAACGCAAGGAATTTACAGTAACCCAAGTCATCACTGACAGGAATTACTTTCAACTCATTTCCATCCTCATTTATGTCCTTATTACTTTCATCGTTATTATGGAGGAATAAACCAATCGTATTCATCCAATTGACAGCCATTCCTTCCGCATTCAATTGGGAAGGCGATGACGATTCTGCGTTTGGTGATGTTATTGGTGCTCCTTGAAAAACATAATTCGACGTTTCAACACAGATATCATCTGTAGACGAATCAAAAGAATGATCGTCACCCCTAGACTCTTCTGAAAATGTCATTGAAAACGTGTCAACCACTGCAAGGTCTTGGCCGTCCTCCTTTGTAGGCAAAGGAGCAAAATATACCACCTCTGTTTCAAATAATGCTTTTGATCTATTGAGAGCCTCATCAATCTTGGCGAGTAAGGACGAATGAATATCGTTACCCTTCAAATTAAGACTGTGTATGGTGGAATTGGTCAAGACGGCCGATAAAAGTGATCCCGCGCCTTCATCTCCAATGCCATTGTTGTCAAGGTTCAGCGATATCACTGATGTATTGTTATATTGCAAACATGCCGCCAATGCCGCCGCTCCTTTGTTCCCAATAGTATTACCGCTTAAATCAATATATTCGACATGAAGGTTTTGATGAAGCGCATCGACCAGTGCAGCAATGCCTTCATGGCCAATAGTATTGTTACTAAGATGCAGAGATGTGATGGAAGTATTGGAGGAGAGCACTTGCGACAGCTCGGCCAATTTGGCATCATCGACGCGCTTCCCGTTCAACTTGACCTTTTCCAAATCTTCGTCATCGGCGGCAATCCGCTCGATAATTCGTCGTTCGAAGCGTTTGAAGCCACCGCGACGAATCATTGCTTCGGATGATGTTGCTTTGTATTGTTATTGTTGGGGGCGTTGCGCGTTGCTGCGGCAATTGAAATTGAATTGAAATTGCTGTTTTCAAAATGGTGATTACGCGTAAGTGCGTCATGGTGGAAAATGAGAAAGCTAAAAGCGGAAAGAAAGCGAGGAGAAAAAGGCGGCATTCTTGTTGGCGATTGGAAAATATGACAGTTCATGTACGTAGACACATTATCGTTACATCAAGTGACCCAAAAGATAAAAGATGTTACAGTCGTCGTACAGTTATTTTGACACACTGTGTTCTGGCTCAGCGTGTCAAAATAACCGTACTTGTCAAAACATCCGTGTAGCAAGTAAATAGGCATCGGTACATAAGCTTAAATACCAGTACATAGGTATGTACATAGGTTTCAGACAAAGGAGGAGACAAAGCAAGGTTGCTTACATATTTAGAAGTCTTCATGCTCCCACGTCAATTTCAGTTGTTCCAGAGTCAACGATAAATCTTTCACCAATTCATCAGATTTGCTGTTTAAGACCATAATCAATTCGACGTTACGAGAGCGTAGATGACCAAATGAATTGAAGAAGATATTGTACCGTGCATCTGCATCATCATCCTCGTCGTCATTCTCGTCGTCCTCCTCTGAACCCGCATTCTCATTCTCACGGAGTTTCTTGATTGCGTCTAATGCTGCCTCTGCAAGCAGCAATGGTGTCTCGGACGAATCTTTGATATGTCATGGTCATGGTCATGGTGGTTTGTGTGGCTGAGCTGCCTCTTCTCCCTCCTCGGGAGAAGCGGGGAAGCCAGCGATAAGAGAAGGTAGTGTTCTCTGCTGCTGTGTCAAAATAACTGTAATGTCAAAATAAGCGTGTGTCAAAATAACCGTACGACGACTGTACCTGGTTTGTGAAAGGGGGCCCGTTTTAGCGTAATGGAATTTCACCATTTTTGGAGGGGGTTGAAAATTGCAGGTTGAAATTTCAGAAATTTCAGAAATTTCAAGGGATTAAATTTCACTCTAGCTTATCCTGAGATAGTCGTAATACTTTGCACTCTGCAGTCAACACATCACTCTAAGAGAGACTGTCAGCAAGCTTCTTTCCAAGCATCTTCTTCGCATCCATGATATGACGGAGGTTTTCCTTCCCTCGAAGAAGTGCAACACCAGTTGGATCCTTCATCCTATTCCTATCCTTCACAAGAATGCTGTTCTTCAGAGGTTTGGCCCTACGCTCACAATCCATCGATCCGACAGTTCCCATAGACATTAGAGGCTTAGCAACCAATCGATAGAAGTCAGATGATCCTGCATAACATTCAAACCACGTGATGCGACCAGAAATAGCACCAGTTGATTCCACATACTGTACCACATTTTTGATACTAAAAGACTTGTTGTTCTGTTGCAGCTGTTCCAAAGATGGAAGCGATGGAAGTGGAACGTCAAAAGAATGAAACCAGTCATTGTTTTGAGTATCAAAGTCCTCAAAATCCTTTTTAACTCTCCTCCGCATCTCATCAGAACCATCTTCACCCAAAGGCACATACCACTCGATCATCTTCCTTACGAGCGCAGCCTTGTTAGTCTGCAGGTAGAACAACTCCCTCCACACACGAGAGTAGGTGGTGCTGCGGGTGGATCGACTGCAGCGACAGCAGGTGGATCGACAGCAGCGACGGCAGCATCGGCAGTTGGGGCCGCAGCGGTGAGCTTGTGTTGGACACAGTGAAGACACATGAGAGCGGTATGGGAGTTGGCAAGTGTTTTTGCATGATCATTAAGATCCCCTGCAGGGTTTTTGTAGGATGGGTTGCCCACAATTTCCTCACAGTAGAGTTTACCGCAAAGGGCACCATGAATTGGTCCTTCACACATCATGCACTGATGATCAGCCGGGTTGTTGAGGGGGGAGTTCTTCATGCCACAAAGGGCGTTGGCGGCGCATGTCAAAAGCATTATTGTTGAAGATTATTGAATTGTTGTTGTTATTGCCAGGCAAACTATGACAGCGTGGTAGACGGCAGAGTGAACAAAAAGTTGATTTGTGCACATACCCGCACCCAAAATAAGAGCCATCCGCGCCCAAAATCATCTGGTACATGCCAATGCAGGAACACGCATGTAAGCTGAATTACTACGAAGGAATAAGTAATACTGCATTGTTAGTCGCCAGCATTTTGGTGAAGAGTTACTCTCCGCTGAGTTGACAAACTCATCATCTGGATGGTGCGTGGTGTTCTTTGGGGTTTGGTGGTTGGTGGAATGAAGGGTCTTAGGTTATTTTTGTGCTACGTGTTGGTTCAGTACCATCCGTTCGCGCCAGAATTTTTGTGAAATTTCATTGTTGGCCAAAATTGGTGCAACTTTCACCCTGTAAATTTCACGAAAGTTGCAGTAGTGAAATTTCACCCTTTTGAAATTCCATTACGCTAGCCCGTTTATGATATTTTTTGGGGAGGGGCTACGTTGGGCACGGCTTTTCTGGCCACTGGTTCGGCACGCCCTATGATGTGACAATTTATGCCACGTCACCATACCACGCTCTCTCTATTAACCCTAAAGGCAGAATTATCTTTCAACAAGAAGCAGTCTACAGAGCATCTCAGCACAAGAGTAGAGGGCCTTCCTTCCAGATGTAGCTATTTGCTGCATTTGCTGCAGCGGCCAATGACAAAAATAAAGTAAGCTAAGTGCTACAACCAGGCCTTAAGTTGTTAATACATCACCATGCAATCCGCACATTCTCAGGATATTAACAATGATAACAGTGGGGGGAGGTCGTCACCAAGCAATCTAATGAATCCTGGTCCTGCTTCTTCCTCTGGTGCGGGTATGTCAACCTCCACCTCCACAAACATGCAACACCAACATGACTCAGACCCTGCTCCTAGCGCAATGCCACATTACAACAGCAACTTCACCACTTTGTTTCCTCTTCTGCCATCTTCCAACCAGTGGCCAAGTTATAATCATCATCAGCACCAGCATCTTTTTCCCATCAATTTTCCTCCACCTCCATCTTTTCTCCACCCACACTATCAAGCATCGCTTTATCAAAACCAACAGCAACATCTAATTCCTCAACAAAACCCAAGCGCATCACTTGATACGACGCAAAACGTTCCTTCTTTTGGTGAGTACATAGCGTGTTAGTAATCATTCGTTCTATAAGCCCAGACAGACCTCAAATCCGTCGGCCGGGCCCATTTTTTTTAGACCTCCACCATGACGGCCGCCTAATAAGCCCCTATATTTTATTCTCGATAACTTTTATTATGAAGCAGATATATACTATACCATTGATACTTACCTGTAGAGTATGTTTAGGAGAGCATATGGTATCAAAGAATCGTAGTAATATCTTATTTTCTCGCCGAGATATGCATTTTGGGGTTTACTATGAGCTTGTCTAACTTTACTCTTTACTGATGGACAAATTTGGCAGGCATGCCCATAGTAAACCCCAAAATGCATATCTCGGCGAGAAAATAAGATATAAGTACGATTCTTGGATACCATATGATCTCATAAGTATACTCTACAGGTCTGCATCATTGGTTTAGCATATATCTCCGTTATAGTAGAAATTAAAGTTATGGGCTAGTCAGGCGGCCGCCATGGTGGAGGTCTCTAAAAAATGGGCCCGGCCGACGAATTGGTGGCGGGAACGGAGACTGTCTGGGCTTATGCCCCCATTTTCATATACACTTCCTAATATACTTTTTCATTCAAATGTATCACAATTTGTTCACGTTACAGAATCAAATTGTGGTAAAAACAAAGTCCAGCAATCCCCATTGGATCTGGTTGGATTGACTGGCACCATTGATATGCCCAGCAACTCAACCACTGTTAGGTTACCCATACCAGTACACGTATGTAGTGCCCATAACTCCATAGTAGCTCACTATTTCCTATTTCTATTTCCTATCCTTCATCCTTCATCTCTGTATTGCATCATGGAGATCTGGGATACTAATAGGTTATGGCCTTTACTTTATTGAGGTCACCAGGAGATCCAGGAAATCAGTCACCCACAATTGCCCCACAGTCAATACGGAGGGGGGGACGGGGGGTTTAATCTCGTTTCTGCTCCGCGACAACAGCGACGACGCTGCCTTCTTGAAGTTCAAGTTAAGAGCGGCGCCCAGTATATCTTTTGCTGGATAGGCAGGTGGAAAGTCCTGCTGTAAGTTGAGAGCGGTCCACCGCCTCCTTACCCAACACTAAGTTGAGAGCGGTCCACCGCCTCCTTAGCCAACAATATAAGTTGAGAGCGGCCCACCGCCTCCTTATCATTTCCCACCCAACCTCCCATAAACTAAGGGCCACGTCAACATCATTCTGTGGTCCTTTCATCAGCCGATTGGTGCTTCATCGTTCATCGGCAGCGGCCAACTCTCCAGGGAAGAGAGCACCTACGGTTCACCAGGTGCCGCTGCTTCACCATCGTCTGATACCCTCCACCAACCCAATATTTATTTGAGGGTCCTCTCCGGAATCTTTTTTTCAAGACCCTCAGCATTGTTTGTTGGTGTTTATTTTCTTCGCCTATCATCATTTCGGTGGTGGCGGTGGAGACACGTTATCCTTATCAGATCCGCCAAAATAACACCAGCAAACAATTAATCAATCCATCGGCCTGTGTGTATTATTAATAATTTTACACACCTCCCACCCTCATCACGAATTATTGGAGGTCGTCTACGAATACACTGACCTCCAATCGACGATTGCTAGTCCAAGATCTTCGGTCTCAGCACATTACCGAAGATATCTTCTATTTACTATTTATATCTATCAATTAATTACAACAATCGTCGAATCTCTCCCTCCACCCAATTTCGCCTCTTCATTAATATCTTGAATTTAGAGCCGGGGGAGAGATTTCAAAGTTGTCCTTGCCATCGATAACACAAGGAGGGCTGCAACATTTCAAACCTTCCTGCATCGACAGTGTCGAGGTAACGATATGGATCCATCAGGGAACCCATGCTGCTTTGAATTGTCCACTTCGGAATAGTGGGCAACAACTTCCTCCACCGAGACAACGTTCCAAGCGTCCAAGGAACCGTTCTTCCAAGCAACGCAATAAATCTCCATCATAATTCAGACCTACATCAAATAAACCCATCACCACCAAGAACTTTTCTGAATTTCACCTCCTTCGAATATTCACACCACATCGACTCCACAACTTAGCACCAACACATCAACCCTAACACTTCTGATCCATTATCATCTAAACCACGTTGCCGCAGCCATCGGAAACGTCCTCCTCCAGATTTCGAAAGCAGCTTCGTGCAACGAATTGTCACCCACCGTCCACCGCATTAATTTCATCGAATAGGGGACCACATCCAATTTCTGAATTCCGTGACAAATTCGGGAAAGAGTTCTTATCTTGAATGAGACCGCCGATCAGTCACTGCCAACAAGTATTGACTTTGATCCCCAATCATCCTGTTCGACAGTTACAAGACCCTCCGTCTTGCTTCAATTAACTGACTGAGAACACACTCTATCAATATTTATTAAATCAGGTGCTAACTCGACATCGAGCACTTCTCCAAAGCATTGACACCGCACGGAGATACCAACAACCAGCAGCCGCCAGGGATTTTGATCCAGTGCCTCATCTGATTTTGGATAGTGGAATATTATTTTGATTAGATCATTATGATAATCTACTTCGTTTTGGGATATTACGGAATGTCCAATTGTGGGGAGGTAACTTTGGTGACTTTACCTTCTGGTACAGACCTCAAGCTACCTCTGCGAACATCATCTGAAATAATTCTTCGGAATACCATCGAATCTCTTTCGTTTCAGTTGATCTTTTTTTTATTTTTACGGAGCAAATCTGATCTACTTCGAGTTTTTTTCACACTCCATCATTTGACTTGGTATGGTTACCTAGTCTCTTTCACTCCCAGAACGTCCTTCAGATTCTGCAAGTGTGGGGGGGTGTTAGGTTACCCATACCAGTACACGTATGTAGTGCCCATAACTCCATAGTAGCTCACTATTTCCTATTTCTATTTCCTATCCTTCATCCTTCATCTCTGTATTGCATCATGGAGATCTGGGATACTAACAACCACAACAACTTCGCCAACAGAAGAGGCAGAATTAGATTTGGCCACCAATACATCCACTAATACCTCCACTGCCAATGCACCGTTTAAGAAGAATGATGTGTTTCCATCGCACGAACACTTCAAACAAGCAGTGGAAGATTATTGCGTATCTGAGCGGATGTTTCCTAACGTAAAAAGAACTGGAAACAAAAGAAAGAAAGCAGATGATTACATCTCATATCGATACACCTGTCCTAGATCTGGAAACCACACGTCACAAAAGAAAGAAGGGATCAAGGGTGCCCAGCCAACTCGTGATTCTCTGAAGACTGGCTGTGAGTGGCATATCAATGCTGCACATGAAAGAATGGCTAATGATGCATGCCGTAATGATGAAAGTGTCCGTATTACATCTGTCTCTCTAGAGCATACAAACGGTTGCAATGGTGGAGACGACCAAGAGATGATTTTCGCATTACGGAAGAGAGCAGGGAGAACCTACCCTGAATATGCTTTAACGCACCTACGTAAAGAAGTGAAAGCGCGTAGATATGGCACTGATGATGTCAAAAGCTGGTTGATTCAATCAGGATTTCTGGATGCCACACTGGAAGAGGCCACCAATTTGCGTTACAGACTTCTAAATGATGTTCCCATAAAAGATTGGAAGCCAAATGAGTGCTCTAAGGAGGAGATGGGTCAATGGACCGACTATCTTCATAACGAAGACTTAGCAAAGGAGATTTCTGCGGGGAGTAAAGACAGCATTGATAACCTGATAATGTTGCATAGAGGTTTAAAGGAAGAAGTAGATGGATATGACAGTCTAGTTTCAACAGATTCAGAAAACAGATTCAGTGGAACTGCATGGCAGACCGGTAGGATGAGGGCAAGACTTCTCCGACATGGTGCTATGATATTCATTGATGACACAAGGAGTGGTGTCAATACAAGCAACTTTTGCTTTTGGAATGTTATGGTTTCAGATCATGAAGGCAAATCTCAAACTGTAATGGGAGCAATGACTATGTGTGCTAGCAATGAAGCTGTATCGTGGGTGCTGCAAAGCCTTGTTGGAATGTCACCCTTTGCAGCTGAAGTTGTGAAAGCCACCATGTCAGATTTGGGTAAGTATACAACACCATTGTTCATGTGTCCATATCAACTGCATGCAACGTGCTTACGATCGATTTCTTTGCTGTTTTCGTAGGAGTTGGTGTGGGACCTATACAACAATTTCTCCCTTCTGTCACATTCTTTGGTGTCTGTACATGGCATATCATGACACTATATTTCCCTCGTAATTTGAAACACATCCCAGGCTATGCGGATTGCAAGTCCTTTGTGTATCTATATCTCGTGAAGAACACCACATGTAAACAGGAATGGAATGTTCGCTTGAATGAAGCATGCCGCAAATGGCCAGGGGCTGCAGAATACCTTCAGCAACTTTCGCTTTCCAAAGAGCGGTGGGGGAATCCTTGGAGAATTGAGAACTTCACATTGGACATGGAGGCAAGTTCCGTTGTTGAGGGTTCATTCTCCGCGTTCCACCGTCATCTCGGAGGACAAGTTCATTCTTTTACTGGCGTCGTTCAGCAACACCTTCAGAAAGATAACGATAAGACTTCTGAGGAACGAAAGCAACGAGTCAAAGCAAGTGTTGCAGTCTACGATAATGCTGTCCAAGGCATGCGAACAAAAGCGGCTAAAGAATGTTCAATGAAATGTTCTGTCAAAGTTGTGGATAACTTCATCAAGACAAACCTAGAAGCTCATACGAGGAAATGGCAGTACTTTCTGCTGAGCAACAGGCAAGAGGTGTGACGAAGGCATATTTGGTTTATTTAAAAGGTCAAGATAGAGTGACACAACCAAGGAGGGTCGTAGAATTCAGAGATGGTGTGTATTACTGCAAGTGGTGCAAAAGGGACATCAATAGCGGACAGCCATGCAAGCACATCCAACGAGTATGCGATTTTGAATTCAATGAGTCACAGTTTCACAATCATTGGAAACTTAATGATACGGAAGTGAAGTCAATCCCTGCCATATCTTCAGCACCATAAAGAAATGGTGGTTCATCCATTGATGACACTCCTGCCGCCGATTTTGGGGGTGCCGATCTTGATCTGCCAGAAGAGAAGGGAGTCGTTGGTGCAGTTGAGCTGGATACTAATGCTATGGATAATGTACAACTTGGTGGTGAAGGCGTAGGTGAAATTGTGTCAGATCTTGTTGCCCACCCATTGATTGCAAAACGTTATACAGCAAAGAAAGCGACACGTTTGAGTTCGACTACAATACACAATACTCTGTTGGACAAAGGAAAACAGCTTGCCACTATTGCATCACGCAGTAAAGAAACCTACCTTAAGCTTTTGCCAGTTTTGAATTACATGATTGCAAATATTCAAAATGTCGGGGAAGAAGAATTAAAAGGAGCAGCTGCGTCGTACCTTGATCTTACAGTTGCAGATGGTAAGAATACCATCAACAACCCTCAAGGCATCCTTCCTTCTACAAGGAAACGTGGCGAAGGTGGAACTTGCACGAAAAGAAAGATAAGTGGAGTGGAAGCAGTGGTTACTGCAAACAAACGTCACAATTCAACTTGCGATCTTTGTAAGGGTATAGGCCACAACAAGGCAAATTGCGCAGCTGCAAAGCTGATTGGGAAAAGATTAACAAAAACGACTTGGGGATTGATTCAGACTGTTCTGTTTTTGGACGAAACAAAATCACAAACTGATGTTGATCCTTGTGTTGCGAAGGATGCGATTGGGATTCAAGTTGTCGGAAAGGTGTCTGTTTTGAACAAAGTGGTGTACAAGGCGAATATCATTCTAAGGGGATTGTCCACGAAAGATTGTCCACCCATGTATTTCGATCATGATACAGTTGCAAGGTGGGCATTGGAAGGACAAAGTAGTAGCCATTACGTGTTTCTTCATGGAAAATGATTCTGTAATCTTAGCACTGATGAGACGAAGGACTTATTGAAAGCTGCATATGTCGAAGAATTTTATAATGACTCAGTTATGTCGTCTTGAAAGCTTCAGGTATAGTTTGTTATGATCTCTCACTCTCTAATTTTCAGACACTGTGCATTGGCGATCTGTAGTGTTAGCCTATCCAGCAGATTAGTTCTCTTCGAATATTGGATGGCAGAAGAGGAAACAAAGTGGTGAAGTTGCTGTTGTAATGTGGCATTGCGCTAGGAGCAGGGCCTGAGTCATGTTGGTGTTGCATGTTTGTGGAGGTGGAGGTTGACATACCCGCACCAGAGGAAGAAGCAGGACCAGGATTCATTAGATTGCTTGGTGACGACCTCCCCCCACTGTTATCATTGTTAATATCCTGAGAATGTGCGGATTGCATGGTGATGTATTAACAACTTAAGGCCTGGTTGTAGCACTTAGCTTACTTTATTTTTGTCATTGGCCGCTGCAGCAAATGCAGCAAATAGCTACATCTGGAAGGAAGGCCCTCTACTCTTGTGCTGAGATGCTCTGTAGACTGCTTCTTGTTGAAAGATAATTCTGCCTTTTAGGGTTAATAGAGAGAGCGTGGTATGGTGACGTGGCATAAATTGTCACATCATAGGGCGTGCCGAACCAGTGGCCAGAAAAGCCGTGCCCAACGTAGCCCCTAAAAATGATGGGTCACGAAACTAGTTCCTCTACGTGCGGAATTAATACAAAATGTAAGTGAACAAATTCGAGGTACTTCGACGGAAGCGTTTATTCACGAACGCTCCACCTTGGCTTGGGCCGTGAGGTGTAGCTGTAGCCGACCTTCCGCGACCTTCACACTCTTGGACTGTTCGCCAATACCAATACCAATAATCAAATCAATAATCCATCACTATCTATTCTTGCCATCAGTATGCAGATCCGCCAAGTTACGCTCATCGCTTCCACTTCCACAGCGTTCTTCTTCTTCCCCACCAATGTCAAAGCGTCATTACTCCGCGGGGTTGATGGTGAATTTGAAATCGGAGACACCATCGAAATCACTGAAGACATGTCCGGAACTTTCTTGATTGTAAGTTGAGAGTGATACTGATACACTGATATACAGTTCATCATTCCAAGTCGTCTGCGCCATCTGCCATTATTTATCGTCTCCCACGCTGGCTCTATAGTCTCTTTTATTATTTATACTCTTTTAACTCTAATCATATTCATCATCTTTCTTCATTATTACGACCTTGATTGACTATGAAGATTTCAGCCACGACGAAACATACAACATCATGGTCGACGACTTAACCTACGAGATCGATGATGTTGATGTTGAAGAATCGAAATTGAAGAGTCTCAAGTCCGGCCAATTGGTCAATATTCCTAAAGGAGTTACTCTTGGGACAAAGACTGCCAAGGCTAAGATGAATGGAGCAAAGATTAAGCCCTCAAAGGAAGGCAAAAAGAGCAAGATGAAGACGACGAATCTCTTTGATGGAAACCTCGAGGGAACGACCGAAGAGCAGCAGTACGATCTTGGCCAGCGCTGCGTCCAATTGTTGTATTCTCCTGCTATAGGTAACAAGAGCGTCGTTGCTGTGAGGGTACAAACTACCGATGCTGTGTACTCAAATTCTGAAGCTTATTTGCGCAGCAAGGTCTTTGGCATCGGGGAGGGAGGTGATCAATTCAACCTCGCAGTCGGTTATGATCAGTGTTCATTCGGACAACTCACTTTCAGTCCCTTGGCCAGTCATCCTGGTTCTGGAGGAGTGTCCATTGAAAATGGAGTTGTCACGATTTCAGTGGATGTTTCAGTAGGAGGACACGGTGACGGTGTCTGTGTCGATGCACTTATCAATAACGCTGTGACTAACAAAATCAAGGAAATCTTTGGTAGCGACATGCATAGTGTTGCTGACTACTGGATGTGTGAGTGTGCCCTAATCCATCCTTGCCGAACTCTTTTTTGCAGCTCAAAGTTCATTCTAACTCCCTCCTTCTCTCATCCTCCTCTTGTTTACTTTTCAGACTGCTTACCTCCCGGGGTAAAACAATGTAACGGTAGTGGATTCATAGCTTACGCTAACGTCAATTCTTGGATGTCTGTCTACAGTGACAGTTGGTGTAACTCCCCCTCTGCTCAAATGCATGAGCTTGGGCAGTAAGTCATATTGCTTTGCTTTCGTTCTTCTGTGTTTTTACTTCGCTCAATCAATACTCACGTTACTCTTCGTTCCAGTAATCTCAACTTCGGTCACTCAGGAGAGGGTTATGTAGATCCAGATAGTTCAGCCGCAAGAAATGGTGATAAATCTGGCATGATGGGCGTTAGCTACGGTGAGGATGAAGGACCAGTAATGGTGAGAAAAGACGTCATTATCTCGTAACATATTCTCATTTTCTTCGTGTTTCTTATCTGCAACTCTGCTTTGTTCACATCGTCATCGTTGCTTCTAGTGTAAGTGGTTGGTACGGACCAGAAGGGGCATATGGAGATAAGACGTTGAAGTATAGCTTAGGAGACGGTTGCCTCGTCACAACACTTTCTGGAATTGCTGATTATAACACCACTTCAAACAAGGTGCTCGTCAAGGTCGTAAGTCCACCCAATATCACTAATCTATTGGGTGGATTCGATTTCGATATCAATGCCAGAGCCGATATCTTCGTTGCATTTAACGCGCAGAAAGGTATCAATAGGGGAACCCGAGAGGCTGGAAATCTAGTTACTGTTGTACAAGTAAACAGTGGTGGTGGTCTACTCTATTCCGATGCAAAAAAACTTGGTCAATTAAGTTCTGGGGAAAGTTACACCAACTCAGACTTTGGCGGCGAATCCCTGACAGTTGAAGTTGTCAGTATTGACGGCAATGATTCTGCTGACGTCAAGATCTATTTCGGCAGCGGCTGCACAGTCACTCCACCTCCAACTAACCCGCCCACTCCAATGCCGACCAACGTTGGTCAAAGTGGACCCCAGTCAGCTTCGTACGACTCAGGCCTTGGTGCTCCCAAATGCTCTTTTGGTTCGTCATGTGACTCAGGAGATCTCCTGGGTGGCCGAGGTAATATGAGAAGCGGCGGTAATGAACCCAACCAACCCAATACCTTGAACTCTTGTATCGACGGAAGTGCTGGATCTTACTGCAGAGATGAACATATCGACAGGATTGTTGTGGCACAGACCTCTGGCAGCGGCAATGACTTCACTGAGGGTGATGATGTTACCGTCTCAGCGATTCTGTGGTGTTATGATTCTACCAGCAACTATATCGACTTTTATTATGCAAGTGACGCTTCAGATCCTGTCTGGAATCAGATTGGTGATCGTCAACAGTGTCCAGGTGGAGGACTGCAACTCATTACAGCTTCGTATACCTTGCCCCAGGGGTCAATCCAAGCTGTCCGTGCTAATCTGATGTCAATATATGGTTCTCCTACCCCTGTGAGTGCAGCTAGTTGCACGTCTGGTGGCTGGGACGACGTAGACGACTTGGTAATCACAGTCAAACCAAATCAACCTGCCCCACCAACAAATCCTCCGACTGTAAATCCAACTCCAAATCCCACACCCCAACCTTCGAACTCTCCAACGCCAGCTCCTTCCAATCCTCCCACTACACAGCCGACGCCCATTCCTACTGCGCCGCCTACACCCCAGCCCTCAAATTCTCCAACCACGGCTCCAACGACAAAGGCTCCAACTCCACTTCCAACCTCCGTTCCGACAGCTCCTCCGACAAATCCTCCAACAAATCCTCCGACTGTAAATCCAACTCCAAGTCCCACACCCCAACCTTATGTATGGTGCTGGGATATTGGAACCAGCGACTACATAGACTTTTACTATGCAAGTGATGCTGCCAATCCTGTCTGGACTCAGATTGGAGAGCGTCAACCGTGCCCAGATGGTGGGGCTCAAACAGTGACGGCATCGTTTACGTTGCCCCAAGGATCGCTTCAAGCTGTGCGTGCGAACATAATGTATGGTTCTGGTAGTCCCGGCTTGAATAGCTGTACGTCTGGTAACTACGATGACACAGATGACTTGGTCATTTCTGTCAAACCAAATCCCGCAATGCAAGGTGGCAGCGAAGCAGCTTTCCTTGGCAGGCACGATGATGAGCAAGGTAAAATTATCGAAGCTTGGAAAGACACTGAAGCTGATGAGATGAAGAAGGAACTCAATGAGATGAATGCGAGTATTGAGAAACCGAAATTGAAAGGAAAAGAGAAGGGAAAGGGAGGAGGGAAAGGAAAGGCAAAAGGGAAGGACGGAGAGAAGAAAGGGAAAGGCAAGGGATCCGGCGATGAAAGTCGAGTTGGCCTTTGGCAGTGAATAAGTATATAGAGGTGAAGTGAACTGATTCATGTCTTTAGGGGGATAAGTAATTGCAGAGATCGAAGTTGGTTGTGAAGTATTTATGAAGTATACTTACCATTGAGTTGGTTGTAAAGATGTAATGTAACTTGTAAAGATCAAATTTATATGGCTCTGGATATATTTTTATGCTAAAAGTTTTGGTGCTGCAAGGTCAGATAAGCAGTGGGTTCTTCGTGTAAAATCTAAACTGCCTGTTAATAATGTTATCTACCCTGAATAGAGAGCAGACATAATCCATAATAACTCGTGTGAAGCTCGATCTATTTAGATGAAACATAATGAATCGGGCCACTTCCTTTAGAAGAAGCATAGGAATCGGGTCACTTCCCACAGTGCGATTGATAGGGAGTATGATGAATCAGTTTGCTCCATCCTATCTGGATTTTCGAAATGTTGCACCCAAACTCCGATAGCAGCAAGTTATCAGAATTCAGATGTCCAAAATTTGTACTTTAAAGGCGTCCATCCAATAATCCAATACTCTGCACTTGTATGACAGCAGAGTGGAAAGCGTGCATGTTTTCCGAGCTGTGACGCCATTTGTACTCCGCTGGAGAGAAAGAGATCGATGACATGGAACGTTGTTACACTGTCATGTGACCCCTCTTGCCGCAGCCACGCTCCAACCGTTCATCAAGTTGGTATGTCAGTTCTCTCTTTGCTCCTGCCTTACGTCGACCTCCCGGAGGTAACACGAGGACCAACCGCAGATGCTCCTCAGCCTCAGATGTCGTCGAGCTCACAATCATTAATCCAGAACGTGCCGCAAAAATTCATCGACATTATCTAAATATTAATGATGCCCCGCCCCCGGCAACACATGAACATTTGCATCAATACCCATTTTATGTTGCATCTCCTTCATTTCCTTGACCGCGGCCGACTGATTAAACGACATCCATCCAGTCCCTATCTCCAAATAATACCTTTACAGATTCAATCTTGGACTCTTTCTCCTGCGACAACAGCATCTCGTTCGTCATTACTCCATCACCCAAAATGATTCTCTTGCATACACTCCCGCTACTCCCCCATCACTCGCCACAGCCGGTTCCAATAATGAATTCATTGCATACTCTCCGCTTGGCGGTGCAACTGTAATATGATAAAAGTACTCAGCCAACAGATCTACATAGGTAGGCGGTAGGCGATATAGGTGCGATATCCGCCAACGTAAGGCACGTTCCACCATCCGTCTACCACGTTTCTCACCCACAAGTCGAATTATTTGCTGAGGCGTGAAATTGGCACTCCATAGAGCATCTAATAGTCGCATGGCTGGTGGTAGATTTGAGGAGGGGAGACGTTGTCCTGGTGGAGGTGGGTGTTGAAAGCCTGCAGGACTTGCTAGGATGAGTTTCGATATATGGATGGCATCATTGTTATTGTTGTGACGCATGGCAAATCTTGCAGCGAGATATCCACCAAGCGAGTGGCCTACCAAACATATCTTTTCTTTGGATGAAAGTATAATCCATGTCCATGATTATTGCTGTTGTTGTATTGTAATAATTCTTCCATTGGATCCAGAAAAAAGTCCACTGCACGAGACGGAGTAAATCGTGAATTACAGAACGAAAATCCTGTAAGTATTGTCGGTTGACGATGAAGACGATTGAAATAGAGATCGTACGGGACTCTCCCAGCAGGGCGGACGATCGGAACCGACCATACCAAGCCAATCTATGCCTATGACACGTGATACCTTTTCACTTGTGAGTAAATCATTAATGTTGCGGTAGAAAAATCCTAGGCCAGATCCAAAGCCGTGGGTTAGAATGATGGTTGGATGGATGTGCCTGGTGCGACCAGCTGCTGCCGCTGGTGCCTTGTTGAATTCAAGTACGTCCGCCAATGTTGAACTTTTTGCGAACATGAGTGTGTTTCACGAGAGCTTAAGAGGCGACTCTCGGATTGGGCGAGGATCTTTGAGTCGCTTGCTGACCACCATTGTCGTATTAGGCGTGAGGTGGAGGTCATCTTCTTTGAATTGATTCAACTTTGTGTACTTACAACGTTGAGTTCATGGTTGTGATGTGGCGCTTGCTTGGATGTTGGCTGCAAAATCTTCTGGATTCCTGCTGTTTCGCGTGGAAAAATACATCCGGTACTCAAAGCACGGGTATTTATCTCCTCCACCTACCTCCAGCAACTTGTGCTTTTGCCTTTTGCTTGCATGCCTACAATACTTCTATCAACGATGAAACATCAACGAGAAACAGCTGCAGCTGTTCAAGAGCGATCAGCAAGCGCAATGGAGGCTTCCTTATGTCGTCAGAAATGGCAGTCGTCGGGTGAGTTCATTCTTTATGTCTGTCGTATATAGTCGTAATAAACGAGACTTGCAAATTTGATCACTTCTGCATGCAATGAAGTTGAACACTCTCGCAGACATCATCTTCTATCTAACATAACGTTCACTTCCGTCATATGATCTTATTGCTCACAGGTGCAGGAATTGCTAACAACATACGTCTTGGCACTTGGCTTGAGCATTTTTAGCGTCATACGTTCATAGCAGATTCTTTTCTCACAACAGCGTCACAACAGGGGAATGTTGGCAAAGATAATTAATCCAATGGAAGATGTCAAAAATGAAGCAGCAGCAGCAGCAGTAGTAGCAGCTGGCGGCAGAAGGCAAGAGCATGATAGTGGGTCGTCACGTCACTTTTGGGAGCAGGAAGATAATCCGAGCTGCTTTCATTTGGACAACATTTGCCATGGCAATGCTGAATGGTTCTACGATAACATCCACAATGATCAAGTACAGTAGCTGCATCATCGCGTATGTTACTTCACCAGCCGTCAGTCTGGTACTCGAATTTAGATATACCCGCGAAGAACATGATCCTGATCCTCGTTACTATTTCAATGTTTCATCACCATTAGCATCTCAAAACAGAAGAGCTTACAATGATAGAACAGCAGCAAACTGTCCTCTCTCATCGACTCCAACCATCTCGCAGTCCAATCGTTTTACAATGATATGATTGGTGAATTCTACTCTCTAGAACAGTTCGAGGACTCAATACTCAATAGTGGATGAGAGATTTCCACCAAATTCGGACGAGGATTTACAACTATGTGTACATTTTGCATCAGAAGACCGACAAAACCCTATTTCATGGCCATCGCTTGTTTCTTGGTGCCTTGCCACAAAATGACAAGATCGATCCCTTCCTTTCACTTATTCAAAATGAAAGTTGTCAATGCTTCGAAAGGTTGATATTTTGTGGGTACAAATTAGAAGACGAATATTATCTTGATGATGAATACGATGCCACTAAGGACAGCCAGAAAATATTTACACGGCAGATAAAAAAGGTACATTTGGACTCAGACGATGCATGTTATGGACGTGGCTTTCGTAGGGGCGACAGATGCACAGCGTACAAGCACCTTTGACAGGATTTGTTATCACGTTTTATGATTATGAAAGGAAGGATCCACTGCTTCACGAGAAGATTCGAGAGTATAGACGAAATATACTTCTGGAGAACGGAGTAACATCAGGACAGATTGATAATGCAGATGAATGGAAGATTGTTGGCTTGACAGACCGTAAAGCTAAAGCTCGCCGTGTTTGGTTGAATATTAATGAGATCATACGAGCTTGCGAAGCCAAGTTTCTACATGAAAAAGTGGTCTGTATCAAAGTCAACTTCGAGGAGGCTAATTCAATACAGGCACAACTATTAATGCACATGTCACTCGATGCCATGATTGGAATACATGGCGCACAGCTAAGTCATGGAGTATTGCTTGCACAGGATGGGTTTGTGGTGGAGATTCTGCCGTGGATTCCGTAAGTCACTATCTTTTGGTCGCTTCGTTTATCGTACCATCCTTTCAACACTCACATACTCTTCGCTTCAGATGCAACATTAGCGATTGTGCTAAATGGACAGACACAACAGATCGTCCAACACCATCGGGCGAGATATTTCACGGGACTACTCTGAATCATCTTGGGTTTCGTCTCGGCAGGGAGTCCGTACCCATGTGTGAACATCTGGGATGGTCAGATGAAGGTCTAAAAGCATGTCTGACGAATAAAACAAATGACAATGACCTTAAGTTCAATTGGGCAAATCGTGACATTAAAATGGATGTCAATATGATATCCAACTTTATTTCATCATTCTTGCTGGAGGATGAACCAAATTGCAGTGGAATGTATGAGAGAGCAGAAGGGAATGACTTTCTTGTAATTTATACAATACATATTGTTCCAAGGAAAAAGGCATGGTGAAAGCCAAGCACTATTTTCACCTACGACCCAGGCAAAATAGACAAGAAGAAGATGATGATTACTATGATGATTGATCACGGCTTGTGAAAGGATTTGTGTTACTGCTTTCAGATGCCTTGAACTTTTTTGAACTACCAAGTATTTGCTGTATCTGTATTTAACTTCTCTGACAATGTGACAAGTTGGCTTGGCTTTGGCGGCAATGAAATTTCCTTTCGAGCTCAGCCGTAGGATCATCTACACTTCTTCCTCTCATGATCTCCAAAGTATGGATGTACCTAAGTAGGGCTCTGCTGGGTCTTGCTCTTGCTGGGCGGGCCACGCACGTCTCTCTTTGCAGCTAGCCAGATGGTTTTCTCGCAAAACAGATTGCAGCGCGTCATCCCATCAGGAAGACCCCTTTGAGATGAGGCCTTTAGTGTAAAGACAGTGTGACTTGCTAATGTGACTTGTATCACTATGTGCGATTTACGAAAGGCCTCGTTTGGCGATCCAACGCAAGAAAAGCGGTATTCAACTCTGTCACATCTAGGGACACTCAGGGACATGTCCCTGAGTGTCCCTGAGTGTCCCCGACTGTCCCTGAGTGTCCCTGACTGTCCCTGAGTGTCCCTGACTGTCCCTGACTATCCCTGAGTGTCCCTGACTGTCCTCGCCAATTTTACCATCACTACACGCACCATCACCATGCTACACATCATAGAAGTACCTATCTAATCACAAACTTCTATGCACTACAGATCCTACACAAACACACCATGTATAGATTTAGACGCCTCCAGCATCGCACAAGACAGCGCACCAGTCAATCAGACAACAATGGGAGCGAGAGTGAAGAATGCATTGATATCTCATCTTCCTCATCAAACTCAAACGATCACCTTTTCTCCGACTCTTCCGCTGCTTAAAACTCTTCCGCCTCATCATCAAGCGACAGCGAATCAGACGAAAGTGAATCAGACGAAGTAGATTGTCTACCAGGAGCCTTGAAAATGCGCTCTCTGGAGAATGACGACAGCGACAGCAATCCAACTGCTAGCTCTAAGACTCTGATTCTGATATTGTCAGATTGTGTTTAAGGAATGCTTGCCACCGTCTGATTCGAGCATGGTGATGGTGTGTGTAGTGATGGTAAAATTGGCGAGGACAGTCAGATACAGTAGGGACACTCAGGGATAGTCAGGGACAGTGAGGGACAGTCGGGGACAGTCGGGGACACTCAGGGACAGTCAGGGACACTCGCGGTGAGTGTCCCTGAGTGTCCCTAGATGTCACAGAGTTGAATACCGCTTTTCTTGCGTTGGATCGCCAAACGAGGCCTTTCGTAAATCGCACAAATAGTGACACAAGTCACATTAGCAAGTCACACTGCCTTTACACTAAAGGCCTCATCTCATAGGGGGTCTTCCTGGCAGTTCTCGCTTTTCCTGGATTCATCACTAAAGGCCTAAGCCCAAATCACCCAAATAGCCAAAACAACCATGGCCATGGAGATACCGACGCGGAGGAGGCGTCGGACTCTCTTATTTTCCCTCCTAATATCATTTTCCATACTATCACCAGCCTCATCTATTCCTCATTCTACGACCAGCAGTAGCGCCTCTAAACTTGATTCAGAAGATATAAATAATGACATCCGGCGACCACCCTGGAATCCGTCACAACAGATAAATAATCAAGGCTATCTAACACAATTATTCCGTCGTATTCCAGCTGAAATAATAGAAGACGCCACAAATAATAATAATCACAATCATGAAGATAAATCACTAGCAACTCCGGTAGTAATTCGTCAGGTAAGATGCAGAGGGATGTGTTGTTGTATGTAATGTCAATCTTTAGCTTTAGGTATATACTATGCATTGCAAGATGAAGCTCTTCCGTAATCACTTCTTTCGCCGCTTCTTCATGTTATATATACTCTCCTTTTGTCGATGATCAGGTACCGGGTGACGGGAATTGCCTCTTTCACTCCCTCGCCCTCTCACTAAGTTTCACTGACAATCACCATCTAATGAGACTCGATACCCCACAAGGACTACAATGAATCTCAAACAATCCAGTCGAAAATTACGACGGCTGGCAGTCGAATGCCTCGCATCCTGTACCAACAAGAAACGTCGAAGCAAAAAGCGATACCAACGCCTCTTCATCCAAGGATCCGATTCCATGAAAACAACTGAATTGTTAAGCACGGCATCCTCCCAATATGGAATTTCACCAGAGGAATATTGTGAATTAATGATGCAAGATTCGTATTGGGGTGGTGGACCGGAGATTGTGGCGCTTTGTGCGGTGTTGAGGCGGCCTATTCATGTGTATGAGTTGGTTCCTTTGGTGGATGATGATGTCACCGTCAGTGAAGACAATGAAGGGCAGCAACATCAGCAAGAGGAGGCAATGTACAAAAAAGAAGACCCAACAAACAATCAATTCTGCCTACGCCTCTTGGCAACATTCGGCTCACCCAAATTTGATTCCAAAGAACCACTCCACATCCTATCTGCCGATTCCAGATTTCCGGATGTGGATCCAAAGTGTACTTTGAAGGATGGCAATCATTTTTTGGCAATGTTTCCTGTGGATCGGATGAGAGCATGTTTGCGTGATTACTATTTCAAAGGTGGTGGTAATGGGAGGAATGGAAGGATGATGAATGTTCGGAATCAACGAGTGAGAGGTGGTGATTCAACAGCTGCTGTGGATGTGGATGATGGGGTGGTAATGGAGGTAGATGGTAGTGATAACGTGACAGGGCTAACATGGCTGTTTCATGGTGAATGGTACGATGATTTACCGTGTGAGATACCTGTTCGTTGTGAGCTGGACAAGGGTGAGATAGGAGGGAAACATAATAGATTTGGCTTTGGCCTTAGACTGAGAAAACGCCGTGAAGTACAAAGCAAAAGCAAGAAGAATGATGAATTGTCTGTTGTGTACCATCCTAAGCCGATGACCCGTTTCATCGGATATTGGATCAACATATTCGTTAGGATATTAGCTTATTGTGGGGATATGATTTAACTTTGTCTTATATCAACGCAGAAGAAAGATAAGTGTCTTTCTAGAGTAGTAACTTTAATATCTTTATAATTGTCGCCATTGTCTCGTGGGGTACTCCTTCCCAAGTTCTTGCAACCTTACTGATTCCTCGTGGATGAAAATAAAACCTTTTTTACGAGATCACTAAATTTCCTTGATACTGATACTCTCGGACGAGTTTCTTGGTCGATCACTCTCTCTACAGGATTATCCGAGCTGGGTGATACTACTTGTGATGCATATCTCTATCTCTATGCAAGGGAATACCTCTATCCAAATCCAAATTATCGTCATCATACGGTCTGTAGAGATAGCAGGAGGAACTACATACCTGAGGCATGCAGTGAACTGTCAATACGTAGTAAAAATCTTTTACGTTCATGCCATGACCCCTCAAGCAATGTGTATTTTGGCACTGGCTTTGCGGACGGGAGCATCCCATACGTCACGTCAGCAATTCTGTGATCATTATTGATTGCAATCCAGAGACCATCTTGGAGTATACATTATCGGCGAAGCGAGCTCATCTACATCGCCCTTCCATCCACTGGACCTTCTTCGTCTGATGCTGAAGACGAAGAAGAAGATACTGCCCACCATGGAAGGACGCTAACGCTAATGATGTGTCGCCGACGTGGGCGTCAGTTACTTTCTTCTTCTTTCTGGGAGGTAGATGAGATTACACGCTGCTGGACCCACGACTATACGGGCTCGCTGGGCTAGATAATCCGGAGTGTCCCCATCTGATTACCGTGACAAGTCCTTACAATGCTTACAAGAGTCATGATGACAGCAATGGTGAGGATTTAAACTGTGTCCTAACACTATCATTGCTGTTGACGCGGATACACGGAGGAAGACGGAGCTGATCAGACCATTCCTGATGAGACGAGATTCTCCAGAATAAGCACGTCACTGTTACACTTACACGTCACCTCAGGAGGAGGACGACGACGACGATTCCATGATTCACTTCCAAAATCACATGTCTCACTCCGGCCAAAGCTTTCACATCAAGCAGCGCCGAGGAGGTCTCTCCAACTTTGATATCGTGGATAAAAGCTGTGCCACGTTCGTTCTCGATGTCTTTCCGAGCTGGCTAAATTTTACCAGGAAAAAAGTCGAGTAGTTGAATGTTGACGAATGAGATGGTGACTTCTGCTACTAATTGTTGTTGTTGGGAGAAGTGATGGGCGACAGTCATACGGGTAGGGAAGACTCAATGGACAGACTTTATTTTAGGCTGGCATTTCGTGCCTACTCAAGCGATAAGACTTACTGGCAATCTTAATAGGAGTACGACAACTTGCTTTCTGCAACGGCAACGGAGACAAAAGCAACGTAAGGTACGTAGTTCATTGACACTCTCTCTGCTTGTTCATCCCCAAGCTAAGCGCAAAATTCATATATACTACTTCAAAACAGTAACAAAAAGAACCCATGCTGACTGATCATATTGGATTTCCGCACCAACATCCATCGCGTCGAGCAGTACATTTGCTGATGATGATGACACACAGGTACCTGTTTTTGAGCGCCACTGTGAAGCGCACACCTTCCTCGTCACGAGCTCTGGTACACCGAGTGGGAGTACCATAGAATGAGACCTGACGCAGAGGCAGAGGCAGAGGCGGAGGATGGTAATGGTATACGATTGGCCTCACGAAGAAGCTCAGTCTTAGTAAGCTTCACCAGGAATCATCTGAGATCATCGACATCGACATCGACAGCGACAGGGTGTAGTTGTGTAATTGTTCATTCACGTGAATCGTGGTCGTGGGTGCAAAAATGTGCATTTGTCTGAGTAGATAGAGCATCATGTTGTGGTATTTATCTCTTAACAATTCAGATTCAGATCTCTACGTTGAAGTACTCTCTATCGGAGATCACGGCACAGTACTGCAAATTGAGGTACAGAACTAATAATAATATAACAGAAATTTTAAAGTACGTCTGATTAGCCCTCTAGGGGCGAAATTATGACTAACAAACATGTGTGCTAGTGTCGGTAGCATTGATAGTGCTCATATACTGCCTCCACAACTGTTTCTCAGATCGCACTCCAAGCCAGAAGACCTAAATAGTCTCCTGGCCAGGATTAGTTCAACCATACGGTTGTTTACGTCGTCGATTTCTCGAGTTCATTGAGGACTGCGTCTATTGTCGGCTGTCCCTTCTCACGATACAATACTACTCTATTTGCGTGTTCCTCGGCTTCATCAGCCACACGTTGTCGCTGAGGTGGCGGTAATGGTGGGCCGAATGCATTGAAGTAGAACGATAATGTTCGTTGACTTTCCTTCCGCTGTTCTGCTCGCATCTCGACCGCTTTCCTGCCTATCTTGAGGTGATGCACCCACAATCGCCTAGTAGCCAAATCCATATTGCTTATTTCGTCAATACTATGATTTGCCCACCGTTGGTGAAAGCCTGGCGGCATCTCCTCTCGATGTTGACTGTACCATACCAATTGCTCTGCTAAATGTGCACTCTCTATTTGCTTGTCAAATGACTGAGTTCCATGAGCTAGTCTGTTTCGCTCATGCCACTGCGGTAATGCAACTTCATACCAGATCAATTTTTGGAGTTGATAAAACTGCTGGTGGGCGTCCCCATGATGAGTACTCTCCAATGCTTGATACCATTGTTTTACCAGATATCCTCTAAAGAAGTCATCCCACCCAAGCCCAAGGTCACGTTGTGCTTCCAGTGCTTCCTGGATCCTCGGGTATTCTGATGTGGTTCGAATCTCGCCCCCGTTTGCATATTGTTCTACCAAGTTTGCCACTCTGAGTAGTATTTTTCGTGATATGTTCCGGAGTCCTTTCTTCCGGAGTGCTGCTATAATTGCGGCACGTTTCGCAGCCATATCCGGGTGGGAACATTGAAACACGTGTGCTATTGTTTCGTCATCACACTGCCGACAGTTCGGGCACTGCGCTACTTGTGTTTCATGTTGCTTCACGTGATTCACTGGGAGGAGGCCATGCATTAGTTTGCAGGTAAATCGCTGCTGGCTAAGGGTACTTTTCCGTCTCACTTCCCCTAAGGTACAGAACTATAGTACACGAAAGTGGTACTATCTTATGCAGTTCTTGAGATGTAGCAATCTATTACTTATTCAGTATTATCGATCTGGATTTGGAATTGTGAGCTCATCGACTCGTCTTATCATCTTGTGTCCAAGCTTCGTTCGAGCTTGAGCTTTTTTAAAGTTGGTTAGTCGAGCGAAGCAGAGCTTACCCGTCATTTCGTTCGAAATTCCTGTCCGTCCGTCCGTCGTGGACAAAAATCAAACCCTCGGAAATTTGGCGCAAGAGCCACCGAAGAAGGCGCGAATCCGCAAACCTAACAATGCCAAGAGAGGAGTGATTTTTGGCAACTTATGGATGCACGGACTGGAAAGGCTTTACAGCAGCAGCGATGTGCAATACTCGTGAAAAAGCAAGAGAGGAAGCAAATCTGTAGAGAAAGAGTCGGAAGTCGGAACAGACTGAAGAACAGCACCGGAAATGGAAAGAACTGTCACAAATTATGCACTCGTAGATATAGAAGAGAAGAAAAAAGTAAGCAGTGATACACAGAAAGAGAACGAGCGCATAGGATCAAGCGTGTATGCAATCGATGGGTTACAGTGGAGGAGAAACAATGTAGGTAGATGCAGTACAAGTGGAACAGAGAGATTGGATTGGAGAGACAAATAATATATGTAGTCTAACGAGACTGAGATGCCGAGAACCGAGAAGAAGATAGAAAGTTATTCACGAAGCTTGAGCTGCTGCGTACAATGATGGACCTTGTCAACTTGTCGTGGACTGTTCACTCGTGCACTTGTTCACTCGTAAGTACGTATATACACCTGATATCTATCGCTATCTGACGTCACTTCTATCGCTCAATATCAATCTCTCTAACATCTCTCGAATTATTTTAAATAACTTAAGCTTCAACTTGAACTTGACAATTTTACACTTCTCAGATCCTGGAACTTTTCAACCTCCTGCCTGGTAGAGAAGCTGCTCAGAACTTATTCAGTCTGAAGGCTAGTAAATTAGAGTACCTAAAAAATTTGTCTTGCAATACTTAGTCCACTCCGACTCCTTTCAGTGCCACAGTGCGACGCGAGGAACCTGTTCTTGTTTGAAAATGCCAACTTTACCGTAGCACAGAACTAACCTATAGCCCCACAAACAACTTCCAACTACTTCTTCCAGAAGCAGAGGTGAAAAGGACAACTTGTAATACCACGCACCTATGCGGACTACGTTGTACAAGATGCAATGACAAATAGTGCACAGGCACAGGCACATACAGGCACAGGCAAGCGCATTTCAAGCTCACAACCACAACCCTTACAGCAACTAAACAACTACCACATAACACATACTCCTACAAACAAGAGGCATAATTATTCTTCAGCTTCAGCTTCAGCTTCAGATTCGGAGAGAAAAGTTTCCTTTCAAGCTCAGCTCAAGACATACACAACGATAGCTATCTACTAATCGCGCTCTACCAACTACCACTATCACTATCTTGATCTCACAAGTAGGAACGATGAAACTCTCTTTCGCTCTTCTTGCATTCGCTCAGTCAATAAAAGCTGCGGATGCTCGTCAAAACGGAAACGGTGCAAAGTGCTTGTACAACAACCATTTTACCGACGGAACTCTCATCATCGATCAACCCGGTAGTTACAAGTAAGTGCAGTGGACTTCTTTATGCAACGTAACTTTGTTCATGTTTATGTTGTTGATGCTCACCATGCCCATTCTTCTCAAACACACTGTACATCACAGGCTATGCGACAACATTGTCTTTTGTCCTCATAATGTGGACGTCGAGACCGCCTCTGATGAAGAGATTGCCTCGGCATTCGACCCCATCGAGCAAGGCAATCCCAAGTACACCAATAATGAGTATGCACTTGGCTTCTTTGCCGCCATCGCTGTGCAAGCCAATGACGTCTCTCTCTCTCTCAACGGCTACTCCATTGCACAGTGTAGAGAACATGCATTGATGCAGCGCTTCTTTGCAGTCATCGAGTTGGCATCTGCTCCGTTCACACCCGGCGTCGGGCCACATGACTTTGTGTCTACTACGTTTACGCCCGCGAAGAACTTCAAGCTTACCGGCCCAGGAACTGTAGGCTTGTCTTCTCACCATGGCATCCATGGAAATGAGAATGAGAACGTCCTCATCTCTGGTGTTACGTTTAAGGACTTTGAGGTCGGTGCTGTTAGTCTGAATAACGTGAAGGGATTGAAAATTAATAACTGTAACATTCCCAACAATCGTCAGGATGTACCTATCTTGGGAAGCTTCTCGGCTGCCCTCAAGATTCGCCCTTATCTCAAGCGTTTGTTGGAAACAAATCCTGACTATTCAATGACTCTTGGTGGATCTGTCAAGTCAGTTACAGATGTCTACAACACACTTGTCGGGCATATCGCCAATGTCTACAAGGATGTGATGCAATATGGACTCATCGATCAAGCCGTCCATCCTGATGAGTACCAGCTCTACAACAATCCTAACCAAGTGATAGATGGTCCCTGCTATGCGTTCCTTGTTCACGGCAACGGGCCTGCTGTTGGAGGCTTTGGTGACATGCAAGATACAGATGCTTCACTCCTCTCCAATAGCGTAGAAATTTTGAACAACAACGTACAGAACATCAAGTGCTTTACCAACGAAGTACTTGCTACAGTTGTTGATGGAGGAGTTCAGAACGATGCTCGTGGTGCTGTCATGCAGTTCTACAACGCTCTCGATGAAGCTTATATCGGTATGGACGAAACCTCATCAGGCACCTACACCTACACTGGTAATGCTAACCTTGATGCCCAAATTATGGTTGGAAAGGCACTCAATCAAGGTCTTCTTGGTGATAACGTCCTTCAAACGGATGTCAACTCAGTTGGCTTGCCCTTGATTGAATGGGCCGAAGGTAATAACTCTTCATTTGCGCCCAGCTTCAGGTGTAATGGAGACTCTATGCATCATGTGATCAAGGGCAGTGTTATGTTTCGTGTTGAAGATTGTCAAGGCTTCATCATCAAGGGTAACACAATCGATAACGTTGAAATTCTAAGCAAGGGCCCAGGTCAAGATGAGCTTTGTGTGGACTTTCACAAGGGTGCATCGTCCTTGGACGGGTCCGATCGTATGCTTGCCGATCTCCGAGGAATCAGTGTCGCGGCAGTATCAGCTTACGATGATTCGCTTGTAACCGGAAATGACGCATCGTCAATCTCCCATAACACTATTACCAATCTCAAGTCGCAAGCTGCAGAATTGATTGCTGGTGTTGACATTCAAGGATTTTCTGAAGGTGTAGACATCGAAAACAACTACGTCAATCTCGATGCAACTGTTGTCGATATTTCCAATGACAAGTGGGTAGGATTGCGTATTCGTCAGACTGCCTCTGCCATTTTTGTCAAGCAAAATAACAACTTCGTCCAAGGGGTGAGTCACGAAAACCGCCGGAAGCTTCCTGAATACCATCCTCGACCTGCAGGCGAGACAGAATGGCCAAACAAAGGATGTCCGTATGGGCACTAGCACTACAACGAGAAGATAGGCGCTAATATATGTTAAATTACATGTTGTTTGAGATTCCATAAGAAGTACAATCTTACCTACGCAAGCAGAGGAAGAATCATTTGACTGGGTTCCGTGAGGTTCGCAAAAACTCTTTTCTTTCTGGAGACCGTAAATAGCTGGTAGAGAAGGGAGAAGACACTTACTAAGGTGCGGTCCGAGCAAAATTGCATCGTACGTATCATTTTGATAGCCGCTACAAAAAAACATGCAGCGCTGTCCGAGCAACTGCACGTTCTGCACGTTTTTTTCCTTACGACAGCGGCGGATTCGACAATCCGTATCGACCATGATAGCCGCTACTCTCATAGCCACCACGTTGCCCAAACCCTACCAATAGTAATATCCAGTGAATTATATCGCAGGCAACACCTTATACAACGATTCAGCCGCAGGGTATTATTATTACTACTGCCTACACCGCATAAATAAATGACTAATACATGCTACATAAATATCATTTCTGTCTATGATGTTGCTATTTTTATCCACCCTATTGTAATATTTTGGACAATAAATAGCCGCCACTTCTTATGTATAATAATATTGATAAGATCACTTCTTTACAGCCGCTCGATCCGCCGTCTACAGGCTTATTGTTGTGTCTGAGTATCGTATTATTTTTGCCATTTTGTGCACATCTTGTGTTCTTGGTGTTTTGGAGGTGTGGGGGGGCTTGAATGGTCACTCCGAGCAGCCGGATTCTCACTACATATCATCATCAGCGACGGGTAGCGGAGGGGTAGTGCATATTATTGTTTATCTTCTTCTATGGGTGCAGGGAAGGTGGTTGTTTTAATTTCAAATCTCAATGAAGTGGATTACAATGATATTATCACCGCCCCTACAGCAGCCGAAACGCCACCCTGCTGCGAATACGTCGCCATATATGTCTTCTAAGAGATAGGCCATCGATACCTTGTGAAATATATATAGTCATGGACTGAGATAGGCGGCCTTACTTGGGGTGCCATTGTCATGGCATCTTTTTTTTTGATGTGCTTGTGAGTTGTGAGCGTACGATCATGCAGAAATCGAGTTGGCTTTCTGCATGATCGTGCAATCATACGCATGATTTTGTTTTTGTTGAAACTTAGTAAAATCCGAGAACTGCACGATTGTACGTAGGGGTATCGATTTAACCTAGGAAAAGCGAAATCGTACGCACAATTTGGTTTGCTCGGACAGCCCCTAAGGGGCAGTCTTTGCGCTCTACACACGAGACGAATTTATGCCTTTTTGCACATTTACCTAACATTACCGGGAATCACTGTACGAATTGTCATTTTGTTGCACATTTCCCCGATGAACGTCTCAGACGGATTCGTGTGGCCACACGAGATCTCGTGTGAGATGTGGCCAGCTCACACGAGATTTTGTACAATTTTGTACGGCCACACGAATCTATCAAACACCCCCTATGCCCTCCCATCATGGCACTTCTACACCCCTAGCTGACCAGCCACCACAACCTCCGGCCACAATGCGTTTGCCTATGTTATGAGCTTCCGTTAGAGCTGCCGGTCGGCGTTGTAGGTGGGGTATTATTCAAAATATAGCGTTTTGTGTCGAAAATGAGGACATCGATCGAAGCATTTATTATTTATGCACATGAAATGTAAGGCGGATAACGCAACAAATCAATGCAAGCCGTGGCGTAAATCGTCTTATGATATGTAAGGAAGGTATCTGCAACATTGTAGAATTATTGGGCGGTCGTAGGTCTCATTTGATACGTTATATTAGACCGACTCGCCTGTGCTCGGACGATGCTGCCGACGATGTCATCGTTATATTTAATGGTGTGTTGCCGCTCTGTTGCTGACACCGCTACCCCCAATGATCAACACAATAATCATCTTTGATTTGCCGCTCAGGCTGGCTCTCAAAAACTGTTTCTACCAAAATTATCCGTGTTATCTACCTATTTTGGAGGAGGTGATCATGCTATCCACACATCTGTTGGGTGGTTAATGACGCAATAAAACGGAAAGAGACGATATACCAAGCGAAAGAGTTTGGATTTACACTATTGAGAGCGAGGGGGGACAATAGTTTGGTGGCCTCCATCTATATACAAAGAATGTCAGCTCATTATAGTTGAATTGTGTATTGTTGTTCAGATCAAATAATTCCAAAGAACATGCACAAACTGTCACCCACTCCAATAATGTTAAACACCAACTGATCATATGCGCTTCACCATCATGGAGAATGGCTTCATAATGTCATGATGGCTAGATTACTTCGTAAAGAGTATAAATATGCAACAAATTTATCAGCCATACCCTGCAATCACAATCCAAAGAGTTACATTGTTGTCCTGTATCACCTCAGATCAGCTCATCCACAGTGTTATTTCTCCATATAACGGTTGAAATATCATTGAATAATGAGATATTGTGGCATAGGTGCTGGTATCATATTATTTGGGATCATCTAAGACCCTTGCAACATATTGTGGGGAGCCGGTGATGTGCGTTCAGTAGGTAAATAATGAGAGTAATATGGATGACTCCTCACCAAAAACATTTGCAACTCCTATAGGATAGTTATATGAAGGATATATGAGGGTAATGACCCATTGGTTGAATGATAACATGGAATAAATGACCCGTATTGAACATTTGACGCTCGGTCGAAATACGGAAACGTCTATTTAGTGAGCAATACGTCGTCACACACTTAATATCGGTAAAAATTGATGGGACCAATCGATTCTGCGTTGAAAATTGGTCTAAATACAATATTTTGGGTTTGGTAGACGTAAGGTTGCCGGTGTTGAAGGCATTGTACTTGTGGTATCGATCAGTGCTGTCATGGTAAAATTGTAATTGTGTGATGAGTCGTTGTGAGAAAAGTGTGACTGTTTAGTATCTTTTTAGGTCCTGCTTAGATGAGTGTTATCTCGTGTGTTCTCTCTTGTATTCTCGTGTGTACGAGCGTTTCAGAGCGCAGAGACACAATTACGGATTTTTGTGTGATTGTAGAAAAAAATCCGTCTCGTGTGTAGAGCGCAAAGACAGCCTCTAACGAAGCGACACGGAAAAAGGATGTCTCTCGCTCGTCGATAGATATATATGTAGGTATATAGACACGATCTCATGGGTGCATTTGTCTATTTACTTACTACGAGATTTGAGGCACGATTCGCCTTGATTGATGAGGGAGCAAAGACGTTCAGTAAACAAATGCCGCATGCTCACCAGAGATGTATTTCTTTCACTTGAACCCATGTCATTCCCTTGTACAAAATGCAACAGAAATCTTCCGTCCATACAAGTACATATCATAGTCATAGAGGATTATCTTTATCTGCTGTATACTTAAATTCATCAATTGTGAATTATTACCAACTCAATTGGCTTCTAGATACATCTAAGCAAATTCCAGCAACTAGCCTACGTAAACTCGACATCGTCTTCATCCGAAACAGCTGTAGTAGCCTGCATCTGGTTTTGATCCAAAGGCATATACTCAGCAATGATACCTTTAACCTGAGCTTGCATCCGACGTTCATATCGTCGATGTTGGATGAAGCTCAACAGACAAAACACCGCCGATAACCCCGCCAGAGCATAAACCATACTCATAGTGGAAACCGATTCTTGTAACTTCTTCGAACCACAGTATCCATTCGAGATGCAACTCTTTACATCGGGACAGGTACCACACGTTGCACAGACATCAGGTGCGGTACCAGCAAAATACCCTGAGCAAATTGCTTTGAAGACGGTAGGGAATTCCAAGCTGCCACGGATCGAAACTCGGTTGACGTACATGGCAGGCAAAATGACCACGCCACTCTTATCCTTGGCCGTCAATTGTACTTCCAACAAGGCGTTTTGCTCATCTCCTTCCAATCCCCCGCTATCCGACATACACTGATCAATCTTGGCGCCATCAATCTTGGCATGAGTCATTGCGTCCATGATGCATTGGTTATTCGAAAAGAACTCTTCCGTGTCACACCGATACATGAACTCATTGACATAATCCCACCACTCCGCTCCAACTCCATCAGCCAGGCCATAATACTGCCAAATACACATCCTCCTCAAACTCTCCTTCACCACATCCGCACCAGAAACCCCACGATCCAAATCATTATCCGGATCAGTGGCACAATACCTCCCATTATTCGTACAAAGATTGTAACACTCATTCTCCCCATCCAAGCTCACACACCCACTCCTCAACCCATCATAAATATACATCTGGGGGGTGAAATACGCCCTATTCCCCAACGCCACCGCAGCCTCCTTAAAATCCCTCTGAAAATCCTTCGAAATGGTATCCGTGGGAGTCGTCCACAACTCATACTCCACCCGATCATCCGGGGCAGGCAAACTCCACTGCATCTCCATCCTCACCACATGATTCGCCATAAGTTCCGCCTTGACCAAATCGGCATCCTGCTTGAACATTAAAAAACTGGGGATACTAATATCCGATCCACTCCCATCATCTGCCATGATTGGTTCACGAATTTCACAATCATGTCCAGGATCGGGATGACACACATCCTGGAAGGAACACAAACATGTATTATCGGCAATCATGACACCTGCCGCCCCCACCCTTTGTGCATTCCTCACTTTTTGTACAAAGGTACACCCACCTCGATCCACCATGAGAATGTAGGGGGATGGCCATGGCAGCATTTGTCCCGAGTCATCTTGAGCACGAATGGGATATCCGGCACGTGTGTCGATTGTGTTGGCATCGCAAAGGTCTTGTTCGGTGTAGTAGACATTTTGGGTGAGTGAGGCGCCGTAGGGGGGAATCCCGAAGAGGGCTTCGCGGTGTTCGTATCCTCCTGGTTTGGTGAGTGTTTTGGGAACCTGTTATTATTTGTTGGGGAGATTTATATTGTTGTTGTGTGTAGTTTGGGTGGTATAATTTTGAAATTGGAATTTTGATTGAATTGATGAGTGTCATCATAAGCACGTGTTCATTGCATATGAATTCATAATTGAAACAAATGCGCAAAGGGATGATATGAGATGAGTATATCAAGTGCGCAAGCACATTCAACGGCCAATGCAACAATATTTTATCCAGCAGTCATTTTTCCAAACACAAACAAAATTTTCAATATGGTTACTCACATGAATTTGAAGCTTACTGGTCGACACCGACCCCAGTGGATCATTATCTCTGTAATTTGGATCAGTTGCTGCTGGATCTTGAGCAACGACTTGATCTTGAGCGAAGGATGTTGCCGCAAGTGTAAGGAAGATGGCGAGGGCGTAGGAGGTCATTTTTTGGAATAATTTTTTGTTGCGCGAAGGTAGAGAAAATATTAGGACTTTTTTTTGCAGTGTGGGTTGTTGATTTTTAATATCCAACCAATGAGGATAGCTTGGATGAGATTATTGGTGTAGTGGTGATAATTAGTGCAAGTTGGTACGAACAAATGAGTGATTGTCAGTGTAAAATGAACATGAGTAATAGTGGGCTGGTTCAGAGATCCAAAAAAGATATTTTTGGGTCACCGGCCGCCAAACACAAGATGTACCCAAATTTTTTGGAGTGAGGGGACCGCCTATCGTCTCAACTGTGGCCATCTGCCTCTTCTCCGCCGATACTATTGAAACTTACCAGAGATTGCGTATTAGCCGTTCGAACGAGCACCAATACTACAGCTATTGCAGGCTACTGTGCAATTATTAGTAGTGCGGTGGCTTGCGCTGCGCTTTTGCTTTTGGGTCTTAGGTTATCTGATACGCACGAAAGTTGAAAAAGATATTCATCTATTTGGGACCGCGACCAAATTAAATGGGACACTGACTCTGACCACACCACAACATTGCGCATTGACATTGCAAAGATGTTGTGGCGTGTTCTTTGGTAGCCAGCGCAGAAACAACCATGACAACAGGCTCATAACACACAGTAGCGTCTCGTGTTTTATGCTAGATTGATAGGAGTAGTCAGCGCGGAAACAACCATAGCAATAGGCTCACAATTCTCTCATTACAAATCTAAGATGAAGTCGTTTTACCACATACCAGCAGCAGCCACAATCGCTGCTATCGGCTTGTCATGCTGCAGCGCATTTACCACCATTCCATCTGAAACCTCCTCCATCGTCCAACCTGTTTCAGTCACGAGTCGATTGCAAACATCAACATCTTCTATCCAATCCACCAAATCCGACGAGGCTGAATCCACGAGCGAAACAACTCCAGCCCAAAAGAAGTACGTTATCATTGGCGGAGGATGGGGAGGATGGGGTGCCGCCAAAGCCCTCTGTGAATCCAACCTACCCCAAACTCCCGAAGTTACACTAATCGACGCCCTCCCCGATCCCACCGGTGCCACACCCTACCTCTCTTCGACAGGTAAACCAGTCGAGGCCGGTACACGTGGCTTCTGGAAGGATTATCCCAACATCAACAAATTATGTGCACAATTGGGTATCGACGAAGACGAGGTGTTCACCCCCTTTACCAATTCAAGTTTCTACAGTCCAGATGGGTTAGAGGCAACTGCTCCAGTGTTTAGTGAGGCGACTGTTGAGAGTATCTTGGGGGATGTTCCTCTGGTGGGGAATGTGCTCAAAAATGCTTTGGGAGGAGGTGGGACTAGTGGAGAGAAGGAAGAGTTTCCAATGCTACCTTCACCACTTGGTCAAGTGATTGCGACCATTCCATACTTTGAACGATTGCCCATTGCGGATCGTGCATCCATGGTGGGATTGTTGTTGGCCACGGTAGATTGTTTGGCGGGGGATGAACAAGTTCAAGCGGCATATGATCGAATGACGGCACATGAATTGTTTTTGAGGTTTCGATTGAGTGAACGATTGGTTGAGGACTTTTTAAAGCCAACGCTGCTCGTGGGGTTGTTTAAGCCTCCCGAAGAGCTTTCAGCTCTAGTTGTGATGGAGTTGTTGTATTATTATGCACTTGCTCATCAAGATAGCTTTGATGTCCGATGGATCAAAAAGGGGACTGTGAGTGACTCACTCATCCAACCACTGGCTGAACGTTTGGTAAAGGAGGAATATGGACAATTGAATGTATTGGGTGGTTGTCGCGTCAAGGAAGTGTCACTGGAACAGTCCACAACAGATGGAAAGATGCATGCGTCGAAATTAACGTATTTGGATACCAAATCTGGACAGATGGAAACTATTGAAGATATTGATGGTATCATTATGGCAGTGGGCAATCAGGGAATGTCATCGATTGTCACGTCAAGTCCCGATTTGGCAAAGTTTCCAGTCTTTTCCAAGGCTGCTAGCTTGAAGGGGATTGATGTCATTAGTTGTCGATTGTGGTTCGATCGCAAGGTTTCGACACGTAGTCCGGCCAATGTCTTTTCAAGATTTGATGCCCTGAGAGGTGCGGGTGGGACGTTCTTCATGTTGGATCAATTGCAGGAGGATAGTCCAGAGTTGTGGGGAAACGATACACCACAAGGATCCGTTGTAGCATGTGATTTCTACAATGCAGGAGGGTTGATGAGTCTGAGTGATGAGGATCTTGTCAAGATTCTCACGGATGAGCTATTGCCAAGTGCAGTCACAAAATTTGCCGATGCCAAGCTGGTAGATTCCTGGGTAGGAAAGTATCCAGGAGTTGTATCATGGTTCTCACCCGGTTCGTTTGACAAACGGCCTCCTCTGGAAGGAGCCGGAAATGATGTACTACCCAACATTAAATGTGCGGGTGATTGGGTCCGCATGGGAGAACGAGAACATGGTGCCAAGGGGTTGTGCCAAGAGCGTGCGTATGTATCGGGATTTGAAGCTGCGAATAGTCTTTTGAAGTCAACTTGTGAAGAGGAGTTTCAACCTCATGAAGTGTTACCAGTGAGAGAGGATGAAGCACAATTTAAGATGGGGATGGAATTGAATAAGAGAGTGATGCAATACGTGCCAAGATTCTGGACACGATAGAAGCACTATGAGGAGGAATAAGAATTAAAAGTACAGTGTAAAGGGACTGAATTAAAGTTTGTTGACATGTATTGCTTCTACACACACATTCGCTAAGGAGTTGTTGGTAAGTTATATATGTAACAGAAATTTTAAAGTACGTCTGGTGGGCCCTCAAGAGGCAACATTATCTAAGTGATGAACGCGGTTGTATCTGCTAATGCGCATGCTTCTTCTGACACGCGCCAAGTAGTTCTTTGCCTTTGCTTGGCGTGACCAACGAGGCCTATTCTCCTCGCTAAGTTCTGGATGAAGTTTCTTGCGACCAATGACCATGACACAGTCATATATTTCCTTGACGTGAGGAAGATCCAGCGGCCGGCCTCCATAATAACTTTCCTCCTTCACTGCATCTGGATATTCTTCAATAAGTAGATGTATTACTTCCACCGACTCATCATCAGAACGGTAGACGGCATAATGCAGCGGTAGGTTTCCCTCATCATTTTCCTCCTCAAGTGCGTCAGGATATGCATCAATGAGCAGCTGTACCACTTCCTTAGACTTCCTTTCGGCGGCATAATGCAGCGGCAGGGATCCAATCTCATCATCATGCACATATGCTGCATAAGGATATTTATTGATGAGCAGCTCTACCACTTCGTACGACGTAGGTCGAAACATGGCAACATGCAGTGGTAGCCATCCGAGGTCGTCTTTTTCCTCCAATGCATAAGGATATCTGGCGATCAGAGCTTCAACATCCTCAACGTCTGGATAGCAACCGAGGAGCCTGTTTAATTCATTAGACATGATTGAGTTGGGTAATCTTCTTTATTTCGTTGAGTAATCTAATTTTTTATGAGCGTGGTGAGAGCTAGTTGTAGAGAGAGAGAGAGAGAGAGCTTGAACGAGTTGATTGAAAGACGAGAACCCTCCGAACCCGAAGACCGACTGACAGCTCGTGAATCAGTGGAATACTTTAGCTGAATGAAGTTAAAAGATAGAATCATTCTCTGAGCATCCCAACTGTCACCTGTAGCAGGTAGGCAGGGGCAACGACAACATACATCATAGTGCGGAGTGAATGAAGACGGAAGGCAGAACATCAAGCAAGAAAGTACAAGATCTCTACAGGTTTCCTTCTGATAGAGTTGGATTTGGTTTCAATACGTCATCAACTCCTCGTAAGCTTCTCTGATCAGATTGCCAACATCTCTGTGAATAAATGCGGACTGTAAGAAAACACGCACTGCCGCAGTTTGCCGATGCCAAGCTGGTAGATTCCTGGGTAGGAAAGTATCCAGGAGTTGTTTCCTGGTTCTCACCCGGTTCGTTTGACAAACGGCCTCCCCTGGAAGGAGCCGGAAATGATGTACTACCCAACATTAAATGTGCGGGTGATTGGGTCCGCATGGGTGAACGAGAACATGGTGCCAAGGGGTTGTGCCAAGAGCGGCGTATGTGTCGGATTTGAAGCTGCGAATAGTCTTTTGCAGTCAACTTGTGAAGAGGAGTTTCAAGTTTCAACTTCATGAAGTGTTACCGATTAGAGAGGATGAAGCACAATTTAAGATGGGGATGGAACTGAATAAGAAAGTGATGCAATAGGTGCCAAGATTCTGGACACGATAGAAGCTGTAAGTCGAAAGTGTACCGAGGAGGAATAAGAATTAAAAGTACCATGTACAGGGGTGAATCAAAGTTTGTTCACATACATTACTTTTACACACGCATCTCTAAGGAGTTGGTATTGTAAGCCACTGAAGGCGGTTGTATCTCCTAATGCGCATGCTTCTTCTGACACGCGCCAAGTAGATATTTGCCTTTGCTTGGCGTGACCAACGAGGCCTATGCTCCTCGCTAAGTTCTGGATGACGTTTCTTTCAACTAATGACCTTGTCATATATTTCCTTGATATGAGGAAATTCCAGCGGCTCTCTTCCATTATAATTTTCCTCCTTCACTGCATCTGGATATTCTTGAATAAGTAGCTGTATTACTTCCACCGACTCATCATCAGAACGGTAGATGGCATAATGCAGCGGTAGGTTTCCTTCATCATCTTCCGCCTCGAGTGCGTCAGGATATACTGAAATGAGCAACTGTACCACTTCCTTCGACGCCCTTTCGGCGGCAACATGCAGTGGAAGCCATTCCATCTCATCATCTTTCACTCTTGCTGCATTAGGATATTCATTGATGAGCAGCTCTACCACTTCGTACGACGTAGGTCGAAACAAGGCAACATGCAGTGGCAGCAATCCAAGTTTATCTTTCTCCTTCAATGCATCAGGATATTCTTGAATGAGCAGCTGTATCACTTCCAACGACGCACAGTGGAAAACGGCGATACGTAACGGCAGGTCTCCATTTACTTTCTCTTTCACTGCATCAGGATATTTGTCGATCAGAGCTTGAACATCCTTTACGTTTGGATAGTCACGGAGGAGCGAGTGCAATTCGGAAGTCATGATTGAGTTGGAGGATCTTCGTTATTTCAATTGAGTAATCTAATTTCTTCATGAGCGTAGTGAGAGCTAGCTCTGAGAGAGAGAGAGAGAGAGAGAGAGAGAGCTCATCAAGACGAGAACCCGGAACCCAAGCTCCGAACCAGAAGACCGACTGACAGCTCGTGAATCAGAGTGGAATAAGTTGAATAAAGTATAAGATAGAATCATTCTCTTAATATCCCACCTGTCACCTGTAGCAGGTAGGGAGGGGCAACGACCGACAACATACATCATAGAGCGGAGTGAATGAATAGAAGGTGGAAGATGAAGCAAGAAAGTAAGTGTACGTGTGAGCTGGTAGCAAGAAACCTATCGACTGACAGCTCGTGAATCAGTGGAATAAGCTGAATAAACTACTGGTAGGTAATCTTAATTCACGAACTGAATCTTCATTCGCGAACTCACGAATCTTGAACAATTCGCAGGATTTCTGGTATCATAATACTTCTACATGAATACTTACTTTGATTTGTTGAATACTACACATGCATACTTACTTTGATTTGTTGAACAAAAAGAAGAATTGCAATCAATATCATTTCCATCATGAAATTCAGTGTCAGTGATGTCAAAAAAATCGTGGCTGTGGCTACTATTATCTCTCTTGTAGCTGTATCCTACATCATGTCAGTTTCTGAGGGCAACTTGAGCGAGGAAGTATCACTTGCACGTCTACGCCGAAATGACGAGCTTAATAATCTGAATCTGAGAGGAAAGTTGCAGCAGACTTCGGGAAATGTCAATGCCAATCAGTTGGATTCCGTAGAGAATGATCTATCGCCATCGGCAACACATCATGAAACCAAAGTCTCTTACGTCACAAGCTTCTGGGCAAAAGGAAAGGGTGAGGAAGTCAACCCTCATCGTAGAGAGGTGGAGGCAGCCTTGTTAGCAAATATCCACAATCCGCACTTTGACCAAGTCGTTGTGTTTCTCGATAGAGATGATAATGCAGAGTCGTGTGTTGATTTTCATCAAGCAATGTCTGATCTCAATCGTCAAGTTTTCAGCATGACCCCAGAAGAATCCAATGAGCTCCTTGCCATCAAGGTGAAATGTGTCGATGTACAGACAGGACAACCAACGTACTATCAAATGTTCAGTAATGCTGTGTCAGATGTGGTAACCGGCGATGTCGTCGTGCTTGCCAACGCTGATATGGCTTTCGATGATACCGTGTCACTTGCACGGTCTCTGAATCCCGAAGTTCTTGCTGTATTGTCAACTAGTGGATTTTCGAATAAGATGGCTGCAAATGTAAAGAAAATCTACGATGAGATGATGGGTACAGATTACATGGCAAAAGATGTCGAACAATCGGGCACTTGGGAGATTGATCGTTGTGCTGAATCGAATCGAAGTTTTTCATGGGACACGTGGATCTTTCACAAAAGCAAACTCATGGGTAGGTTGAATGAGGAGAACTTTAAGCGCCGCATTCAAACTCATGAGTTGGTTGCCTTTCACATGAACGAAAACGGGGCCGAGAATGCTGCGTTGTGGGCAGTTGAGCAGAGCTATCAATTTTCATCGGTGTACAGCGCATGTGATAAAATACAGTCCTGGCACTTTCATCTGACGCCCAAGACACACAAGGTCCGAGAAACTCCGTGGTTTTATGCCATCAAGGATCGTCAATCTCCCATGTTTACTCCTCCTGGGTCTGTTCCGAAACCTTGGGGGGGATACCAGGTGAGGCGTCATTCTTATGCACGAAAGGATCCTGATTGTGTTCGTACAGATAGTTGCTTTTCACTAATTTGATATAATGTAATGCAATTACTAATTATTATGCTACGGCTACAGCTACGAAGATTCGGAAGAACATGTCAGCGTTATCATACCCACCGTGACAAAAGCAGGTCGCAGGATTTCTGGTATCATAATACCTACTTACTTGTAAGTAGCCATCACAACTCTTCAAATATGCAAGTCCCAGAAAATGACGAGCTGCTGCAGAATTGAGAGTTGCTAAGGCGAGGGAAGACACTCCACTCTTGGATGAGGTCATACTACCACAATACCGTCTCAGTACCTCATGGTTCTCAATATACTCGAGACCTCAACTCCAAATGCAAAGCTTTTGTCGTTTGCCAGGTCATTTTCGTTCCGGTTATGTCAATAAAAGTAAGTAGGTACTTCTTTTAGAGTATTCATTGCATAGAGTGGGACTCTGAAACAATATCAGTACCGCGGTAGTCAATGACCATTTTAACCGCCAGCTACAAAATCGCACCTCGCCGAGGTGCGATTTTCCAAATTTTACACACAAAACACAAAACACTACAGCTGTTTTCACGGATTTTCGGATAGCCGTTCAAGTTTCGAATTCCTACGTATGTTAGGTACAAATGACGTAGTGAGTCTTATAAAAACCCATTGGGCCGATTTCTCCCAACTCACCCCTCAACAAGAGCCACTCCGCGCAAAAAGATGCCAACCATGGCCAAATTCCGGAGCGTACTACGCACAACAAGTTGGATATTTGCTCAACCAAAAGGATAAATTAACCTCTCTTGCATGTCTAGATCCAAAATAGCCAATTAGGTTGACTAAAGATTGTAATCATGAACGATGGTAATACACTTTTTGAATACCTTTTCACACGGCTCATCAGTAAAAGTGACACTTATCGCGGCAGGTGGATTTGCGACCAGTCGTTGGTAGAGATATTGCACAGACACTATACGAATGTAGATAAAGACAATACCTTACGGAACAAACTCGTGCAGCGTCTGAACAAGGCAGCCGGACCTTTCAACAGCAGCAATGTACACAAGATATACCACAAAAATTTCACAACATCATGTCCATTCAATTCGTCATTACGCCGGATGGTGCACTATTACTACTTTGGAAAGGGAGAGAAAGTGCCCAACGAACCAATACGCGCAGCAGAGTTATTGTGCACAGAAATAGAACATATACAGAGTTACAGTGCAACTAATAATCGGCAGCGATCTTGCAACAAGCCGGAGCAAGTATCATTTCCCGACGATGGATGCGCTGGTAAGAAGAAGAACAAAAATAATGAGAACAAACGTAAAGAAGCAACAAAATCATCAGCGGCTGCACCAATTACTCCTACTCCACAAAAAAGAACAAGGCGCTCGCAACGACTAGTTGAGCAGCAGCAGAGCCCTCTCGTGCCATTCGTCACCAACGTGGGTAGATTAGAGGATGAGAATAATCAAGTTGACGACGAAGATGAAGATGAAGACGACGACAATAACAACAGCAGTGGCGATATAGACGGGGATAACAGCAGCAACAACCAGACTCCGAATATTATATGGCAGTCACCTGAAGCAGCAGCTCTCTTCGGATTTGACGAAGGTGCCGATGTGTACAACGGACTAGTGCAATTGGTTGAATCACTTACACTGGTGGGGCAATCAGCAAATGGATACGAAGAAGCAGGCGTCATTGACTTGCACGAAGATAGTAAATTGACAAAGCATGCCTTATTTGACTTACGCAATAAATGTTTATACCTCAGGGTTGCGTATTCAATAGCACTTGCCGAGTATCGAGTTGGGTTTCCATTCCAAGCTTGTTGCGACAAAGCGGCAAGGCTGCTCAATGATTTAACACTGTTCAATGCAGCAACTGGTAGGACAATCATGAATTGGAACCGTATCTTCCGCGTTAATCATCAATTTCCAAACCCCAACCCCTACGTCGCCAATGGTATCAAACGAAAGCCTACACTATTTGAGGTATTTCCGACAGCAGCAGTAGATGTGTCAAACTTCATACTTGACCATCTGGAACATTTCAGCGTTGAATTGCTGAGGGAACATTTTAACACAACAATGATAAAGCAACTAAATGAAGAGGTGAAAACCAACATCAACTTTACCGAAGACTCAGAAGAATTTCAACTGGTTGACAGATATCTCAAAAATCCACCATCATACTCAACGGTTGGGAGGTGGGTCGGATACCTTGGTTTCAAACGAGAGGTGTCAAAGAAATGCTACTACGTTGATGGCCATGAGTATGCCGAACAGATAGAGCATCGGTCTCGGTTAACAGACGAATATCTATCAGTGCTTGAACCACGATCTCATCGATGGGTTCATTTGTCACAGACCGAATTTGACGATTTGAAAACAGCGCTCGAAGATGACAAAGATGGCGAGAAGGCGAAGGACATGTTAGATAAGGTTGCTTATAAGTTCAAGGGAGTTGATGAAAAAGTATACTTTGAGTTTCATGTGGACAAACACGTGCGTCTGCAGAAGATTGCAAACGATAAGTATGGAGCATTTGGAGGAAGAGTAAGCATAAGAAAGAAAGCTGAAGACAAACCTGTCATCATCTTTGGCCAGGATGAGGCTATTTTTAATGCTTTTCTGTCGCGGACTCACCAGTGGGTTGATCCGAATGGAAGGAGGGCAATTATGCCGAAGACTGTTGGTGCTGGTATCATGATATCTGCGTTTCAATCGAGAGAATTGGGTTGGGGCATTCCTATCACCGAAGATCAGCTGAAGGAGATTAATGCTGCTAGAGCCAATCAAGAATACTTCGACAAGGCAGCGGCAATTGCCGTAAATGGTAACACAAAAAAGCAACCACTTGAATCGTCACCTGGGATTCTTAAGTTTGCATACGGGAAGAACGGGTACTGGACAGGGAACCACACGATCCTGCAAACGGAAGATATAATAGATTGCGTAAAAGTAATACTCGGAGATGAGTATGAATATGTCTTTCTTTTTGATTCGAGCAGTGGTCATGCAAAGAAGCGTGTTGACGGTCTTGATGCAAAGGAAATGAACAAGAATTGGCACTCGACACCATCGCAAGCTAGGAACACCAAAATTGAACGGCAGGAGGAATTTGTCGGGCCATACTACGATGCATCCAATCCAGCAATGGTGACTATCGGTCAAGAACAAACGATGAACTTCACCAGTGAAGATGTCGGCCCATTTTGGCTGACAGCAGAGGAACGTGAAAGACAACGGCACGACCGAGAGGTTGAAATACCAGAAGACAAGAGGAAAGAGCGACATAAGGTGAAGAAAGAGCTGATATCGGAGCTGATGGACACCGAGTGGGGGAAAAAGGAAGGAGAAATAAGGTTATGGAAGATGACACATGCTGAGCTAGCAAAAATGGCGCAAGCGTCTAGTATCGATATCAAAATAACACCTACCACCAAAATGATATATGGATGGGAGGGCAAGGGTAAGGGACTTCTGCAGATTGCGTATGAACGTGGCTGGATCGATATAGCAACCTTCAGAAAGGGCAGCTACCAAGTGATGAAGTATGATGATGAGGGTAACTTGGTTCCTGAGCTTTCCCTCCGGCATTTGCTTGCAAACTGCACGGATTTTTTGTCTGAACAAAGCCAACTCGAATATGTTTGTGAATCTTTGGGAGTAAGAGCCTTGATTACAACAAAGTACCATGCTGAATACGCTGGTGAGGGTGTCGAATACTCTTGGGGATTCTCCAAAGCTCTCTACCGAAGACATCCATTAGCTCAAAAGAAAACGACTGCTGATTTCCTTGCATTGGTCGACAAGTGTATTTCAAGAGAGGTTCTCACTGTGGATCTCATTCGTAAGTTCAGTGCCAGGGCAAGAGGTTACATGGAGACATATAAGATGTTGGAGATTGAGGCAAAGAATACCAAGGAGACAGAAGGTAATTCAAGTGAGGATGCACCCATTCCGCACAAGAGAATTGAAACGCTGAAGAAGGTTTTGAAATGTCATCGTGCTGCTATTGACTTTGACAAATCTTTCATTATGAAAACTGTCTACGCAAAAGACTTTGATTTCAAGAATGATTTGCTCAAGAAGGAAGAGAAGCTCAACTTTAGTCTCAGAGTAAAACGAGAGAATACGAAGGTGGAAGCGACGGCAAAGAAGAAATAAACATAGGACAATGTTCATTTATGTCTCTTGGTGGAATATGGCATACGAGGCATTATTTACCATGGTCCGGTTGTTGTTCGCAATTGATAAAGACGGAACTTTTACGGGTAGAGTAGCTCCCCAGTTAAGGGGCTTTCAGTACGTTTGTACGTAGGAATAAAAATTCTGCGATTATCCGCCAAGATTTGCTAACAGCTGTAACAAAATGGTGAGAGTCATAAATATGGCCATGATACTCGACAATTATATATAGAGAAGTTTAATCATATCATACCAATCAGTCATAATACATTATTAGCTTCATAAGAAACTGTATTTCATCGATATGGAGCATTTATCGACGAAATTGGCACCAAGAACTGAAATTTCGAGCTAGATTGACGCATGCCTACGGCATATCTGCATGCCTATTCTTGCTGCTTTGGGAGAGTAATTCTAATGATATTGTCCAGTGGTTCAAAAGCAAAATGAAAAGCACACTGCCTAACCCAGTTTTTTATGTAGATTTCGATTCTGTAAGTGGCGACGGCCGAATCGAGCTCGATGTGATCGTATATGGCTCTAACCGACGCAGACATAAAATCTGCACAGCCTGGCAACATCATGACATACTCATATTTTATAGCTTTCGGTAATTGAATAGCCATGTTGCGTCACAAAGTCCTTCTATATATTATGATGATTGATAATTAATATCAGTTTTATTAATTTCATGCCAATAACACGTATTCATAGAATAGTAGGCCGAATCATCCGCATTTGTTTTGATGCCATCCAGTAGGAAAGGTGTTGTTAGCAGTCACAGGATAGTCTGAAATCAATTTAAAACGCTCAAAACAGACGGCTATTGGTGTTGTGTGATGAAAGGGCCCCTATCTTGCGGAGTAAATAGACTCAATATCTCTTCAAACACTGTTTTATGTGATAGGGTAGGGCTCCTCATTTTCCACCAAAATATGCTATATTTCAACCAGTCCAATAATGTTGTAGCCGCAATGAAATAGAGAAACCTGGTCCAGCAGTGTTGATTGTTACATAATAGTCGTCACCACAATGAGTTTTGGCACCTGTTCATTCCATTTTCTATCAGATATGTGCATTCTCCTATACGGTGTGCATGAAGGAAATTATCCATTTTTACCACATGAATCCATTATGCCACCACATGCGTCATAGAACGCTCAGACACACTTTCAAAATGATAAACAGCCGCCTAATAGTATATAGTTGTCACCTGCAACGTTGTTAAGTGGCAGAGCAACTCCAACTATTCATTTCAAGATCATAATGGAAGCGCATCATCAACCTGCCATTTTCCGGCACCTTTACTTTGGTGTCATAGCATGTAACGATGGCGTTGGTCTGTGATCAAATGAGGGCATCGCATCACAGAAATAGTGTTGGAGAGAGAGTTGCTGCAGTACGGTCGTCTAAATTTATGTGTAGCTAGTGTTTCTGGTGTCGATACGATAGGGGTCGAGGTGCGCCATGGTCGTCGAATATGATTTTCCGAGGTGCAAATTAATAGGAGGGGTGGCCTCAACCTGTCCGCGAAATCGTTACATGTGTAACTGCTGGCTTCCTCGCTGATGACGTAGGAATTTAATTCCTACGTAAACTTGTACTAGGATCTGTAACATCGGGTTACATGGGTAGGGAGGCTGAACCTCTACGAAAAGTCTAACATGAAATAACCCCATTATTAATGAACTCAACCAATTACATGCAACTTTCCAACTACATCGAGAATCAAATTCTCTCCAATACGCTTTGCAACCTCTTCCTTGTTGTAATCTGCATCATATAATTCGACATCTTCATACTCACCAACTTCATTCTTCCGGAGCATTCGAATGTCTACCTTGTATGGCTTTGCTTCTTTCCCCCACTTCTTACTAGACGATTGACTTATCATCCACTTGTTGTAATGTTTATCATGAATCACCATGACACGAAATGGTCGTTGCACCGTAGTAGCGTTTGCTCCATTTCCAATCTTCACGTTTGCAATAATAACAACATCCCTCTCGATGAGAATATCCTCAGCAACTACTTCACCATCTTCATTTGATTTAATACGTTCGGGCGGAGAAGCTATCCAACGCTGCACCAATGATTTCACTTTCCTTTCTTTGCTTGTAGAACCCATAACATGTTCTGTGCAAGCAAGGCTTGCACTTGCAGTCAGTACACAATCCTGCAACTCTTCTATTGAAGTGGAAACAATCATACTGTGGATTTACCTTCCTCAATCGTTTCGAGCCTACTTCTACTGTGTCCCCTCTCTCTTTACGCTGCTTGTCAGCCCATTCATCATACTTCATTTTGTTTGACGACATATTGTTGATGATCTATGTTGTCTATTTAATGTTCCATGGTGAATCTCTCTCTCATGGACACTATTATTTTTATTTGATGGTCGGTGGTGGTGGCTCGGGAAACTTGTCAGCCAAATCGTTACATGTGTAACTCTCAGATGTCTCGTGGCTGCCACACTATTAGCAAAAATGGTTACAGGAGTAACTGTCCGATGTCTCGTGGCTGACAACTTGGTTACTTAGCGGAATTAGTATGGTTCTACGTACGAGGCCACCCCTCCTAAATTAATCAGAGGTGCGATTTTGTTCCCGCCAGTAGTAAAGTAAAAGGTAGAATCATTCTCTGAATGTCCCACCTGTCACCTGTAGCAGGATAGTGCGGAGTGAATGAATGAATGATTGAATGAATGGAAGGCGGAACATTGAGCAAGTAAGTTAGTGTACGTAGTGAGCTGGTAGCAAGATATAGGTTTCCTTCTCTGATGGAGTTGAATTTGGTGTCAATACGTCATCAACTCCTCATAAGCTTCTCTAATCAGATTGCCAACATAAATTGTTCCGAACCCTCCTGGATGAAAGCCATCATCACACAAGAAGTCAGCCATCCCCATCGAAGCTATCTTATCTTGTGTCAGTTGAATCCCTCCCAAGTACTTGAGCAGAGGATGACAAAGTTTCATTTCCAATGTAGTATCATCGCCATTACAATAATGATGGCCTATCGTCCCCACCACACTTTGAATGTCTGGTATCACCTTCAACACTGTTTTAACTGTGCCCTTTTTGTTTGGGCTGCCTTCCTGTTCTTCTTTTAATTGAACTTCTCCCACCACCCTTTCAAGCATACGTTGCATCAACCGTCCTCTATACCCCAGTACATATGCCAGCGGCCACGGTAGGAAGGGCAGCGTTGAAAAGTCGGGTAGACCCAATAAAATCAATGGAGTATGACTCAATCGAGGATTATCCCGTATGGAACGAATGAGACTGTGTACGTCCGAGTAGAAGGAGGAGGGGGTACTGTTTGTATCGAGGACATTGTTTACTCCGCATAGTAGCACTATTGCATGTATGGTTGTATGTTGCCCATCACCATCATCATTACTTTCATCAACTTTTTGTTCTACTAACGAATCCTGCACACGATGAAGAAGTGGCACCATTTCGTCCTCAATTTCACTTGCCGTCAAACCAGATTTACCATAGGCCCAATATCTCACGCAGTCGTAACAACAATTCTCTTTTTACTATTCTTTGATAACACCTTTTGAGCAAATGCCTTGGCAGTAGATCCCGATAAAGCAAGATGATGATGTGTATTACCAATCCCTTCTACTGGTGAATCTCCAATCAGTACAATTCGGAATTCGTTGTTTTGCTTTTTTTGCTTCTTCGTTGTTTCTTCGTGTGTTGTTGTGACAAAGTAGTTATCATCATCATCATGATCATGATCTACTAAATCACCATGTTGATTCGGTGCAACTACCCTCCCCCCTCGGACAAAGTTAACACCAGAAAAGGGTGGTGGTGGAAGGCGTGGTGTCTTCCAAATAACGTAGAGCAATTGTCCTATCAAGACTGCCGATGTTGTTATGGATGCACGAAGGATTAGTTTGGCCAATTTCTTCGCAGTTTTTGATATGAATTCGTCAAGATATGAAGCAGACGACTTTTTTTTGTTGTGATGGTGGTGGCGTTGTAGTAATCTACGTTGGTGATGAGCTGATGATGATGATGGTAGTAGCAGCAGCTTTGTGAGGGTGTTGTGGAATAAGTCGTTGATTGCTGGCATCTTGTGCGTAGAGGAGTTGTTTCGCTTCGCTGCTCACCATAGATGATGTAGTCTTCTGAGAGGGCCCACTTACTAAGGCTACTTTAAAATTTCTGATACACTACTTACTCCCTGACTGCTGTGAGAGAACCTTCTATTCACAACAACAGGCTAGAGGGCCGACACATCACAACGCGATGCCACCACTGAAGTTCGTTCCAAAGACTGTACTTATGTGGGGCAGACTGCGAAGAAGTTGTGGAATCAAAGATAGATTTTCAAGAATGAGGGCAAGTAATTATGCCCTCTTAAAATGTTGGCAAATGAGTGAATATATCGGGTATCTGAGACCAATTATTGGTGAAACATTTCACTATTAGGGTATTAGTAAGGGATATCCCACCAATGAAGAGAATCTGTGCCCCCGTTTTCATTCATCACTCCAAATCCAAAAGCACTTCATCGTTTGACTGTCTTCTTCGTCCATGCGGATGAATTGAGAAGCTTTCATCAATACAACATACAACAGACAACATCACAGCTAAACAACAATGAAACTAATAAAAAAGTCCATCTCTGCCAAAGACGCCTCCGGCACCATAACCCTCCTCCCCCAAACCCCCGAAGACCTGTGGCACACCTACAACCTCCTCCAAACCTCCGACCACGTCCGCTGCACCACCCTCCGCAAGGTCACCAAAGAATCCTCCACCGGCTCGGTCACCTCCTCCAAGGTCCGGATGAATCTAACCATTGAAGTGACCAAGGTGGAATTTGACAAGGAGGCACTCCAAGTTCGAATTAGTGGGCCGAATAGTGCCGAATCGCAGCATGTACGAATGGGGGCGTTTCATACCCTTACGTTGGAATTGGATCGACAATTTACGATTGAAAAAGAGTGTTGGGATGCCATTTTTTTAGATCGGATAGAGGAGGCGTGTCATCCCGAAGTGGGGGCGGAGGTGGCCTGCGTCGTTATGAGTGGCGGACTAGCACATGTCTGTTTGGTTACCGGGAGTGTCACTGTCACCAAGGCACGGATTGATATGAACATTCCGAAAAAACGAACGGGGAGTTCGGCACATTCCAAAGCAATTGTGAAATTTTACGATGCCATCTATCGTGCTATATTGAATAACATCCCATTTGATAAGATCAAATGTGTCTTGGTTGGATCACCGGGGTTTCAACGGGATGATTTCTTCAAATACCTCGTGGCGGAAAGTATACGACGGGATGATCGAATCTTGATCAAATCCAAAGAAAAATTTGTACTGTGTCATGCGAGTTCGGGACATAAACACTCCATTGAAGAAATGTTCTCTGATCCGAATATAGCCTCGAGGGTGACCGAGACCAAGTTGGTCAAGGAGGTGGAGGCATTGAATCGCTTCATGAGATTGTTGGATACTCATCCTGACAAGGCCTATTATGGATTTGGACATGTGCAAAAGGCCAATGAAGAATTGGCCATTGACACCTTGTTAATTACCGATGAATTATTCTTAAGTTCAGATGTCATCACGAGGAAAAAGTATGTCCAATTGGTCGAATCGGTGAGGGAGCGGGGGGGAACTGTCTATGTGTTTAGTACCATGCATGTTTCGGGACAACAATTGCAGCAGGTGTCGGGTGTCGCGGCAATATTACGGTATCCATTGCCGGATTTGGATGAGTTGGAGGATATTGCGGCGAATCATGCGGCATATAATGTCGAGTATGAGAGTGATGAGGAGTTGACCGAGGCAGAACGGCAGAGGAAGGCAGAGGCGAGAATGAGGGAGGAGATGAAGGACATGGGCTTTTGAGATGAGGCGTTGTAAGGTGTAACCCAAGTAATGTGTATCACTGCCTTTTGAATGAAGAGATCTCAATATACGTTCAATTGGATAGTATGACGAAAAAAATTGAAGGGGCGTCATGTGTGAAGGGGTCTTGAGTATGGATGAATCAGAATAATCTCCGTTCTCCGTAAGTAGAGGCGCAGCATCTATGTCATGGAAGACAATCATGTTTCATACATTTTGGATTGGCCTAATCATAAGGGCAAGTGAAGCAATGTCTATTCGTCCAACAAGCAATGATGTTCTTCTCGGCCGAGGAGGCAATAACTTTAAACACGAGGGCAATAAACAGTTGCAGAATTTTGCACTTCTTCGTGTTCGAGAGTATGGTGCTGCTACTAAATCAGTGAAGGGTGTAATATCTAGGTACGAGACTGAAGATGTGGTGAAAAATTCGTATGATTTGGTTTGACATCATGACTCATCACCAACCTTCATCATTTTTCTACCACAGTGAAGTTCTCCAGCAAGTCAAGGAGAGGGGAGGTCGCTTTCTGAAGAAGGATTACGCGGCGGATATATGGGTGGAAGTTAATGACGTTGTTGCTAGAGAGAAAGTGTGTCAAGTAAGTTTGTGTAGAGCTGTTTCGATCTCTATCTATCATCAAGTATCTTCCTCTGACTGTGCACCTTCACTTTTGTCATTCTTCTCTGCCACAAGGTGCTTCGAACTCTTTTCTCTGCCATTAAAGATAACGATTCACTGGAAAGTGATCGTTCTTCTTCTTCAAGTTCAAGCGAGGGTATCAAGTCTGAGGAAGAAGATGACTCTGGCGTAAATGAAATGTGCTACATCAGAGGAGGCGGTGAAACGGAGGAGGATCAGTCGGGCCTGCTGCTGCCTCGTGTAAAAAATGAGGCTGATGGATACATCAATTCCGATGATGCAATGGCAACAGATGATGTGCCACTACAATATTTCATTACCTCATCTGTTGCGCTACCAATTGTCAGTGACTACTTTGAATCTGCTCGTGATAACTTTGGAGTTGGTGCTGATCATACCTTTGCTACTGCTAGCCATTCGAGTGACTTTGATCTATTTGAAGGAGAGTTATTGAGATCCTTTGCTTGTGATGAAATCTTTGTTGCGTCATCTCCAAAGGATACAGTGTAGCTTGAATATTGAACGCTACAGAAAGTGGCTTTGAGCAGACGAGCTCTATTAGGAACCTTTTCTATTCTCGATACGTGTATAATGTTATCTAATTGTTAACCTAAGAGTGTTTTCTATTCTAATATTGGATGTTTTCTCAACGCCTGACGCCAAATGATTGAGAGCAAATATGGCGATTCAAACTTCATCGGATATTGTTTCGTTGCTGCTAATTCATGTGTTTATTCTTCTTCTTCGTCATCAGATATACACTGCAATGCTGCGTCCAGTGCAACAGCTGGTCTATTAGCACATAGGCTCATTACACCACTCTGCAATACAGTTTTGTACATATCGACATCCTCATTCCCAACATCATGATATTTGATAGCATCCGTCCCCATTGCTTTTGGCCCACGAAACCAGGCCATGGTATTTAGCCCCGCGTTGTGAGCAGCTTTAACATTGTTGTGTGTACAGGTGTCATACCGAAAGTGGACTTCATCCGCTTGCACTTCAAGACACCTCTCAAGAAAGTCATCCGGAAGATCAGCCCATAAAGCGCCAGTTACAGCATCAGGCGCAAGCGACTTCACCTTTGCAATACGTTCATGATTGAAAGAAGCGAATTGACATCGATGCATCATGTTGTGTTTCTTTACAAGCTCGAGAGATGGGACGGCTGTCCCGGGTCCTTTCATTTCTATTTTGATAACAAAGTCCGCTTTTACATCAGGATGATCCCTCAGAGTGAGTAGGACTTCTTCTAGCGTATGCACATAGCAATAGTGGTCGTCATGATTGTCATCTGTTATCAGGTCCGGGCCACAACCGAATTGATCAGAGTGCTTGTTGAATGTTAATAGACTCCTTGCCTCATCAGCGGTGTAGTCCAAAATTGAGCCTTCAATCCCGCAATAAGAACTTAATAATCCAGGTGACTGATCTGTACCGGTGCCATGGAAGACGACGAGGGTTCCACACTTGAGTAGGAACACATCAAGTTCGATGCCATCTGCGCCGGCCTGAGCGGCTTCTATGAAACTACGTGATGTGTTTTCTAAAGCGGTGTAGAGCGATCCTCTATGTCCAATTACTGCAGGCCGATGGTTGTGAATCACATCATCGGTGACATTCTGAGAGTGGTTGGGAAATGGGAAGAGATGGTGAGTGTTTGAGACGAGGAAACATACAAACAAGAATGTTGTTCTTCTGTGGGAGACGTACCAATTTGTTGGCGAGAGAGAAAGTAGTAGACGACTGCATGGTTGTTGTTGTTGTGCTGGAAAAAGCAAGTGTTCTTTTCATTTATTTGTTTGACACGATGATAATGAAGAATGAAGTAATCCGTTTGAGAGTATCAAAGTACTTGCTTGGAGCATCTCTTGACGATTCGGGCCCGACGATTCGTGAAGAATGTGAAATGTGAGACGTCAATCGAATGAAGGCAATCAAGGCGTCTCTGGCTGCTGGCTGGGTTGCATTTTCATTTTGGCGGGCGCGGCGGGTGAATCTTCCGCATCTCTTCCGCCTGCAAGATCCTGAATCAGTACATACTTATTTGTAGATACTAGTATAAACATATACGTACTAAAGGTAACCTACGTTGAGTCATCGCCAAAAATGTGCTCATGTGCTTTCTTGTGTCATCACAAGACAGAGCACAAACTAGCACGCACACACAAACACAAACTAGCACAGTGCTAGCACAAACCAGCACACCAGCACAAACCAGCACATCGATAGCACAAACCAGCACAAAATCAAGCATGAAGATTACGTAGCACAAACCAGCACATCAACACAAATCATCACAACCTACTAACACAACATAATCTGCTATTTCATCTCTCATAATTATGCCACGCCGACTTCTAGCAGAAGACGATATGATGATGACAGCGAATCATCAGTACCGTCTTCCTGTACATCAGTATGCGTTGAGGATGGTGATGATGTCTCTTGCAATCTGGATTTGGATTTGAGCGATGACTATTCCGCCGGTAGTTCTTCCTCTGGAGAGGAAGAGTGTTCTTCCGCCTGTAGTGAAGAGGAATCTTTATCTTCAGAAGAGGAGGACAGTGTTAATTCCTGTTCTGGAGAGGAGAGTAGTGACAGTTATTCTGAAAATGATATTGATGCGGATCTGTTCTGGACCACCACCCTGCCTCGATGAATCACTACAGAGAGAATGATTACTCCTCAAGCAGCAGTGACGAGTCTACTAATGCTTCTTTGGATGGAGATGGGGTTGGGCATCAAAAGTGCAACGAAGAAAGTAGCTCCGATGAGAGCACCAACGAGGCAGATATTGGCAGTGCAAAGCAATTCTATTTACACGAAAAGCGCCATGGCTCCGTTCTCAGAGAGAGAACACATGAACACATTCCTCTGTTACGTGCTATGGCCATCGGGTTAGAAGATGATGTTCGTCAAGACGACCATTTCGATGAGTGCGTGGAGAATGGATTTGTGAAGAAGAAGGATGTAGAAATCTTCAAGCGGCATCTCTACGCTGATGTCAAACGAAGAATACCCTCTCTTTGATGTTGATAGGTCGGGAGGACAGTGTTAATTCCTGTTCTGGAGAGGAGAGTAGTGACAGTTATTCTGAAAATGATATTGATGCGGATCTGTTCTGGACCACCACCCTGCCTCGATGAATCACTACAGAGAGAATGATTACTCCTCAAGCAGCAGTGACGAGTCTACTAATGCTTCTTTGGATGGAGATGGGGTTGGGCATCAAAAGTGCAACGAAGAAAGTAGCTCCGATGAGAGCACCAACGAGGCAGATATTGGCAGTGCAAAGCAATTCTATTTACACGAAAAGCGCCATGGCTCCGTTCTCAGAGAGAGAACACATGAACACATTCCTCTGTTACGTGCTATGGCCATCGGGTTAGAAGATGATGTTCGTCAAGACGACCATTTCGATGAGTGCGTGGAGAATGGATTTGTGAAGAAGAAGGATGTAGAAATCTTCAAGCGGCATCTCTACGCTGATGTCAAACGAAGAATACCCTCTCTTTGATGTTGATAGGTCGGATGTTACTTATTAGTAATTTAGAATTTCGTAAGCTTAGTCATTCCTTTATCTCGACATGCGCAGTGACTAACAAGCAGTGTGTTGATTCGGCTTATCCTTATCTTTTCGATCTCGTCTCACGAAACGAAGGACATGTTTATTTCCTGACATGACAGATCTATTCAGCCCTTGGGCCATGAAGCAACAGCTCGCATCTATTTCTTTCCAAAACATTAAAACATTATGCAGCGCCAATAATCTTTATCGACTTGGTATGTGCCGAAGAAAGTTGTGTATGATTTGAGGCAGCTTAAATTGTACGAAGCGTCGTGTGCCCATAATTATCATGAATAATCTACGGTTGCATAAGCGCAGATATGCACTTTTGAAGACGTACCAACAGCAGCAGTCTCTCTCTAGAACAGCAACGCTTGCACGGATTGCTGCTGCACTAACTACTCCTGAGTATGTGCTTTTTTTTGTGCTCGCGATCATCATCTTATGCAGCGATGGTGTATCCAATATCACTAATCCCCCGGTTGGCAGTCTGCGCTGCAAGATGACTAATAAGCATGCTGCCGTCTAGAGAACAGGAGGTTTTCATGCTAGAGCGATGTGCTGGCCTTCATGTTGGTTTGTGCTATCGATGTGCTGATTTGTGCTAGCACTGTGCTAGTTTGTGCTAGCACTGTGCTAGTTTGTACTGTGCTAGTTTGTGCAAGCACTGTGCTAGTTTGTGCTAATGTTTTTTTGTGCTAGCACGAAAAAGCACAAGAAAGCACATCAGTTTTGGCGATGACTCAACGCACGTTACCTACGTCTCAGTACCTCATGGTTCTCAATATACTCGAGACCTCAACTCCAAATGCAAAGCTTTTGTCGTTTGCCAGGTCATTTTCGTTCCGGTTATGTCAATAAAAGTAAGTAGGTACTTCTTTTAGAGTATTCATTGCATAGAGTGGGACTCTGAAACAATATCAGTACCGCGGTAGTCAATGACCATTTTAACCGGTTTTCAAATGCGGAACACCCAGGAGCCGGAGTTTAAACACCTCCTACCTCCACCCTTGGAATCACAGCTCCAGCCGAAACGCCAATACTGCTTGCAGCAGCGCATACTACACATGCATACTTACTTTGATTTGTTGAACAAAAAGAAGAATTGCAATCAATATCATTTCCATCATGAAATTCAGTGTCAGTGATGTCAAAAAAATCGTGGCTGTGGCTACTATTATCTCTCTTGTAGCTGTGTCCTACATCATGTCAGTTTCTGAGGACGCATATTCGTCTTCCATGTCCCGCAACTTGAGCGAGGAAGTATCACTTGCACGTCTACGCCGAAATGACGAGCTTAATAATCTGAATCTGAGAGGAAAGTTGCAGCAGACTTCGGGAAATGTCAATGCCAATCAGTTGGATTCCGTAGAGAATGATCCGTCGCCATCGGCAACACATCATGAAACCAAAGTCTCCTACGTCACAAGCTTCTGGGCAAAAGGAAAGGGTGAGGAAGTCAACCCTCATAGAAGAGAGGTGGAGGCAGCCTTGTTAGCAAATATTCACAATCCGCACTTTGACCAAGTCGTTGTGTTTCTCGATAGAGATGATAATGCAGAGTCGTGTGTTGATTTTCATCAAGCAATGTCTGATCTCAATCGTCAAGTTTTCAGCATGACCCCAGAAGAATCCAATGAGCTCCTTGCCATCAAGGTGAAATGTGTCGATGTACAGACAGGACAACCAACGTACTATCAAATGTTCAGTAATGCTGTGTCAGATGTGGTAACCGGCGATGTCGTCGTGCTTGCCAACGCTGATATGGCTTTCGATGATACCGTGTCACTTGCACGGTCTCTGAATCCCGAAGTTCTTGCTGTATTGTCAACTAGTGGATTTTCGAATAAGATGTCTGCAAATGTAAAGAAAATCTACGATGAGATGATGGGTACAGATTACATGGCAAAAGATGTCGAACAATCGGGCACTTGGGAGATTGATCGTTGTGCTGAATCGAATCGAAGTTTTTCATGGGACACGTGGATCTTTCACAAAAGCAAACTCATGGGTAGGTTGAATGAGGAGAACTTTAAGCGCCGCATTCAAACTCATGAGTTGGTTGCCTTTCACATGAACGAAAACGGGGCCGAGAATGCTGCGTTGTGGGCAGTTGAGCAGAGCTATCAATTTTCATCGGTGTACAGCGCATGTGATAAAATACAGTCCTGGCACTTTCATCTGACGCCCAAGACACACAAGGTCCGAGAAACTCCGTGGTTCTATGCCATCAAGGATCGTCAATCTCCCATGTTTACTCCTCCTGGGTCTGTTCCGAAACCTTGGGGGGGATACCAGGTGAGGCGTCATCCTTATGCACGAAAGGATCCTGATTGTGTTCGTACAGATAGTTGCTTTTCACTAATTTGATATAATGTATTGCAATTACTAATTATTATGCTACGGCTACAGCTACGAAGATTCGGAAGAACATGTCAGCGTTATCATACCCACCGTGACAAAAGCAGGTCGCAGGATTTCTGGTATCATAATACCTACTTACTTGTAAGTAGCCATCACAACTCTTCAAATATGCAAGTCCCAGAAAATGACGAGCTGCTGCAGAATTGAGAGTTGCTAAGGCGAGGGAAGACACTCCACTCTTGGATGAGGTCATACTACCACAATACCGTCTCAGTACCTCATGGTTCTCAATATACTCGAGACCTCAACTCCAAATGCAAAGCTTTTGTCGTTTGCCAGGTCATTTTCGTTCCGGTTATGTCAATATAAATGTAAGTAGGTACTTCTTTTAGAGTATTCATTGCATAGAGTGGGACTCTGAAACAATATCAGTACCGCGGTAGTCAATGACCATTTTAACCGGTTTTCAAATGCGGAACACCCAGGAGCCGGAGTTTAAACACCTCCTACCTCCACCCTTGGAATCACAGCTCCAGCCGAAACGCCAATACTGCTTGCAGCAGCGCATACTACACATGCATACTTACTTTGATTTGTTGAACAAAAAGAAGTATTCAATCAATATCATTTCCATCATGAAATTCAGTGTCAGTGATGTCAAAAAAATCGTGGCTGTGGCTACTATTATCTCTCTTGTAGCTGTGTCCTACATCATGTCAGTTTCTGAGGACGCTTATTCGTCTTCCGTGTCCCGCAACTTGAGCAAGCAAGTATCACTTGCACGTCTACGCCGAAATGACGAGCTTAATAATCTGAATCTGAGAGGAAAGTTGCAGCAGACTTCGGGAAATGTCAATGCCAATCAGTTGGATGCCGCAGAGAATGATCCGTCGCCATCGGCAACACATCATGAAACCAAAGTCTCCTACGTCACAAGCTTCTGGGCAAAAGGAAAGGGTGAGGAAGTCAACCCTCATAGAAGAGAGGTGGAGGCAGCCTTGTTAGCAAATATTCACAATCCGCACTTTGACCAAGTCGTTGTGTTTCTCGATAGAGATGATAATGCAGAGTCGTGTGTTGATTTTCATCAAGCGATGTCTGATCTCAATCGTCAAGTTTTCAGCATGACCCCAGAAGAATCCAATGAGCTCCTTGCCATCAAGGTGAAATGTGTCGATGTACAGACAGGACAACCAACGTACTATCAAATGTTCAGTAATGCTGTGTCAGATGTGGTAACCGGCGATGTCGTCGTGCTTGCCAACGCTGATATGGCTTTCGATGATACCGTGTCACTTGCACGGTCTCTGAATCCCGAAGTTCTTGCTGTATTGTCAACTAGTGGATTTTCGAATAAGATGTCTGCAAATATAAAGAAAATCTACGATGAGATGATGGGTACAGGTTACATGGCAAAAGATGTCAAACAATCAGGCACTTGGGAGATTGATCGTTGTGCTGAATCGAATCGAAGTTTTTCATGGGACACGTGGATCTTTCACAAAAGCAAACTCATGGGTAGGTTGAATGAGGAGAACTTTAAGCGCCGCATTCAAACTCATGAGTTGGTTGCCTTTCACATGAACGAAAACGGAGCCGAGAATGCTGCGTTGTGGGCAGTTGAGCAGAGCTATCAATTTTCATCGGTGTACAGCGCATGTGATAAAATACAGTCCTGGCACTTTCATCTGACGCCCAAGACACACAAGGTCCGAGAAACTCCGTGGTTCTATGCCATCAAGGATCGTCAATCTCCCATGTTTACTCCTCCTGGGTCTGTTCCGAAACCTTGGGGGGGATACCAGGTGAGGCGTCATCCTTATGCACGAAAGGATCCTGATTGTGTTCGTACAGATAGTTGCTTTTCACTAATTTGATATAATGTAATGCAATTACTAATTATTATGCTACGGCTACAGCTACGAAGATTCGGAAGAACATGTCAGCGTTATCATACCCACCGTGACAAAAGCAGGTCGCAGGATTTCTGGTATCATAATACCTACTTACTTGTAAGTAGCCATCACAACTCTTCAAATATGCAAGTCCCAGAAAATGACGAGCTGCTGCAGAATTGAGAGTTGCTAAGGCGAGGGAAGACACTCCACTCTTGGATGAGGTCATACTACCACAATACCGTCTCAGTACCTCATGGTTCTCAATATACTCGAGACCTCAACTCCAAATGCAAAGCTTTTGTCGTTTGCCAGGTCATTTTCGTTCCGGTTATGTCAATATAAAGTAAGTAGGTACTTCTTTTAGAGTATTCATTGCATAGAGTGGGACTCTGAAACAATATCAGTACCGCGGTAGTCAATGACCATTTTAACCGGTTTTCAAATGCGGAACACCCAGGAGCCGGAGTTTAAACACCTCCTACCTCCACCCTTGGAATCACAGCTCCAGCCGAAACGCCAATACTGCTTGCAGCAGCGCATACTACACATGCATACTTACTTTGATTTGTTGAACAAAAAGAAGAATTGCAATCAATATCATTTCCATCATGAAATTCAGTGTCAGTGATGTCAAAAAAATCGTGGCTGTGGCTACTATTATCTCTCTTGTAGCTGTATCCTACATCATGTCAGTTTCTGAGGACGCATATTCGTCTTCCATGTCCCGCAATTTGAGCGAGGAAGTATCACTTGCACGTCTACGCCGAAATGACGAGCTTAATAATCTGAATCTGAGAGGAAAGTTGCAGCAGACTTCGGGAAATGTCAATGCCAATCAGTTGGATTCCGTAGAGAATGATCCGTCGCCATCGGCAACACATCATGAAACCAAAGTCTCCTACGTCACAAGCTTCTGGGCAAAAGGAAAGGGTGAGGAAGTCAACCCTCATAGAAGAGAGGTGGAGGCAGCCTTGTTAGCAAATATTCACAATCCGCACTTTGACCAAGTCGTTGTGTTTCTCGATAGAGATGATAATGCAGAGTCGTGTGTTGATTTTCATCAAGCAATGTCTGATCTCAATCGTCAAGTTTTCAGCATGACCCCAGAAGAATCCAATGAGCTCCTTGCCATCAAGGTGAAATGTGTCGATGTACAGACAGGACAACCAACGTACTATCAAATGTTCAGTAATGCTGTGTCAGATGTGGTAACCGGCGATGTCGTCGTGCTTGCCAACGCTGATATGGCTTTCGATGATACCGTGTCACTTGCACGGTCTCTGAATCCCGAAGTTCTTGCTGTATTGTCAACTAGTGGATTTTCGAATAAGATGGCTGCAAATATAAAGAAAATCTACGATGAGATGATGGGTACAGATTACATGGCAAAAGATGTCGAACAATCGGGCACTTGGGAGATTGATCGTTGTGCTGAATCGAATCGAAGTTTTTCATGGGACACGTGGATCTTTCACAAAAGCAAACTCATGGGTAGGTTGAATGAGGAGAACTTTAAGCGCCGCATTCAAACTCATGAGTTGGTTGCCTTTCACATGAACGAAAACGGGGCCGAGAATGCTGCGTTGTGGGCAGTTGAGCAGAGCTATCAATTTTCATCGGTGTACAGCGCATGTGATAAAATACAGTCCTGGCACTTTCATCTGACGCCCAAGACACACAAGGTCCGAGAAACTCCGTGGTTCTATGCCATCAAGGATCGTCAATCTCCCATGTTTACTCCTCCTGGGTCTGTTCCGAAACCTTGGGGGGGATACCAGGTGAGGCGTCATCCTTATGCACGAAAGGATCCTGATTGTGTTCGTACAGATAGTTGCTTTTCACTAATTTGATATAATGTATTGCAATTACTAATTATTATGCTACGGCTACAGCTACGAAGATTCGGAAGAACATGTCAGCGTTATCATACCCACCGTGACAAAAGCAGGTCGCAGGATTTCTGGTATCATAATACCTACTTACTTGTAAGTAGCCATCACAACTCTTCAAATATGCAAGTCCCAGAAAATGACGAGCTGCTGCAGAATTGAGAGTTGCTAAGGCGAGGGAAGACACTCCACTCTTGGATGAGGTCATACTACCACAATACCGTCTCAGTACCTCATGGTTCTCAATATACTCGAGACCTCAACTCCAAATGCAAAGCTTTTGTCGTTTGCCAGGTCATTTTCGTTCCGGTTATGTCAATAAAAGTAAGTAGGTACTTCTTTTAGAGTATTCATTGCATAGAGTGGGACTCTGAAACAATATCAGTACCGCGGTAGTCAATGACCATTTTAACCGGTTTTCAAATGCGGAACACCCAGGAGCCGGAGTTTAAACACCTCCTACCTCCACCCTTGGAATCACAGCTCCAGCCGAAACGCCAATACTGCTTGCAGCAGCGCATACTACACATGCATACTTACTTTGATTTGTTGAACAAAAAGAAGTATTCAATCAATATCATTTCCATCATGAAATTCAGTGTCAGTGATGTCAAAAAAATCGTGGCTGTGGCTACTATTATCTCTCTTGTAGCTGTGTCCTACATCATGTCAGTTTCTGAGGACGCTTATTCGTCTTCCGTGTCCCGCAACTTGAGCAAGCAAGTATCACTTGCACGTCTACGCCGAAATGACGAGCTTAATAATCTGAATCTGAGAGGAAAGTTGCAGCAGACGTCGGGAAATGTCAATGTCAATCAGTTGGATGCCGCAGAGAATGATCCGTCGCCATCGGCAACACATCATGAAACCAAAGTCTCCTACGTCACAAGCTTCTGGGCAAAAGGAAAGGGTGAGGAAGTCAACCCTCATAGAAGAGAGGTGGAGGCAGCCTTGTTAGCAAATATTCACAATCCGCACTTTGACCAAGTCGTTGTGTTTCTCGATAGAGATGATAATGCAGAGTCGTGTGTTGATTTTCATCAAGCGATGTCTGATCTCAATCGTCAAGTTTTCAGCATGACCCCAGAAGAATCCAATGAGCTCCTTGCCATCAAGGTGAAATGTGTCGATGTACAGACAGGACAACCAACGTACTATCAAATGTTCAGTAATGCTGTGTCAGATGTGGTAACCGGCGATGTCGTCGTGCTTGCCAACGCTGATATGGCTTTCGATGATACCGTGTCACTTGCACGGTCTCTGAATCCCGAAGTTCTTGCTGTATTGTCAACTAGTGGATTTTCGAATAAGATGTCTGCAAATATAAAGAAAATCTACGATGAGATGATGGGTACAGGTTACATGGCAAAAGATGTCAAACAATCAGGCACTTGGGAGATTGATCGTTGTGCTGAATCGAATCGAAGTTTTTCATGGGACACGTGGATCTTTCACAAAAGCAAACTCATGGGTAGGTTGAATGAGGAGAACTTTAAGCGCCGCATTCAAACTCATGAGTTGGTTGCCTTTAACATGAACGAAAACGGAGCCGAGAATGCTGCGTTGTGGGCAGTTGAGCAGAGCTATCAATTTTCATCGGTGTACAGCGCATGTGATAAAATACAGTCCTGGCACTTTCATCTGACGCCCAAGACACACAAGGTCCGAGAAACTCCGTGGCTATTCCTCAGGCATCGTGATTGTGATTCTCCCACCATGTTTACTCCTCGTGGGTCTGTTCCGAAACCTTGGGGGGGATACCAGGTGAGGCCTCATCCTTATGCACAAAAGAATCCTGATTGTGTTCGTACAGATAGTTGCTTTTCACTAATTTGATAATGTATTGCAATTACTAATTATTATGCTACGGCTACAGCTACGAAGATTCGGAAGAACATGTCATCGTTATCATACCCACCGTGACAAAAGCAGATCGCAGGATTTCTGGTATCATAATACCTACTTACTTGTATTGTAGCCATCACAACTCTTCAAATATGCAAGTCCCAGAAAATGACGAGCTGCTGCAGAGTTGAGAGTTGCTGAGGGAAGCGAAGACACTCCACTCTTGGACGGATGAGGTCATACTTACCACAATACCGTCTCAGTACCTCATGGTTCTCAATATACTCGAGACCTCAACTCCAAGCCAAAGCAAAGCTTTTGTCGTTTGCCAGGTCATTTTCGTTCCGGTTGTGGGTTCCCGTGCATAGATTGTGACTCTTACGTTAGATACCAGTACCGCGGTAGTCAATGACCATTTTAACCGGTTTTCAAATGCGGAACACCCGGCCGGAGCGGAGAACGTCATGCACCATGCACCTACCTCATGATGTAGATCACAGCCAAAACGCCAATACTGCTTATCAGCGCATAACTATGCATATTTTTGATTTGCTTTGAACGAAGAGAAGAATTGCAATAAATATCATTTCCATCATGAAATTCAGTGTCAGTGATGTCAAAAAAATCGTGGCTGTGGCTACTATTATCTCTCTTGTATCTGTGTCCTACATCGTATCAGTTCCTGAGGACGCATATTCGTCTTCCATGTCCCGCAACTTGAGCGAGGAAGTATCACCTGCAGATATACCCCGAAATGACGAGCTTGAGCGCTTAAGTTCGCTTCGGGACATAAAAAAGAGGAAGAATGCTGAAACCTTACAACTTTTAGATGCAACCGAGGACATCTGGTTTCGTCGGAGTCCAGTGCAGTATAGAGAACTGAAGGTGAAGGTAAGATGTTGAAAACATAGTTTGAAGACGACTTGGAAGTGTAGAACTCTAGATGATAGACTAATTACTATCTGTTTACTAATCATCACCACTTCGTTCGTTTCTACTTCACTTCATTCCAGCATGAGTATCGTAGACTCGCCATTCCACAGCAGTTCCAAGACATGGAACCTGTCTCTATTTGCGGCCGGAAGACGAAAATAGGTACCCCGTTAGATATCGCTCTTCTTAATCAATTCAATAATCAAGACGGCACTTGCCCTGTGACGAACTCCAATAACATTCTGCTCATTAGCGGCCCATTAGCATGGGGCAGGACAGGCAACAACATGATAGAATTCCTACATGCATTACAGCTCGCTCGGGAAAATGATATGACTCTGGGCATCATGCTCAAGTACAACACCTGGGTATTAAAAGTGATTACCGAGATGTGGATGTCTGTACAGGGTCCTATAAAGGGTGATGATGGCTGGCAAGCACGGTTCGAGAAAGCATTCTGTGTCAAGCTTTTCCGTAGTGAAGATGAATTGAAGGGCTACAGCAATGTGGTTGATGGTGTCGCGAAGGATTTGTTCATGTATAAATCAGATTTGCCACTGGAAGATTATATTGGGCATCAAGCCCAACATCTTCAAACGCTGTTTCGCCATTACAACAAGGGCGAAGGTAAATCGATTGATGGCAAACCAGCTCAAAACATGTGTTCAGGTCTTGATGCCGTCTTCGATAAGTATTACCAACATACCCTTTATTCTGTGGTTCATCAACGTTACCTGGAAGGAGAGCCAGGCATTCGTATGATGGAAAGATTTAATAGGAGATCCGGGTGTGATCCTACTGGCGCTTTGCGGATGGAACCCGACTACATCAAATCCATCTTGGAACCTCTCGGGATGCTTCAACACCCTATAGTATTGATCAGTGATGGCCAAGACCCTTCTGTATTAGAAAGACTGAAAGCTGATCCAGATATTTCCAAGGTGCTGAAAGTAGTACCCAAGGACGCAAGTTGGATAGGCGGAGACATCACTTTAGCTGTCATGAGCAATGTCTTCATTGGAAACCCAGCATCAACCTTTAGTGGCCTCATTGCCAAGAGCAGGCTAGCATTGGGATTTGGACACAACTACCTGTTCCGAGCCAAAGATCAAAGCGGGAAGTGGTTTACTACATGCGGCGACACTTGTGTGTTTGACAAACAGATTATGGTTTCGCAGTGGTAATCTTGTAAGTGTAAGAGTAAGAGAGTGTAACATACCATTTCTACGGCTCTAGAGCCATGACTACTGCAACTCACAACTTTGACATGAAGAATACATCTTATTAGCATAATTACATAGCATTTACATATTAGACACACCAAGCACAGCATCCAATCCCAATTATCGTCAAAATTACTCCAATCACCGCTGCCATAGTCTTGGACGCGGATACATCCTCCAAAAACTCTATCTTTACCACAGTTGGAGATTCCGTTGGTGCACTAAGTCTCTGTTTTCTACGTTCTCGTACACGACTACCTTTTCGTAGTGTTGTTGGATAGTATGTTGGATAGTAGGTTGGTTTGGAAGGTGGAGAGTCGGCATCCTCCTCCTCCTCTGCCATATATGTTGGATGATACTTTGGATAGATGGCGTCATTTGCTTCTTCAGTGGTAGTCGGAGAGTAGGTTGGCCATGGCGTTGGTATGGGTGAAGTATTGATTGTTGGAGGATAGGATGGCCTTTTTGTTGGTGTGAGTGATGTTGTGATGGCTGCCGATTTATCATTGTGGGTCTCATCATCGTGGTCATCATGATGCGTTGGCTGTGCTGTTGGATCGATTGATGGCGCTATCGATGTTGGATTTGAGCTTGGTGACTCAGTTGGCGGTAGTTGAGTGGGTGCCAATGAAGGAGGAGAATCAGTGTTTGTAGAATTCTTTGCAGGGACATCATCTTCTGTTGACACTTCTTCTTTTGTAAAGGGAGGTGAGTAGACATACGCTGAAGGAGGATAATATGCCGTTGGAAAGTCGCTCGAAGGAGTGAATGTAGGCGATTCAATAGTCTCTGCAATGGTTGGCGTAGAAGTCGGTGGTGTACTGGCTGTCCAGCTGAAATCAGCTGGAACTAGATCTGGTGGTAGTGTTGCATTGTCCAAACTTGATTGCGTTGGAGTATCGCTCTGTTGTGTAGGATTAGCCGATGGAGTGAATGTAGGCGATTCGATAGTGTCTACAATCGTTGGCGGTGCGCTGGCTGTCGAGTTAAAAGCGAAATCAGCTGTTACTAGATCTGGTGGTAGTGTTGCATTGTCCAAACTTGATGCCGTCGGAATATCGCTCTGTTGTGTAGGATTAGAAGGAGGGGATGTGGGCGATTCGACAGTTTCGACAATCGTTGGTGCAGAGGTCGGTGGTGCACTGGTTGTCCAGTTGAAAGCAGCTGGTACTAGATCTGAATGTAGTGTTGCATTGTCCAAACTTGATGCCGTTGGGGCATCACTCTGTTGCGTGAGATTCATCGAAGGAATAAATGTAGGCGATTCGACAGTTTCGACAATCGTTGGTGTAAAGGTCGGTGGTGCACTGGTTGTCCAGCTGAAATCAGCTGGTACTAGATCTGGATGTAGTGTTGCATTGTCCAAACTTGATGCCGTCGGTATATTGCTCTGTTGCGTAAGATTCATCGAAGGAGTGAATGTAGGTGATTCGATGGATCCCACAAACGTTGGCGTAGACGTCGGCGGTGCACTTCTTGAGGCTGCTAACACAAGCGGCGGGGTAGGATTCGCAGATGGATCCAATGTTGGCTCAACAGTTGGTGTAGATGTTGGTGGTGGCACAATGGTTGTAGTTGCATTGTCCAAATTTGATGGCACTGCCGTCTCTGATAGTGGCGTAGGATTGTTGACCGAAGGAGTCATTGTTGTAGGAGAATTGACATTCGTTGGCGCTACAGTTGGTATAGTTGTTGGTGATGATGATGATGATGATGCCATTGTCGGTGCAGAAGAGGTTGCTGCATCAAAAGTATTATTTGTATTTGATGTTGATTCTGCTTTTTCTAGAATTGTCGTCTCATTGAATTGTGGTGTAATCGACGGTGCCATGGTTGATGGCATGACTATTTCGGAGTTAGTTGTATTTGTCGAGTTTGACATGTCCAGCTCAATCAATGATGTGCTGTTTAGCTCTGTCGATGTTGTATTGGTCAACAACTCAATCGACGTTTCCTCTATCGATGGATCGCTGTTCAGAATTACTGGTGATGTCATCCAATTCGTCATGGTTCCAATAGTGGCATTAGCATCATCATTTTTTCTTGTCGACGATGAATAAGTCGGCTGCATAGAAAGAAGAGCCGAAGGAGACTGTGTGGGAGACGTACAAATTTGTTGGCGAGAGAGAAAGTAGTAGACGACTGCATGGTTGTTGTTGTTGCGCTGGAAAAAGCAAGTGTTCTTTTCATTTATTTGTTTGACACGATGATAATGAAGAATGAAGTAATTCGTTTGAGAGTATCAAAGTACTTGGAGCATCTCTTGACGATTTGAGCCCGACGATTCGTGAAGAATGTGAAATGTGAGACGTCAATCGAAGGCAATCACGGCGTCTCTGGCTGGGTGCAGTTTCATTTTGGCGGGCCGGCGGGTGAATCTTCCGCATCTCTTCCGCTTGCGGACTGATTTTCCGGGTCTTCAACAGATGGAATTGGGACATTTTCTGATGTGATGACCGACGGACTTGGTAATCTTCATTCACGAACTCACGAATCTTCATTCACGAACTCACGAATCTTGAATCTTGAGAAAAAGTATTGATAAATATCTTCATCGTCGCAGATAGAACTCAGTAGTATCCAGAGTTCATTCACACAACCATAGCGGCGTTGTTTCCTTGCATAAAAATGATTATGACCGTCAACTGTTAGTTACAGATAATGCAGCCTACTTTCGATCTCGAGGCGGCACAATTTTGTACTGTTGCTAGATCAGTTGTGATGGCCTACTGCATAAGGCAGCAATATGAGCTTGGTTTTCTGAGAGGAAAGTTGCGGCAGACGTCAGGAAACACGGGTGGCGGCGGACACATCACATGAAACCAAAGTCTCCTACGTCACAAGCTTCTGGGCAAAAGGAAAGGGTGAGGGGGGGTGCGCAGCCTATGATTTATCCCGGTTGAGATTAAGATGACAAACAAGCCATTTTCCTGCCCTGACAAAACTCCGATTTCAACGCATATAGCATACATCGTCACCCCGACGCTATTAATAGACAACTGACATGGTTCATACCAAGAATATTCACATCCGTCGATAGTATAGACCTAGAAGGATGCTCTGATGCCTCGCTGGACACTTCAATTGACAGCAACGTCCTTGTCGGCGCCATACCAGCCATGTCACGATGAGCCGAACCGGCTCAAAATCTAAATGGAGAATCACAGTATTGGAATGAACAATGAATATAGATCAATCAGCCTTACAATATGCACTCTATATGGGTAATTGGCGTCGGATGATAGCTTGGTTTGGTGGATCTAATGAAGTGGGGTCATGATAATCAATTATATCATGCAAAATTGTGAGACATCAGCTCAGCTCAGAAAGCTCTTCATGGCATAATATGGATGCTAAGGGGCATACCATAACCCAAACAACAGCACCAATCGATGATATTGATCATGTTAGATGTTCCAGTCTATCAGTGTCCGATACAATCGACGATAACCGCTCAATCATCTCGCTCTACTGTTAGGGCGACATATAATTATACAACAAAATCACTGCGCCTTTTTTCGTTTTATGAAAGTGGAGGTCATTCACAACATTTAAATATAAACGACACCTTCCAATATAGTCTGACCAGAGCAGGTCATCTTTATATGCTATATTTAACAGAAAGAACATGATATGATATGTGTAATCTAAGCCTACCACAGAACATGATTCTCGACTCAACGCATGGAGCCATACGATGCCAATGTAGGATAATACGATGGCTGCAAACCCCATTCAACCATACAACGCCCTTCTATTGGTTACTATCATCGATGTTGCGCAGCAGTTGGGTTTAATCAAGTCGTAAAGTGGACGCTATATGCCCAAAACGCTAAAAATCACCTATTTTGATGGCTCAAATTTCACCACACATGAGTATATATTAGAAAGAATCAGTGGTACACAACAATACCACGGTGCGCAAACGTTGCTACAATATAGTTGAAACAATATCGTGGTGTTTTGGGGTTTGCAAATGCTGAGTTATTATAGATATTGCAGAATATTATGCCAAAATTAAGTTGTCGATGGTCGAGACGATCGGCACCGGTGACACAATATAACTCGGCCGCCTTTGTCGAATCCCACCGAAAGAGTGGCCCGAATTCATCCCAATGGTTATTGAAAGGAATATATCCACTGGTTAGGTGCTTAACTGTTTGATACAGGTCGTGATATCGATTATTCACTATCTGGGCGGAAGTCGAGCGGCTCAAAATGTCTTATTTTTGATATGTGATCGGAAGAAAAACTTGTTGGAGCTGCTGATAAAAGCACAAAATGGCCAGCCATACCATATAGGATGATATGATGGTCTCTATTGTTGATGGAATTATGTATACTGCTGTGTAGGAGGTCGATACGGTCAAGTCCGCCATGGTGGGCATGTTGACCTAAAAGAGTAGATGGAGTTTGGCGATATGTACTAATTCCTATAGTTTCGCTAACAAGTTGGCGCCATATTTGACCATATTTGACTCGACTGTTCTCCAAATCCATTCCCACGATGGCCAAAAGTGCCCCTATACGGAGGCTGATATCCACACAAGACAAAGATATAACACCACCAAACTTTGGGGATTTCTATTAGGGGTATAGACGAAGGTATTTGATCAATATTTGATGGAATATAAGAGGTTTGAAATTTGAATATCAGGGGTGTGCACCCCCCTAGGTGAGGAAGTCAACCCTCATAGCCGTAATGCAATTTTTACTCCCGTTTGGGAGCAAAAACCGATTTTGCCTCCCACCGCTCCCCCACCTCAAATTTTTTTGCTCCCATTTGCTTGGGAGCAAAAATCGTCTCGGCGGAGTGTAGCCATTACTACACCAATACTACGCCGATCCCCTCCGTTCAAAGACCAATATTATTCCATTTGGTTAGTTTAGAGTGCATCTGCAACTTGGGTTGGCCACATTCCATCCACTCGCCGAGATTGTAGGGGTGTCAAATCAGTTGCATCGGTGTCGGTGGGCGGCTGACGAGGCGATTTTGAATAAAAAAATCACACATCTCACAAAAAGGATCCCTACCATGATGCATCACATGGCATTATTGGCCTTGAAATAAACAATAGCAACAACTACAACCTTATGCCTGCCCCAAAATTTTGTGCTGAATCCATTTTTGAGGTCGGTGGGGCCTGAATATAAGCGGATACAGCAGTATAACGACTTTAACACAATGCATGTAAATTCGGCACATTCGACATTACCAGAACCGGCCTCATATATTCACACCGATGCAAATACGATGCCATCAAGCAATAATAACTGTTACTATATACCCATGCCGAAGTAATGGTGACTTGGTGGCCGCTGCATTGCCCATTGAATTGAGAACATCACGCATTCGCTGCGCAGCGGCATGTGTATGGAGAGCATGCCGATCACCCACTTGGCCGCTGTGTGTGGAGCAACAATCAATGCACTGAAGTCAAAAAACATCAACCCTCGTCCCAACCACATAATAAGTGGCAAATGGTGTGATATTCCCGGTAGATAATGACACATACCTCCCCCAAACACTATGCCAGAGAAGTAAGTACATGACAATCACCAGAGGGCACATAATCAATAAAACAGAGAGCAATTAATCATTTCAAGTAGCCAAAGATGCCCCAAAACCGTTATGTATGTGTATTGAGTGAAATGGAAGCGTATTATGAAGTGTATCACTCCTGACATGGCCAAAGTAGAGTATAATTAAGTGTAATATGATGATTTTATGCACCTAATGGTGATTATTATTTCTCTTTAAAGACAACGATTCATAGCAAGCCCTACCAGAATTAAACAGCCAATGATATTAGCTTTGGGATAATAATCGCACGATAGGTGTATCCGTTTCGTGTGTGGCGTTAGGGGTGTAGGAGCAGAGGTCATCATGGAGAGCATCCTCTTGAGCTCAGAATTGGAGGCAGGAGGGAAAAGAGGCAGAGTACCGGAGGTCCCGTAGAAATTGGACGTAGGAATTGGTTCAATTTTTTTGCTCCCATTTGGGAGTAAAAAATCAGCCAATTTTGTTGAAGTCAAAAACACGTCGATCATGATCATTCCATGCCCTACCAAAGGCACTTATGCCATTGTAGTGACCAAATATGAACTCAAACATTTTAGGCGATGGTATTAGCCAAATTTTATTGTGCCGGTACTAGCTGTAAGTCCACTGGAACCCTCCATACTACTGTGCTGGAAAGTGCCATTTTTGCTCCCATTTTCGCTCCCATTTTGGGCTGCATTACGGATAGAAGAGAGGTGGAGGCAGCCTTGTTAGCAATATTCACAATCCGCACTTTGACCAAGTCGTTGTGTTTCTCGATAGAGATGATAATGTTCATCAAGCAATGTCTGATCTCAGGAGCCACATATTCAGCATGACCCCAGAAGAATCCAATGAGCTAAAGACACTCCAGTCTTTTGGATGAGGTCATACTTATCACAATACCGTCTCAGTACCTCATGGTTCTCAATATACTCGAGACCTCAACTCCAAAAGCAAAGCTTTTGTCGTTTGCCAGGTCATTTTCGTTCCGGTTATGTCAATAAAAGTAATAAGTAGGTACTCCTACTTCATTTAGAGTATTCATTGCATAGAGTGGGACTCTGAAACAATATCAGTACCGCGGTAGTCAATGACCATTTTAACCGGTTTTCAAATGCAGACACCGGGAGCGGAGAACGTCATGCACCATGCATGCACCTACCTTATGATGTAGAACCACAGCTCCAGCCGAAACGCCAATACTGCTTGCAGCAGCGCATAACTACACATGCATACTTACTTTGATTTGTTGAACAAAAAGAAGAATTCAATCAATATCATTTCCATCATGAAATTCAGTGTCAGTGATGTCAAAAAAATCGTGGCTGTGGCTACTATTATCTCTCTTGTAGCTGTGTCCTACATCATGTCAGTTTCTGAGGACGCTTATTCGTCTTCCGTGTCCCGCAACTTGAGCAAGGAAGTATCACTTGCACGTCTACGCCGAAATGACGAGCTTAATAATCTGAATCTGAGAGGAAAGTTGCAGCAGACGTCGGGAAATGTCAATGTCAATCAGTTGGATGCCGCAGAGAATGATCCGTCGCCATCGGCAACACATCATGAAACCAAAGTCTCCTACGTCACAAGCTTCTGGGCAAAAGGAAAGGGTGAGGAAGTCAACCCTCATAGAAGAGAGGTGGAGGCAGCCTTGTTAGCAAATATTCACAATCCGCACTTTGACCAAGTCGTTGTGTTTCTCGATAGAGATGATAATGCAGAGTCGTGTGTTGATTTTCATCAAGCGATGTCTGATCTCAATCGTCAAGTTTTCAGCATGACCCCAGAAGAATCCAATGAGCTCCTTGCCATCAAGGTGAAATGTGACGATGTACAGACAGGACAACCAACGTACTATCAAATGTTCAGTAATGCTGTGTCAGATGTGGTAACCGGCGATGTCGTCGTGCTTGCCAACGCTGATATGGCTTTCGATGATACCATGTCACTTGCACGGTCTCTGAATCCCGAAGTTCTTGCTGTATTGTCAACTAGTGGATTTTCGAATAAGATGTCTGCAAATATAAAGAAAATCTACGATGAGATGATGGGTACAGGTTACATGGCAAAAGATGTCAAACAATCAGGCACTTGGGAGATTGATCGTTGTGCTGAATCGAATCGAAGTTTTTCATGGGACACGTGGATCTTTCACAAAAGCAAACTCATGGGTAGGTTGAATGAGGAGAACTTTAAGCGCCGCATTCAAACTCATGAGTTGGTTGCCTTTAACATGAACGAAAACGGAGCCGAGAATGCTGCGTTGTGGGCAGTTGAGCAGAGCTATCAATTTTCATCGGTGTACAGCGCATGTGATAAAATACAGTCCTGGCACTTTCATCTGACGCCCAAGACACACAAGGTCCGAGAAACTCCGTGGCTATTCCTCAGGCATCGTGATTGTGATTCTCCCACCATGTTTACTCCTCGTGGGTCTGTTCCGAAACCTTGGGGGGGATACCCAGCGAGGCCTCATCCTTATGCACAAAAGAATCCTGATTGTGTTCGTACAGATAGTTGCTTTTCACTAATTTGATAATGTATTGCAATTACTAATTATTATGCTACGGCTACAGCTACGAAGATTCGGAAGAACATGTCAGCGTTATCATACCCACCGTGACAAAAGCAGATCGCAGGATTTCTGGTATCATAATACCTACTTACTTGTATTGTAGCCATCACAACTCTTCAAATATGCAAGTCCCAGAAAATGACGAGCTGCTGCAGAGTTGAGAGTTGCTGAGGGAAGACACTCCACAGATTTTGGGATGTCACAGTTAGCGATAGTTAGCGATCACAAATGCTAAGGCGAATCCACCGTGTCTTGGACGGATGAGGTCATACTTACCACAATACCGTCTCAGTACCTCATGGTTCTCAATATACTCGAGACCTCAACTCCAAGCCAAAGCAAAGCTTTTGTCGTTTGCCAGGTCATTTTCGTTCCGGTTGTGGGTTCCCGTGCATAGATTGTGACTCTTACCTTATATCCCAGTACCGCGGTAGTCAATGACCATTTTAACCGGTTTTCAAATGCGGAACACCCGGCCGGAGCGGAGAACGTCATGCACCATGCACCTACCTCATGATGTAGATCACAGCCAAAACGCCAATACTGCTTATCAGCGCATAACTATGCATATTTTTGATTTGCTTTGAACGAAGAGAAGAATTGCAATCAATATCATTTCCATCATGAAATTCAGTGTCAGTGATGTCAAAAAAATCGTGGCTGTGGCTACTATTATCTCTCTTGTATCTGTGTCCTACATCATATCAGTTCCTGAGGACGCATATTCGTCTTCCATGTCCCGCAACTTGAGCGAGGAAGTATCACCTGCAGATATACCCCGAAATGACGAGCTTGAGCGCTTAAGTTCGCTTCGGGACATAAAAAAGAGGAAGAATGCTGAAACCTTACAACTTTTAGATGCAACCGAGGACATCTGGTTTCGTCGGAGTCCAGTGCAGTATAGAGAACTGAAGGTGAAGGTAAGATGTTGAAAACATAGTTTGAAGACGACTTGGAAGTGTAGAACTCTAGATGATAGACTAATTACTATCTGTTTACTAATCATCACCACTTCGTTCGTTTCTACTTCACTTCATTCCAGCATGAGTATCGTAGACTCGCCATTCCACAGCAGTTCCAAGACATGGAACCTGTCTCTATTTGCGGCCGGAAGACGAAAATAGGTACCCCGTTAGATATCGCTCTTCTTAATCAATTCAATAATCAAGACGGCACTTGCCCTGTGACGAACTCCAATAACATTCTGCTCATTAGCGGCCCATTAGCATGGGGCAGGACAGGCAACAACATGATAGAATTCCTACATGCATTACAGCTCGCTCGGGAAAATGATATGACTCTGGGCATCATGCTCAAGTACAACACCTGGGTATTAAAAGTGATTACCGAGATGTGGATGTCTGTACAGGGTCCTGTAAAGGGTGATGATGGCTGGCAAGCACGGTTCGAGAAAGCATTCTGTGTCAAGCTTTTCCGTAGTGAAGATGAATTGAAGGGCTACAGCAATGTGGTTGATGGTGTCGCGAAGGATTTGTTCATGTATAAATCAGATTTGCCACTGGAAGATTATATTGGGCATCAAGCCCAACATCTTCAAACGCTGTTTCGCCATTACAACAAGGGCGAAGGTAAATCGATTGATGGCAAACCAGCTCAAAACATGTGTTCAGGTCTTGATGCCGTCTTCGGTAAGTATTACCAACATACCCTTTATTCTGTGGTTCATCAACGTTACCTGGAAGGAGAGCCAGGCATTCGTATGATGGAAAGATTTAATAGGAGATCCGGGTGTGATCCTACTGGCGCTTTGCGGATGGAACCCGACTACATCAAATCCATCTTGGAACCTCTCGGGATGCTTCAACACCCTATAGTATTGATCAGTGATGGCCAAGACCCTTCTGTATTAGAAAGACTGAAAGCTGATCCAGATATTTCCAAGGTGCTGAAAGTAGTACCCAAGGACGCAAGTTGGATAGGCGGAGACATCACTTTAGCTGTCATGAGCAATGTCTTCATTGGAAACCCAGCATCAACCTTTAGTGGCCTCATTGCCAAGAGCAGGCTAGCATTGGGATTTGGACACAACTACCTGTTCCGAGCCAAAGATCAAAGCGGGAAGTGGTTTACTACATGCGGCGACACTTGTGTCTTTGACAAACAGATTATGAATTCGCAGTGGTAATATTGTAAGAGTAAGAGAGTGTAACATACCATTTCTACGGCTAGAGCCATGACTACTGCAACTCACAACTTTGACATAAAGAATACATCTCATTAGCATAATTACATAGCATTTACATATTAGACACACCAAGCACAGCATCCAATCCCAATTATCGTCAAAATTACACCAATCACCGCTGCCATAGTCTTGGACGCGGATACATCCTCCAAAAACTCTATCTTTACCACAGTTGGAGATTCCGTTGGTGCACTTAGTCTCTTTTTTCTACGTTCTCGTACACGATTACCTTTTCGTAGTGTTGTTGGATAGTATGTTGGATAGTAGGTTGGTTTGGAAGGTGGAGAGTCGGCATCCTCCTCCTCCTCTGCCATATATGTTGGATGATACTTTGGATAGATGGCGTCATTTGCTTCTTCAGTGGTTGTCGGAGAGTAGGTTGGCCATGGCGTTGGTATGGGTGAAGTATTGATTGTTGGAGGATAGGATGGCCTTTTTGTTGGTGTGAGTGATGTTGTGATGGCTGCCGATTTATCATTGTGGGTCTCATCATCGTGGTCATCATGATGCGTTGGCTGTGCTGTTGGATCGATTGATGGCGCTATCGATGTTGGATTTGAGCTTGGTGAAGTTGGCGGTAGTTGAGTGGGTGCCAATGAAGGAGGAGAATCAGTGTTTGTAGAATTCTTTGCAGGGACATCATCTTCTGTTGACACTTCTTCTTTTGTAAAGGGAGGTGAGTAGACATACGCTGAAGGAGGATAATATGCCGTTGGAAAGTCGCTCGAAGGAGTGAATGTAGGCGATTCAATAGTCTCTGCAATGGTTGGCGTAGAAGTCGGTGGTGTACTGGCTGTCCAGCTGAAATCAGCTGGAACTAGATCTGGTGGTAGTGTTGCATTGTCCAAACTTGATTGCGTTGGAGTATCGCTCTGTTGTGTAGGATTAGCCGATGGAGTGAATGTAGGCGATTCGATAGTGTCTACAATCGTTGGCGGTGCGCTGGCTGTCGAGTTAAAAGCGAAATCAGCTGTCACTAGATCTGGTGGTAGTGTTGCATTGTCCAAACTTGATGCCGTCGGAATGTCGCTCTGTTGTGTAGGATTAGAAGGAGGGGATGTGGGCGATTCGACAGTTTCGACAATCGTTGGTGCAGAGGTCGGTGGTGCACTGGTTGTCCAGTTGAAAGCAGCTGGTACTAGATCTGAATGTAGTGTTGCATTGTCCAAACTTGATGCCGTTGGGGCATCACTCTGTTGCGTGAGATTCATCGAAGGAATAAATGTAGGCGATTCGACAGTTTCGACAATCGTTGGTGTAAAGGTCGGTGGTGCACTGGTTGTCCAGCTGAAATCAGCTGGTACTAGATCTGGATGTAGTGTTGCATTGTCCAAACTTGATGCCGTCGGTATATTGCTCTGTTGCGTAAGATTCATCGAAGGAGTGAATGTAGGTGATTCGATGGATCCCACAAACGTTGGCGTAGACGTCGGCGGTGCACTTCTTGAGGCTGCTAACACAAGCGGCGGGGTAGGATTCGCAGATGGATCCAATGTTGGCTCAACAGTTGGTGTAGATGTTGGTGGTGGCACAATGGTTGTAGTTGCATTGTCCAAATTTGATGGCACTGCCGTCTCTGATAGTGGCGTAGGATTGTTGACCGAAGGAGTCATTGTTGTAGGAGAATTGACATTCGTTGGCGCTACAGTTGGTATAGTTGTTGGTGATGATGATGATGATGATGCCATTGTCGGTGCAGAAGAGGTTGCTGCATCAAAAGTATTATTTGTATTTGATGTTGATTCTGCTTTTTCTAGATTTGTCGTCTCATTGAATTGTGGTGTAATCGACGGTGCCATGGTTGATGGCATGACTATTTCGGAGTTAGTTGTATTTGTCGAGTTTGACATGTCCAGCTCAATCAATGATGTGCTGTTTAGCTCTGTCGATGTTGTATTGGTCAACAACTCAATCGACGTTTCCTCTATCGATGGATCGCTGTTCAGAATTACTGGTGATGTCATCCAATTCGTCATGGTTCCAATAGTGGCATTAGCATCATCATTTTTTCTTGTCGACGATGAATAAGTCGGCTGCATAGAAAGAAGAGCCGAAGGAGACTGTGTTGGTGATTTCGTAACATCATCTTCATCTGTAATGTTGCTTGCATTCGGAGATTGCTCCATAACTGTACCATTTTGTTCTTCTTGAAGCATGGTGACATTGTCGACTCTTTCCTCAGCCTCATCCACAGGAAAGGCTGCAGATTGCGTGGAATTTTCGTGCACAGCAGTTGACGCTATTAAGTCATCCATCCTGAGCCGTCTATCCTGTGATGATAAAGATGTGGATGTGCCGCTGTCGAGGAGAGCAACACAACATATTGTGACCATTACGAATGTAGGAACGAACCTCCTTCCCTTCATTTTGACGATGACTGCTAGCTCTAACGTTCTTCTTCTATTTTGCAGTAAGTATTAAGTATTGATATATATTTGTTCTACCACTGCTTTACTCCCTAATGAGCAGACGAAGAGGGCATCTCCGTGTGCCTTCTCTCTCAAGGTTACAACATTGCCGGGATACATAAAAAGAGAAGTCGTAAAAAGTGAGAGCTCGCTCGCTCAAAAATCCATGTGTATCACTCCAAACGGTACCAAAGTCACACCAGTCACACACATCATGTGCTTCAGTTTTATGTGCCCTGATGTGCTTCACCAAATTCAAATTTTTGCATTGACCGTTGAGTGTTGAGTCGTTTAGACTCCACAGTTTGAGACACTTCCCAAGAAAGTCAATCTTTGAGTGAATGAATGGACACAAGACAAGACAGTAGAGGAGCATCATCAAAAAATGAACGTTTACTTCGGCCATCTTCATTAATTTGCATTTTCTCTTGCCCCACAAGAAAGTCAATCTTTGGTGATATCCATGTGAACGTTTATTACTTCTGCCATCTTCCTTTTGTGCAACTCTTCTCAAATTCTATTCCTAGATTGTACATATGGCCGTTCGCCGACATCACACGACTTGACTTTTTGGACTTTGTTTGGCTCGATCGTGGTCTCCAGCGTTCTCGGTCTCGGCCTTCTACCACTTGGGCCCAAATAAATACAAATAAATTTATATAGAATCATGACGACAATAGCAGTGGCCAAAACGGACACGAGCTCCACATCAGTAATGGAAGAATTTTTCTTAACTGAGGGCACCACCGCTTCAAATAATAATAATAATACTAACGGAAATTACAACGAGCATGATGACGGAGAAACCACCACTACAGATGACGACAGCAATTACGATGACGACGACGACGACGATGATGATACAATCTCCCTCTCTACCGCCGGAACAGAATTACACAAATTACCCTCCACCGACTCCACCGATCAACAATCCACAACCTCCACCCTATCCACATCCAGCAATCCATCCTCGTCACTCAGCTATATTGACAAACTCCTCTTTTCCGACGAACGGATCTTCCACCACTACAACGATGGTGATCTTCAAATCTTAAATGCACTCGTGAACAAACTACACGAGGCAGATGTGGCACGACGACGATTGGAAGAGGAGCAATTGGCACGGGAGGAACAGGTTAGGAGAAATACGACCATTGCGGCATCGGCTACTACTGCTGCGGTGAATGATACTACTACTGTGACGAATAATAATAAATTCAATTATTGGACGACTGCAGTTGCAGCAGCAGCAGCAGCGGAACAACATCATGATGATTGTTATGAAGATGATGTGGAAAGTGATTGGGAAGAGGATGATTGTAGTGAGGGTTATCGGGATGGTGTTATTCGGCATCATTATCAGTTGAATTCTACAATATTATCAGCAGCGAATCATCATGGAGTAGTATCATCAACTGCAACAACAACTACTACTACAGCAGCAGCAGCAGCACAAGATTTGCCATCGGAAATGCCACTTCATCCACCATCCTTTTCACCCCTGACTCCTCCCACCACCACCACCACCAACAATACTAACAACAGTACTACTACTACTACAGCAACAACAACAACATCCATAAATAATACAAGACGGGAACTTTCCATATCCTCCGTAGATTCCTCACTCAACGGCCCCTCCATTGAAATTGTCCCCACATCCCAAATTCAAACATTGTTACCATTATGGAATCAAAGTTGGAGAGAGGAGTGGAATGAGTGGAAATTATTACATGAGGAGAGTTTACGACGAAAACGTGAGGGACGAAGTAATAAACATGGTAATAGTAGTAAAAGGGGTAATGGTAGTACAAAGGGAAGGACATTACGACGAAGTTCCACTGATGCATTCAACCAAAACGGGGGTAGTAGTGGTGGGGGCTCCACTTCCAATAATAATTCCAATGCTGTTAGAAGAAATCGATCCGCACCTACCAAAACATCCACCACCTACCAAAACCGCTATGGCAAACCAACACGACTTAACATCACACCCAATCCAATCGTTACCAAATCGAGTAAAAAAATACACCGTCGTCATGCACGGTATGCATTAACTGCCGGGATGATGTTGGGTGTACGTGAAAGTGTGGGGGGTGCCAATGGGGTGGAATGTGAATTGGAGGCCAAGATGTGGGAGGAGAGTGAGTTGTTGGAGGAGGAAGAGGAGAGGAAGAGGGTGGAGTTGAAGAAGAATGAAGAGAAGAAGAAGAAGATGATGATGATGAAAGAGAATGAGGATGAGAGGAATGAGGATGTGGAAAAAGAGTTGAATTCGAAAATTCAATCACCGTCACAAAAGAAGAAGCAGCAACAACTACAGAGGATTGAGGTGCAATTGGGTCCATTAAAAGTTACTTCTACTAATGCAGCACCCGACAATGGCAGCACGAGTCAAACTTGTTGTGACAATGACAATGGCAGCACGAGTCAAACTTGTTGTGTGAGTCAACAGCAATTCCAAGAAGATGATGACTACCTCACCCCTCAATGTGAGGTGGTATTAGGTCCATTAAAAGTGTCCTCCACAGTTGATACCACTCCATCAACCACAAACAACCACCATCACCACCATCCACCCGACAATGACAATGACAACAACAGTCAATCAACCCAACATAAACAACAACAAGACAACTACCTAACAACCCAATGCACTCGAATCTCCAAATACAAATTCTCCCCCAACACCTTTTACCTCGGTTCCAACACGTCCGAACCACTCCCACACAAGTACAAGTTCAAGGTATATGCACCCGTGGTATTTCAACGGATACGGACATTGTTTGGTGTAGAGAAGCAAACGTTTTTGCATTCGATTTGTGGGAAATTTAATTTGTATGAGTTTGCGAGTAATGCCAAGAGTGGTCAGGTGAGTTTAATAATTGCAGTTTGTGTGTGTGTGCTTTTGTTGGCTTCGTTGTGTTTGTACATATCCGTCTCTTTTGTGAAACTTTGACTCTTTTGCCATGTGCATGCACCTCACACTCTCCCTTCTCTCTCTCTTTCCATCACATCATCATTCATCAGTTCTTCTTTTACTCCCACGACGGACGCTACATGATCAAAACCCTTACCTACACCGAACAAAAATTCCTCCGCCTCATCCTCCCCGCCTACTACCGTCACCTAACCCGCTACCCCCACACATTCCTAACCCACTTCTACGGCCTCTACCGCGTCTGTATGCCCAATGCCGACAATACTAGACTACACTTTGTCATTATGCGGAGTGTCTTCCATACCGAAAAGAAGATTGATCGTGTGTGGGATTTGAAGGGGAGTACGGTGGGACGAAAGTCCGGGGAGGGGGAGAGTGTGTTGAAGGATTTGGATATTTTGGAGGAGGGGAAGAAGTTGAGGTTTCGGAATGAGAGGGAGAGGGAGGCGTTTATGTCGCAGTTGGAGGTTGATGCGGCGTTTTTGGCAACTATGGGGATTATGGATTATAGTTTGTTGTTGGGGTTGCATAATGATTGTGGTGATGATGCAAGTTATAGTAGTAGTGTGGATGGTGGTGGTGGTGTGGATGAGAAGATAACTCCAAGGTTGAGTGAGCGGAAAGTAGGATTGGATACAGGAGGAGGAGACCTCTCATCATCAGCGATCAAGGAATCATCGACTGAACCTCCACTACCAATGACAAACACTCCACATCGACGAAACGTGCTGATGCGAAAAAGTATCCATGGCAATGGATCATCTCCGCCAAGAAAACAACCACCACCTTCTCATCCGAAGGGAGGAGGAGGAGGACGATCTTCATCTTCTCCAAAGAAATCATCGACCCCTCCATCGTCATCATTAGCATCTAATCCAATCACATCCATGTCTGACTTGGGCATACAAGGAGGTACTCCATTACGACCAGAAACATACTATTGTGGCATCATTGACATTCTACAGTATTACAATGCTCGGAAGATGGGAGAGACTGTCATAAAGAAGGCAGCTGGAGGGGACGCTGATAATATAAGTTGTGTGGACCCTGAAACGTATGGGAAGCGCTTTATCAAGTTTATTGGTGACCTCGTGGAGTGAGAATGATTGTGTGAGCAGATGTATGTTGTAAAGTAGTAATGGTGCGCCTTTTTTGAATCTTTAACATAGATGCTTTCCATTATCTGTTCTCTCTCTGGAGAGAGAAGAGTGTCGTTTGGGTTCGTCCCTGAGATTTTTCAGAGACATTCCTCGTTGAACTAATCTCCATTTCCTTGTCTGTTTGATCCATCAGGCTAGCTCAAGGAAAGATATTTGGACAGCTGGTCGCATGCTTCTGATGTCCGCAACGAAGACAAAAGTGTCTCGAATCCCTGCTGCCTTCAGGCGGCAAGGGAGGCCTTCCATGTCGCAATAATCGCCCGCAGCACATCTAGCAGCACTCATTGGTCGTTTACTTTATTAATTTGTCTCGCTGTATTGTGTAAGTATTGTGTATGGTAATGTCATGGTCATGGTCATGGTGGTTTGTGTGGCTGAGCTGCCTCTTCTCCCTCCTCGGGAGAAGCGGGGAAGCCAGCGATAAGAGAAGGTAGTGTTCTCTGCTGCTGTGTCAAAATAACTGTAATGTCAAAATAAGCGTGTGTCAAAATAACCGTACGACGACTGTACGTTGAAGGAGGGTTGAAATGAACGCGCATGAACGCGAATGAACGCGAATGAACGCTAGCGTGCGTGGGCGTACATCTCGCGTTCGTAGCGTGCGTGGGCGTACATCTCGCGTTCGTAGCGTGCGTGGGCGTACATCTCGCGTTCGTAGCGTGCGTGGGCGTACATCTCGCGTTCATAGCGTGCGTGGGCGTACATCTCGCGTTCATAGCGTGCGTGGGCGTACATCTCGTTCATAGGCGTCTCTCTCTCCTCTCTCTCTCTATGTCTCTAGAGAGTTCGAGGGCATACAGAACGGCATCGAGGTAGGTTGTGCTGGTGGATGAGTTTTAAGGAAAGCGAGGGAGATGAGGGGAGAAAGAGAAGAGAAAAAGAAAAGTCTGCAAGATCTGTGTGCACATACGGAGATAAGATTTACATTGTCGACAGAGACATGATGGACGCAGCTTGGCCTAAAAGTACCATACAATGTTGTTCTATTGATCTCCAACTTTGAGTTGACATTATTGTGATTTGGAAATGCTATGTACTGATAAGCTACAGGATGCAACCTACCAAAAAAATAATAGTGCTTGTTTTCTAAATATCGCAAGCTGCTAAGCACCCTTCTTTTTACCAACTTTCTTGCTGCTTTATTAGTTTGACTATCATTGTATCATATTACTCTCTGCTTACTTTACTGTTCTGCACAAGACTCCAACACACGTTTTCAGCATTTGAATGTATGAGATTGCACCATCTGTCTCTGTGCAATGGCAGTCTCAAGAACGTCTAACCATTCATAAGAATACCACAGTGCAGACTCTGTTGTTTCCATCGAGTAATCGGATGTTATTCGAGGACTTGTACCCTCTTCACTCCCCATCGTTCAGCGGCCGTATCATTATGTGTCGGCCAAAAGTACCGCATCCAATCTAGCGTCGGACACACGCCCAAAAGCATCGATTAACGCGAGCTACCGACTTGGCCGCTTAATACCCACTATTAAGTAGGTCTAGCCTACATATACCGCATAGTGTGTGCGTAATATGTTTGTCATTCGTTGTAACCATGGTTGATGTCCAAACTTGACAGATTTCTACCATCTTATATTTTACCAGTGCCATTGTAAAATACACATTTCCGTCACGGTCGAATGTGATCCATCGACTAAAACACTCATGCGATTACGGGTCTGCCATTGTTGCGTTGTATATTGATCATTAGCTCTCCTAAATGAAGGCAGAACTATGATGTGATGTATTGTGTCAGCATGAAATCGCTATCGTTGCCTTGACTGTGAATACGTCCACGGGCGTTGAGTTTTGCAGCCCACCGACCACACAATTCAAACATCATTCAAGATGGTGGAGTGTCTGTGTTGTCGTTCTATTATATTATTATTTAAGGCTGTTATTGCTTCGTATTGTCGGCCGATTGTTGATTGTGGCGTCATCTTCTCGTCATCTTGTGCATCATCGAGTTTTAATGGGTGATGGATATATTTTAAGGAACTCTCAATTTAAAGACTCCTTTCAGGATTTTCTCGCTATCCTTGGACTTAATATACTTATTCCTTCGTACGTATGTAGATCCTTGGACTTAAGTTACTCATAGGAATTACTACATTAAGTCTAAGGATCGTCCACCAGCACAAACCAGCTGCCTACAGAACTGCTGGTAGGCGATGAAACAATAAGCCCCGTCAGACCAATCCCCGCGTCAAGCAAAAAAATTCTACGTACGTATGACGATTCCTACAGTAGCTACTCCTACCCAATTCCGGCGGGAACATGCTTTTATCAATGTCGCAACAGACAATGCTCACAAAATACTAACTGTACGCTTGCTATTTTGGCAGCGCTGATAGAGAGAGCATCATCGACAACAATAAGTAAACCAAGACTCTTTCTGACCCAAAATTTCATGTAGAATTCGGTTATCCCCTTGGCAGAGGTCAAAATTCAACGTGGGAGTCAGTATTCGACCCCACATTTCACACTAACAAATTAACTAGGGCCACATTTGAGGTACCTTTTCCTGGCCGAATTTTCTACCACCCAGTTCAACATAGGATCTTCATATGCATAGATGCAACTAGGCTTCATCAAACTGCCTCCTCCACCTCAACATAGCCGAGCTAGGAAGAATATCACTTTCAGTAATTATTTTGATCATTTTGTTAGTAGTTTGCTAATTTAGACGGATTTTTTTGTTAGCGCGCAAAGCACGCAAAAATCGTTTTGCTTGACACGGGGCCGATCGGACGGGGCATAATAGTCTGGGTTGGTAAGTTCCTCATTTATCATTTATCGTTTCCTATGTGGGTTGATACTGACAATAATAAGTATCTGGTAATATCATGTCCATTTCGAACGGACAGCATCTAAAATCACTTCTTGGAACCCCCCCTTTTCTTCAATCAATCAAACAAACAAAACAGTGCACAGGTGACAAACCCATTTTTAACTTGGGCTAAAAAGACGATTCGGCTTCTTCTCACGCATGCTTTTACGACGGCCGCCAGCGAAGACGCCATTGAAATTCTCCGGCATATCGAAGACGCCATTGAGATTCTCCGGCATATAGCCACCGAACCTAGAGGCTGCAGATTGAGCAGCAGATTGAGCAGCAGATTGAGCAGCGGCGAGTAACGAATCAATGGGAGACCCACTTGGAGACGAAGCTTCCCTTGCCTGTGGAATGGGAGGCTCGTCAATCTCAAAAGATCCAGAGCCAGCATACTCCGTTTGTTCGTATTCATAGCCAATGGCTGGAACGCCTTGCACGAAATTGTTGATATTCTCAACTTGTCCTGATGATTTGCAGCTGCACCGGATGGCAGTGGATTGTGTTGCATTCCTCGTTCACCATGATCTGAAGTACCATCCCCTAATGGATGTATAAATGCAGAAATAATACAAATTAATTTTATATTGTGCTATTCCAACTCAATGTCTCGCCCTTTCAGTTTCATTTGATTTGTTGAAATAGACCATCACAGCCGGCGCGGTTCGTCACCACCCATTCAGTTTCCACATCTAGCATGGGCTAAAACGTTTACGCGGCTTCCTCTTGACCATACGCGCGCAAGCCACAATTAAAAGTTGTCACAGTGTTTCGGTTGAAGAGGACTACCGCGAGAGCTGCTGGCTGCGGCGGTGTATCGGCGGTATTACCGCCGATAACTTAATTAGCGATGCTTTCAGATTTCAGATTGCAGTCTACAATACACAGCTCATTTGCATAATATTTTTTCGTGATGATAATACCTTGATAGCATCGGCGTTCCCTCGACCTCCTACAACCAAGGTGTCATGGCGTTCATAGCGTTCATGGCGTACATTCATGGCGTCCATAGCGTTCATTGGCGTACATCATGGCGTCCACAGCGTTCATTGGCGTACAGCGTACATTAGGGATTAGGGCGTCCATAGCGTGCGTGGGCGTACATTAGGGCGTCCATAGCGTGCGTGGGCGTTCATGCGAAGCGCGTCCATACGCGTGCATGCGCGTTCATTCGCGTGCATAACAATCTCATGCCCACGAAACACACAAATGTCGGGTTGGTGCTGTGGCGCAGCATGGGTCCAATGCTCCGCAGATTCCTTCTCTCTCCATTCAAGGTGGCGGCAAGTTTTGTTTGAAGGTGAAGTGTTAGTTCCGATCCGGAATCGGAAGATTCAAACTTCAAACGGCACGGCACGAATCGTGGACCTACCTTGGCAGATTCTTGCGAACCCTCTTATGCTCAAAATGCATCACCAAGCTAAGTATTATTTAGCAAAGAAACAAATCATAAAACAATACGAAAAGTACATCAATCGAAAGAAAAGATGAAGTTATTATCATCCTTGACGCCGGTGCTGCCACAAGATGGAGCAGGAGCGAATAAAGATTCCATGAGCTTCGAGAGCTTGACGCTCGTTGAGAAGCCCGACAGCCCACTCAACTCCAGCTATCTCCCCCTAACTCTTGAAGATTGCGTCGGCTACATGACAAAGCTTCCCTTACGCAGCCCAAATGCTGATTCGAAGAAGCCATCTACAATAGCAGAGTGAGATATCTTTGATCTATAGTATTAGTACATGTGTTGTATCATTGCTCCTCTGAAGATGTATCTCATTCTCGTTATTTCCTTGTGGCCTCTCTATCATGTACAGCATGATCAATATTCTCACTGAGTCAAGCGCTGCTGCCAATTTTGAGAAGGAGAAGAAGAAGAGAAGCGACGGCGGAAGCAGGAGAGAGGGAGAGCCTGACAAAGTGTTTGACTACAAAGGCGAATTCATGCAAGCACAACTAAGCTTAGCAAAACATGTCACTTCACATTTGAAAGCCCCTGGTGTGATGGGACATGTGGTGAAGCCAGGTTGTGTCTCATTTTATGCAATGGATGGGAAGACTTATGCTGTGGCTGAGGGGAGGTGGTGGCTGATAAAGAATCCTGTCAAAGCTTCCTGGATTGATCGTAACAAGTCATTGGATGATGATTACATCAATGTGGGACAAGTCCGTATCATCCGTGTATTACCGGGAGAAGTTGGTTTGATTCGAGAACAAGGAACGGAAGTACTTCTAGATGTCGGCACCCATGTTTTCAATTCCGGTACCGTCTCTATCTTTGGCAAGATATCGATTAGTGAAACGAAGAACTTCTCACATGGACGCTACAATTACCTACGAGTGGACCGTGGATATTTTGCCAAGGTGTGGGTAGTTGTGTTGATTGACGGTGTCGAGACTGTCGTTCCAAGGGTGAGAACATTATCAAGATTGTGCAATAATATTCCTTTTATCGAACGACTGTCAATACCAATACAATTTACACTCACTTCATTTTCCTCTTTCCGCGTAGCTACTCGGCCAAGGAACTCATTACATTGCCAATCACATGTTCAAGTTTGATGGCTTTGTCAAAGTGTCAGATCCAGTTATATCACATGGAAGTATTCACAAGGTCTGCGTGGTAAAAGGTATGCTAGCAAAGTGCATTCAGGACACCACTTCCCGTCTCTTGGGTGAAGGCGAGCATACTATTGAGAGTACTGACTTTCAAGTCGTAGGCTTTGAGGACATAACGAAGAGTCACTGTATTCAACACGGTAAGTTGATTCCTTGGAACCTTGTGCAGCAAATTGCGACGTCTATAAATACTCATATGCATTTTTGCTCTTAAGGAACCATCACGATTTTTCGAGTCACCAAAGGAAAGGTTGCATTAGCTTGGAAAGATAACGACCCTGTCTTCATTACAGAGCCAGGACTTTACGAGTTTGACTCGGCTGATTTCTCTTTTGATTCCTTCAGAGATGCAGAAGAGCGTTTGATTCAGGTGAGCCCATGTCATTTCAAGAGTATCGACCCAATTAAGATGATTATATCGCTTATATCCATCTTGCCCTCCTGGTTTTGGTTTCTACATTTTACATTCAGCTTGGGTCCAGGAAGATAGTGCAGGTTCAGACAGGTCAAGTTGGAGTGACTTATGATGATGGAGTGTTGAAGGTATTACGTAATGGATCGCACGAGATTCATTCAGCAACACACATCGTTCATCGTTTCCTATCGACGCAGGAGAAGAGTATTCGTCTCGCCACGCTTAGTGGTAGTGAGAAAATGGCTAGATCTATGTCAATGAAAAGATCCCAAGATGGTAAATCTGCGGAAGCCGGGTCTACGAAGAAATCAAAGCAAGATATCAGTGATCTTATCACCGATAAAGATGCTGACTTGACTATTTGTGAGACAAAGGATCTGGTCAAGGTGGGAATCAGGGCTGACGTTTTCTACTCGATTAGCGATCCAGAGAAATGCATCCTCATGATTAACACAGATGAGCTAGAAGACCTAGTGCGTGAGACTGCGATTGCTACCCTGACGAATATCATTAGAAGCACAGCCCTCAATGAAATTGCACAGTCCAATAGCGTAAGCGTAGGTGGCTTGGCTGCAAATGTAGCAAGCGACTTGCAGCAATCGAATGCAGAATTAGCTCCAGATACCAGTTTGAAGCAGCTCGTCAATAGGATGGAGACGTCGGATACGGCTGGGAATGCCCCTGGCCCTGGTCCCAGCGCCCCTATGGCTGAATTCTTTGTTAAGACCCATGGTAAGTCAACGTTCACCAACCATATGCTTGCTCCTCAACGACATGATAATGATACATGGCTGACAACTGTTGTTGATATTTCTGCAGATGATTTCATGAGCAAGTTGCACGACGATTTTCAGCAACGCTACGGTGTGAACATCTCCAATATTCGAATTGAAGCATTCAAAATTATGGATGACGATCTTGCAGAGCAGATCTCTAAGCATGCCTTGACTACTGCTCAGATAGAAAATGAGATGGCGAATTTGGAAGGTATGAGTCTCATCTCAACGCAGAAAGAAAAGACTGCCGCAGAAGTTAAGAACATTGCTGCGCTGGCTGACGCATCAGCAAAGAAGACTGCCGCCGATGCAGAGAATCAACGCCTCATTGATCAAGCCATGGCGGAAGGTGAAGCGCTAAGAATCAAGGCAAAGGCCGAGGCTGAATCTATTAAGCTCAAGGCCGAAGCTGAAGCTGATAGGGCTGAAATGATTGCGAAGACAGATCTCGGTAAACAAGAGGCCTTGCTTTCTATTTATTCTGACATGGTTGTTGAGTCCAACAAGGGTGTTGAGAAGATAGTCTATCTTGATCCTAGCGTCAATAAGGAGAGCCCTTTCGCTCTCTCTTCCATGCACCACCTCAACAATGACCTCCATGCTCTAACTAGGCTTGGTATTGCAGCGAATGGATCGAACGGGGGGCACCAGTGAACGGATTGTTGTTTTTATGCAATAGTAGGGATATCTAATCAGAGTATTTACATGTTTATCAATTCCACCTTCGACGCATTCTTTGAATTTTCGCGTGTCCCAGTCACGTTGTGACACTTTCTCGGAACCGTTTGCCTCATTCTCATTTTCTACGAAGGTCCAAATCGCTGGGACGATCAACTTTAATAATGGGAGTCCCCATGGGACGACACTCTTGCTCCTCGTGCGTAGCAAATAGACCACACGTACATAGTTACATCATCATAGTAGAAGTACATACACACCCACAAAGCAAGAAGATGATAAAGAAGAGATTACTTCTTGCGACTTATGCATGAATGGATCCAATGAAAGCCAATTAATGTCAGTCTACCTTATCACTTATGCCAAGCTTCCTCCCAATGTTGCGATGTTCATCTTTTCATATCCATCTACGCCTGATGGTGCTTATCAAATGCTGGTCCACTATCAGTATGTAATCTTATGTAATGTTTCCCTTCACCGTCAGTTTCATAGACTTTTTCTCCCCAGCTCCTGCAGACCATTGCAGTAGCACATCAGCACACTCGCAACCTGCGTGAGCGAAAGGACTTCAACTTGGTGTCTAATAATAATTGGTCGATTGATGTGTACCGGAAGAAGTCCCTGCAAATGCAAAATTTATCAAATGCCACCTGGCGTTGTCATTGTAATGGCTTCGAATGTGGGAGCATGCGATTCCACAATCTAGTCTGCCCAACATGCAAGTGCCCGCCAGCAGCAGCTGCATTCTTCTTTCGAGTCAGGAGAAGAATAGGAGAGTGTCTGCCTTGCATGACCTGCCCGTTCTTGATTTCCGCCCATCAAAAGGAGATGGTTCCTGTCTTCTCCCATTTCTATCTCGCCGCCACGGCACACAGCGTGGGAAATCATTGCAATTAATGCTCTCTCTTCATTCCCCTCGTCGCTATGTTGGACAAGGTACAGCAGCGCATCGCTAGGCCGGCATGTTTTTTTGTAACTTTCTATCCATTTAATTATTCTGCTTGGTATCATGACAAACTCATCCCATCGTTCACTTCAGGGCTGGAC